>QVRM01005301.1:0-327343 GCA_003439945.1 Dermanyssus gallinae
TATATATATATATATATATATAGCATCCTCTTTTAACATAATAAATTATGAGAGTGCTCAACTTAAATATGCCTTGCTAGAGAAGACTTAAGGCATGTATGTCTTGTTTCTTCATAAGTTCCTTTAGGCCCATCCGGACTTATCTCTTGATTACCCTGGGATCGTACGCTGAAAATACTGAGGTTTTTTACCGCATTTACAGTCGAGCTGGCTAAGCACGCAGCGTATTTACTTGCCTGGCAATTTCTTTGTATTTCCGAAAGCACAAAAAATGAGAGAAATAAATCTCGAATTACGCAAATCGGTGTTTGAAGTGTCGAAGGGGAGCTATCGAAATCTAGATAAAAATAAAAAGTAAAAATATAGCTATACCATTCCATAGCATTTCCCTTAGCTAGGTCTTTAATTGTATTATAAACACCTGCCAACTGGGAGGAGACATTCGGAAACAGCGGACAGAATTTGTGGCAGGAAGCTAATGGCCATAAAAAGCGCACAAAAGTACAAAACGCTACAACAAGTCATAAAGCTGTTGCGCCATTAGCGGCTTAATAATAAAAAGACTTGGGTGCGGGTATGTAACCCTGGGTAGCCTTGCTTGCCGGTGACGCCTAGAGCACAGTCTCCATAACGGTAGAACTGACTCGCTACCCGTGACCACAACGAACGGCAGTCAAACACCAAGTGCGCGTATGCGCGTGTGCCGATGCAGTCACGGGAGGCACGTGGCGGCGTGCACGCCGGCAAGCAACCCGGGTAATTCAAATTTATTGTTCTTATTCGATATTTATTTCCATCGTGTTTTAGTTACACATGTACATTATACTATTTATATTAATGTTTATATAATTTATACGACTAGAAATGTCAACGATATTATTAACTGCACATTTTCCTATGGAGGAATGTGTCTCGCCTGTGGCGCCCTCTACGGTCGAGGTGAGAACTAAGAGGTCAACGTCTCGTGCGGCGTCGCTCTCAGTGCGAACGTCGACGATGACGTCACAAAAGCAAGCTAAACTAACCGTTATGATTAGTACAAAAAGCGGCGTAAGCTAAAAAATTCTAGTTAGATCATCGAGCAAAAAATCACCGAGGCCGGAAACGGGACAGGTGTAGTCCTATCACGCCGTATACGCGAGACGGGAGACGACGGCGAGGTTATTACCTCTCAATTTTTTGGCCAAAACGCAGGCTTACACCTCGCTGTTACTCCCACGACACGAGGTAGGTTGCGTCCCATAACAACCTTCCTCCTAAAAAAGAAGAAAGATATCCGGAAGCTGGGTACCAGGGTGGAGACGTGAGACTGGTAGTGGCGGAGGCGGCAGAAGAAGGGGCTAGCACCTTTAGCGGACGTGAGCCTGGAGAGTTTCTCTTTGCGGCGCCTGCTAATAAAGGACATCATCAAGGGCACCTCCGCCGAGGACATCGAAGAGGCCCTCCGGAAGGCGGCGCATTTTGAGGGATCACTGACTGCTGACCACTCCCAAAAGGGGGCTACCGGTTGGTGGACGGCCCTGGTCCGAGTGGCCCCCGCTGACGCCGGCAAGATACTCGGCATAAAGCGAATTCAAATGGCGTGGTCCTCGTGCCCCATCTCGGAGTGGATCAGTGTCCCACATGTCAACAATGTCAACGTGTGGGGTACTCCGCCCCTTCGTGCACCCATGAGGCAGTCAAAACTAAACGCTGTCAAAAACGGCGGAGCGCTGGAGCACCTCTCTAGGGAGTGCGCGGCGAAGGCCATCTGCTACAACTGCGGCGAAGAGGGGCCAACGTCGCCGCATGCTGGAAGATCAGGAAAAAACCGAACCAATACCCGAGCGGCACCCGCGCTCTTCGCCCCGAGGCCTTGCCCCACAGGGCCCGGTCTACTCCCGGGGACCACCCCAGTGCCGCGGTGGATGCCGAAGGGTTCAACCTGGAAACCCAGAGAGGCTGCAAGAGGGTACAAGAGGGTCATCATCTCTTGCGGACCCCTGGACCTCCAAGGCTTCCAACATCCAGCTTTCCTCTAACTCAAGAAATAACTCAGATTCTTAAAGCTCTACAGCTGAATTGCAACCACAGTAGGGCAGCACATGCAATGCTTAAAAGGATCAGTAGCCGAACTAAAATAGACGTGCTGCTGGTCAGCGAGCCCAATGTCCCGTGGGCAGAAGCGCATCACCCGGACCGGTTTGCCGACGCCGAGGTGCCTTCGGGAGCGGCGCCTCTTCACGCACGCCCGGAGGCGTGCGCCCGAGGGGGGATGCCTTGTACCATGACGCCAAGTACAAGAGGCTGCGGACCTTCCTACGCAGAGAGATCTCCAGAAGCAAGAAACGCTCCCGTAGAGCCTTTCTCGAAGAACTGGAGGACGATTTCTGGGGCCGCCCGTACAAGATGGTTAGGGGGGGATCTTTTAAACGGAGGGTAGACCTCACGCTGGAAGAGGCCTAGGAGGCAGTATATGTGCTCTTTCTAAGGCATCCTACCTTCGACCGCGCCCCCTACCTGGAGGTCTCAGGGATGGAACAATAGGATCCTCCAGAAGCACCCTGCAAGAGGCGAAGCGGCGGCACGCCTCAGTGAAGGAAAAGCCCCGGGCCCTGACGGTGTCTCAGTCTCGGCGATTAAGCTGCTAATGACGGAGTATCCGGAAGCAGTAGCCGCCGCGGCGACTGAGATGTTCCAGACAGGCTCACTCCCTACAGCATGGAAGGCCGCAGACTTTGTCCTCATACCAAAGGGCCCCGGCTCCTGCCGCCCAATCTGCCTACTCGGCTCCCTAGCTAAAGCATTCGAGTCCATCGTAGAGACACGCCTCCGGGACTTCGCGAAGGGGAGCGACCTGCTGTCCGACGCCCAGTACGGATTCCGCGAGGGCCGCTCAATCATCGGCGCCATAAAGCGGATCCAAACGCAGGTTGAGCTGCTCTGCGAGTCTCCGCCCAGAAGACAGGACTTGTTTCTTGCAATTTTGTTGAATGTCTAGAATGATTTAACCGCACTCGTCAACAACGTAAGGTACCTCGGGGTTACCCTTGACAGGGGCCTCCGTGGTACCGAACACGCCAACGAAGACAGTCAATGACTTCGCACGGCTCATGCCTAATACATATGGTCCACGGCAGCTGAAAAGAAGAATCATTATGTCCGCGGCCGAGCCGGTTGCCCTGTACGGAGCTCCAGCCTGGCCCACCGACACACTAAAATTCGCCGCGAACCGGACTCGTCTGCGTTGGGCCCAGAGAGTCGGAGCTCTCAGGGTAATCGCAGCGTACAGGACGGTTAGTGCTTCGGCGGCTTTTGTCCTAGTCGAAACGATCCCTTGAGACCTGAAGGCAGCCGTGCGCCGCCTATGGGACAACCAAAACTTAAAAGAAGGGTGTTCCAGCCACGGGGACATGCTGGTTTTTAGTGGGTTGGAGTCCCACACTACCGGCCCGCGCTTGCAGGGAGTTCCCCCGCTGCGGTGTCCGTGTGTGCCGCATTTTCCAGTTAAGCCTCCAAAAAACTATGCTATCGCAATCAAGTGTTCACGTTAGTCAAGTATAGAGGTGGTGATCCTCCAACAGAACTTCATGCGCTGTAGTTGGCACCTTGCACAGCTTCGTTTGATGTTGACTTTCTCTCCCAACAGACATAAACCCAACCTGCACACCAAACGGCTGCAATGTGCGCAACTAGTTCATAACTCATCAAAATATTTTAATGTCACTATACTAAAGTCACCGCTTACAGATATAGATAGTTCTCCGTATGTGCTTTCGAAGGCGCCGTTTGTTTTGGAAGTGGATTCAGTGGATCTATTAACAGAAACAACATGAATTACTTTGTCACATAACACGTGCTTTTGCTTTTCAACAGCCATTCTACTACCCATAAATGAAACGCTATGCATTATATTAGCCCACAACATGACATTTGGTGCAATCCTGTCGCGACTACCGAAGTGAACATATGCTTTATGCGACCAACCAAAAAGTGTTTGCCGTCAAGTTTATTGCATCTCAGTCTTGCATGTGCATGTATAAGACATGTATGCCACGTGATGTGCTCTTTTATAGTTTGGTTAAACCATCCTAATGCATTGTATAAAGTAACTCCACATGTCATAACGTTTGCTATCACTAATTGATAGTGAAAGCGAAGAGGCTACATATAGGCTCTATATATATATATATAGAGAGAGAGAGAGAGAGAGAGATAGCAGAACTCAAGCAGTTAGTAACTTGTATCGTATTTCTTCATGAAGTTTAGCGTGGAACGTGCGGACGTCACTGTAGTGCTGATCCAACCGGTAAATTCGCCGGCGCTCGTCTCCCAATGGGGGGGGGGGGTTCTAGCGCTGCCAGAAGATAGCTGACGTAAGCCCACCATCAACAGGCATTTCAATGCCTGTAACCATCGACGCGTTGTCCGACAGAAGAAACGCTATGCACTGGGCCACCTCGCTAGGCTGACCCAAGCGGCCGTTCGGATGGATCTTATCGAGCGGAAGATTCTGCAAGTATACCGATTCGCAAAGCGCTATTGTCAGTTCTTTGTTCAACATAACATGTACGTAAATATAGATATACATGCATATAATGGATATCTCTCTTTTTCTGTATATATATATATATATATATATATATATATATATATACATTTTAAGTTTAACACAGCTATACTATGCCTAATTAAAAACAATCTTGGTGATGTGCTTAAGTTCTTGGATTTTACAAGTTGTAAACGGGACACCCCATTTTGCAGCACGTTTTGACATAAATTAGGCTCATTTAAACTAACGCACGCTTCAATACTGATCTTCAGTTCGCTGATGGTCGTGCGAATATAAGCGTACACGTTACTCTTAAAAACTCACAGAGAAAATCCTAACGTCCTTAGAGCGTAAAAGCTTGAAGGTCAATAAATGTCCGCGTTACGTGAGATTATCCGCCCGAGACACTTTATTCTGTGGCACCATCTTGTTGGAGCCTGCGTTCGATTCCGCCCAAATTCGGCCACAGACGAGTAAGGATCATGAGAACGGCGGTAAAGCTTGTCATTCACCGTGGGGTGAAAAATGTTTACTCCAGTGATTCTTATGGACCACAAGCCACACCAGACTATCACATACGGCTCTCCGTAAGTCACGTGAGGTTCTCGTTTGTTCAAATGCGACATTTTCGTTTTTTTTTACACTTCAGTTTAGATAAAAATGAGCTTTGTCAAAAAAGAGAATTTTCACCACAAAATTGGCATCGCGCTGCATTAATTTGCGACCACTTATTTTGCTGCAAGATGATTATTTGGACATTCCATATATGGTGTCGGTTTAGTCAATGATGTATACATCACAGCACTGTGAATCCAATGGGAATATGGCGTTTCAGTTTTCAGTATATAAAGCGACAACGGGGGATTAAAAATGTTTATTTTACGCGTCTTTCTCTATATACATAAATGGTTTACATCCATGTCCACAATAACTCTAAAGCAAAAAGGAAAAAAAGTTAAGTGTGCTTTGCAGCAGAAGAGGGTAAATAATTGAATGTGCCGAAGGAAAAAATTATGCAGACTTTTTCGTGTATCCAAAACAAATTGCAAGTTTAATAAGGCATGTGCTACCCCTGTCCGTTCCTTATAGAAATGTTCTACGTAAAAGGCGTTGGGTATCTCTTAATGTAAAAATGTTTTTCATAGCACATGTGTGGATATATACATTCAAAGTAGTCCTTAATTATAATAAAATTAATGTTCTAATATAATCTAATAATACTATACTTATATCTATATTGTACATTTAGAGCACGAATTTACTTATAATTCAGACCGATTGAATATTCTTAGATTGCCAAAAAATCTGATTTATCTTTTTTTTTAATATTTTTATTTTCATTTTAGCTTAATTAACATAAACAATTATTATTATTTTTATTCAAATGTTTTTAGTTACCATTCATTTTATTACAACATAATACATATTGTTAATTTCGCAAAAGCTTGTAACGCAATATGTATTTATTTGTAGTAAAAACATAAATAATATGCATGTATATAAATGTATGTAAATTTCAATTAAATTTAAATCAAACCGTTTTTATATTAAAGTTGAAAATGTTCTCGTTTTCATTTTGAAGATCATGAGTTCAGTTTTACTTTCAAATATATACTATACAAAATACAATTTGTGAGAACTATGTTATACACCAGGCGCCAGAATATTAAATGTAATGTTTTTATTTACATTATCAGGTTAGTCTATAGAGATATATACTACAGTATATTACATAAATAAAAGTTACACATGAGCGACTAACTTGTGCGGCTGCTGATAAAAAAAAATATATTTGCGTAAACAATTGACTTCAAAACGGAGTTAACAAATATACATATATGTGTCCAGAAAAGGAGAACTATAAGGGAGACTTCATTTTGCAGTAAATTGCATGCTGATACTTAGAAGAGGCTGGTTCTAACCAGCTACTGTATAGATACGTATATTCACACGTATATTCACATGATATGCACAAAGGCGTTCTACAATATCGCATATAAAAGAGCGCTCTATTATTGTATTTGTCACTGGCGTGTTTTTATATAGGACTCATAAACCCAATAAATACTGAGATTCCTTCTCAATCATTAGGCTCGGAATTTTTTGGCATTTATTTAACGCTGCTACTGGCATTTGCTATGGGTTTAGCAATTGAACACGCGAAAAAGTTTTACACCAATAAAGTGTAAAGGGTGGCATAGGGGGGGCTGCTGAGATCTCCACAATTATTCGTGGTTGCCTGGCCTTGGTAACGCTTGGGTGCACGTTAATACTGGAGCCTGCACGCGTAGTACACATATGTTACTACTACTTCATTTCGGCACGTCACGCCTACTTGAACGGAATTGTTAAATTATACATTTTGTGTGCCGTTAATAGTTGTATCTCCTTATCATAGGTATATAAGATTGTCGGAAGTCTCCGAAGCGCTATTTAAAATAATATAGGGAAAAACTGTACCTGTGATTCAAATTCTTTAAACTCCTCATATCGGCGAATCTCTGTGTCGATCATACCAGGGCTGAAACAAAATAGCATACTCTTAAAGCTCATCAGAAGATTGTCGCGTTTAGCAGAGTAACTGTATGATATGTCACAATTCTCTCTTAAAGCTTCTAGATAAAGGAATATTAAAAAAGTGTCTCAATGTGAATATATATTGCAAACCGTTAGGCTGTGTCGCTCAAGTAAGTTGCAAAAGATAATTAATAAATGTTGGATTTGCTATAAATATAGCTGATTTTTTTCTAAAGTACTTAAAACAAACAAGCTATTTTATGTTGATGGACATTATTGTCAGTACGCACTAGATAATGGTTTACGCAGCAATCATGTACTATTTTATTCACTATATAATGCTGGACGTATATGTACTTACTTGACCGAGTTCACCCTAACGCCGAGAGAAGCTGTTTCAGTCGCTAGCGCCTTCATCATGCCTTCCATTGCATGCTTCGCAGTGACGTACGCAACAACACCCGGTACCTAGGACATTCCGCAAAATGATGCTCTCCGTTTTTTGTTTAATTCTGATTATTATAACTATTATATCTTTACAGGCTGCAAACACGGGCGATAGCCTTTTTTTGCAGAATACCCTCAATTGCTACAACTGTTGTAAATTTGTTAGTTTTGAAAATTCAAAGTTCGCTTCTAATCTTAATAAGTAATGATTAATAAAAAAACATAATTATTTCCCATCTGAACAAATGGCCCCATTAGAGGAAAATGTATATACAAATAGAATCTGAAAGTTGGCGAGTACTTTATGAACGCGGATGACATTGCGATCTATGATTGATGCCCTTTTTAAGGTTAAACAAGTATTGGAAAGGGCAATGGTTTATATAAACGTGATGGAGCTTGACAATAACTGGCGAAGCAGTACCAGTTTAGTTTCGAGGAGGTGGTCAATTGTCTAAAAATGACATTCTGCAAACTAGGTGTAGTCTAGTTCCTTTTGCAATTAAATGAACTTATCTAGAAATCATCTTAACGTCGAATGGTAGGCGTCGAATGTTGGAAGCCATACGGAGGTGCGAGTGGAAAAAGCTATTCGAGCGGCAACAGAAATTAAAAACCCGGAAATCGGTCCTCACGGCACGCTGGCTAAGCAAGGTCTACATAGGACTAGAGAGAGGACGCTTCTGTACGCAGCTTTCGTATACTGCGCTAAAGAAGCTAGCCAGCGCCGGCACACCATGCAGGAATCATCTGCTGGACGGCATCCCTCAGCAATCTCCTATTATCCCCGACGATATAAGATATGCAGACAACGTAGTACCACAGGATGGCAGTCTTAGACCCCATCTGCTCTCCGCCCCTTTTAGGCGACACCCCATTAAGTATAAAACTTGCTCACAATAGGGTCGGCATACTTCTTTGTGCTGACGATATTGCATTGTGCAGTCGCATCAGAATGGACTTACGGAGAAACTTGAAAACCTTGAAAAGTTACTACGCTGAAAATGACCTTTGTATACATACACTGACTGAACGAAAACTAATACGTTGAGGCAAGGAGGGATACTGGCTCGCTCCAACTGCCTCGGCGGAGCAGAAATGACTTCTGCTATCTCGAAATAAACTTTTGCACAAAAGTCACCACACATGGCAAACATATTGCAGATAAGGGACATTTTTTAGAGGTCTAACTGGAAAATGCGGTTGCACACGCGGACACCGCAGAAAGGGAGCTCCCTGTAAGTGCAGTCCGGTAGTGTTGGACTCCAACCCACTAAAAACCAGTCGTCTCCCCGTCCCCCACGCTGACTGGGAACTGCTTGCGCATAACATCAAACAGTCAGGGGGGAGCGAGTCTACTGCTCCTCGCGGATGTGTTCCCCGGGAGCCTCGGGGAGGCGCGAGTGGACTCGAAAAGAGGCACTTGTCTTCTCTTGCAATATGTTCTCAAAAGCTTGGGTCACTTTGTTTCAGCCTGATATTGATTCCGTAATTTTCGTAATGAGGTCGTGTAAGTTAAGAGCTTGGTTGTTGCTTAAAAACTCCCTTAGGCTTGCGCGCTGCCCCGCCCATGACGGACAGCTAAGCACCGTGTGCTCTCAGTGGACGCGGCGATGGACTCGACGCGTCCCATTCGTCTTCTCAGCTGCCGTGGACCATATGTGTTGGGCATGAGACGTGCGAAGTCATTGGCTGTACGATGGGGGACATTAGGAAAGGCCGAACTACAATTGCTGGTAATAACGTCAGATTTTTCTTTATGCAACGGAATTTGGGGCACTTCAGTAACACAGTAACTGCAATTACTAGGGGGCTTACCTATAATGGAAGCTTTCAAAGCCTACAGTATAACTCCTACAGTATGAAGTAGACGTAAGAGAAAATAAAAATCAACATCAAGATTTATGTGACGGTAGGGATTAGAAGTACGACCTAGCAGGTAGCCGTATCCTGCCGTAGAAGTGCAGGCATCTATTAACGGCGGCGGCTACAGACGAGTGATTCCGTGATGAGTTATAAAGCAATAATGGTTTCCACAATCCTTAACATTATGTTGTAGGTGCGCAAAGAGTGCAGTTATGTCTAGTTTACGAGTACATAATCTACTCAACCAGGGCATTCATAAACATAATGACGTATTGATGAAAAGCCACTTCTTGTAGCTACTTACAGCTTTTGCGGTGGCTCTGTATTTGAATCATTAACGAAAACAATTTCAATGAAACGAGTGCAAGATGGTCCGTCGATTGCTGGTTCCGTTTCGTTTTTCATAGATTTATTTAGAGAGAAAGAGTAAGGGGGAAATCGAGGGCTTTAGGAAAAACACTGAAATAGCCAGTGGCATTTTCGGCTGTAATGCTTTCTCCCTTGAGTGGTGCATTCACAGTATCTAAAGTTTTCGGGCTAATCCTCAGCCAAGATTTAACGTCCACGGGACTGCTTCTCGCATTGCTTTATAGACGGGCCCCCATAAATACAAATATGGGGCTCGAACCCGCACACCTATGTGTCTCCTTCGGTCGCGAGACACAGGCGAATGCGCCACGCCACCGGGTTTGACATCTGACATAATCTGTAACACAGCTGATGCTCAATGTGTTGCACTTCAGATTGTAAGTCTGGTAAATGGTTGGTGATTTTTAACTGTTGCACGCTGTGTCAGAAATGTTAAGTACAGCTTGACAACAAACAAGCTTGGCAACCTTCACGATTCATCTGCAGCACCAATGCGCAATAGGCGCATGTGTGTGTCAAAACTATTTAGCTGGTGCAAGATCGTTTCAAAGAAGAAACATATATTGATGTATGTGAGACGTGAATGATTGAATAACGAATATTTTTATATTAATTGTCATTCATTGATTTTTTTGAATTCTATACGTGGCTCCATGGAAACATAGTGCCGACAGAAAACATTTCCAGATCGAGGCTTTGTGCGCCTATTCGCGTGAATCGAATCGTCTTGCTCGTATTGTTTGGGGAACGAGCAAAAATCCGCACTGTGCATCCGCATGTCATTCCGATAGGCTAAAACACTGTTTTGGTGGAGAAACTATCACCTCACCGACACTTTGAAGTTCTTTTAGGTGAAGGCAGTAGAACATTTTGGTAGGCATTTTGTGTGTACACCAATCGCTGGTCACTAAAACACTTCACTCCAGTTCGACCGTTGTCACAATTTTAGTCTTGGAGAAGAAGATGGCGACCATCATTTTTGCCGCTGGCACTTCATGTTTGTGGGTAGAGGCGCTCCAAGGCCTGACCACTGCTAAAATTGTGCCCAAGTCGCACTGGCAGTGACAAATCTCCAACACAAGTTGTGCACTTAGAATGAAACGCGAATTTATTTAATGCGGGTTTATTTAGACATCAATATAGGCCCTCTCCATTCATGGACAGCTCGCCAATGATGAACAAATTTTTTATCCTTACTTTATAAAAGTATTTTTTCCTGAAAGAACTGTCGTACCTGATCTTAGACGTTACCGAAGGACTTGAAGTTTTTTCAGTCAAAAGGTCTTGAAGTAACCGAAATAAGTAATTCTCTGGAGCTGCAAGGCGCTGAGAGTTTGCTGCCTGCGCTAATAGGCTTCTAGTTTAGGTCGTATATTTTTTTTAAACGTTTATTATTTATTGTATGTTGCCAAGCGATCGGAGAACGAAACTTGGTGGTAGCTATTGAAGAGAAAAGGGTGAACACACATGCGCTCCAATCTGTTGGCATTACTGTGACCAACACTATGTGAGTCGTGTTCTTCTTAGCGCAACGCCCGCTTCACCCTCTATTGGCGCGGGTGTCAGAGCGGCCGTGCAAGAGAGACGTTGAGAGAAAGAGCATGCTAGAAGCCGCCAGCACGCGTAATAGAACACTCTCGAAGCTATCAACACGCGTAATAGAACACTCAAGAGCAGCTAACGCGCGCAATGGAACATTCTTGAAGCTATCATCATGTGTAAGAGAACATTTAGTAACCGCTAAGACGTGCACATTACATTCAAGACGGCCACCTATCGACAACCGGCCGAACCCATACGCTAAGTAATACAGATCGAGAATCACGTGTAATTATTGTAATACACAAACAACTATAAGAGTAAACACTACTAATTATGCATGTTAAGTATGACAGATACATAAACGACACAAAACTATGTAATATGTAAAACGTATTGAGAAATCAATAAATGAGAGCACCCGGGAGCGGCGGCGGGAGAGCGCATCTGCATGCACTTTCAAGTCGGCACGTATATAACGGGCCGACATAATGACCTATTTGAGTCGAGCCAGAGACATCGAGGAGAACGAATCGACGGCATCTCTGAACGGCCGGTAGTTTTGCGCGCTCACGCCAAGTTCCCGAGGTTACTGTGTTAACCGACGTTATCGTGTCGTTCTTTCTTGTAAGCGAAACCTCCGTACGTCGCACCGTGTAGCCCTCATCTTGACAATAAGAGCGCGGTGCGTGACAATTTGGTGTCAGAAGCAAAAGAACACCATCTTGGTGTTAAAAGTTCAAGAGCCGCATATTAGTGGCAAAAAGTGAATAAAACCGTTTTCGTTAGCGCGAATCGACTTCCTACGGTTGTTTCGACAGACTACTAAGATGCCGAAAACAGAAGGCGTCGAAACTCAACCAGAGTCTAAACATAAAGAGCTAACAAAGCTAGTGAGTCTTAGGAAGCCCCTCAGAGCCGCAATATCAAAGAAGCATAAAGCCGTATCTGAGCTAAGCAGAACGGACCCTACGGATCCGAATCGGAAGGACCGTGCGTATGTACTCCTGGCTTCTATCAAAGAAATCATCGGAAGGCTCACCAACTTAAATGAAGAAATCAACACCCTGCTGTTCAACTGGTCGGCCGGTGAGTTCGAAAAAAACGTCGAGAAACAGTTTGAGTACGACGATTTGGGCGTGGAAATGATCAGCTCGTTAGAGCTCATTCTTCGTGACGGCTTTACCGCGACCACGACAACAACAGCCAGCGAAAACCCACCACAACCGCTTACCACCGCTCAAGACAGAACCGAGAAGATCCCAAAATTCTCAGGTAACGTCAAGCAATTCAGAGAATGGTGGCAGTTATTTGAATACTACATACACAAGAACGACAACCTCCCGGACATCGCCAAATACAAGGCCCTCAAGGATTCTCTCGTTGGCCCGGCGGCGCGAGAGATTTCACCTCGACTTCGCCCCGGAGCAATACTGCACAGCGATCGACAGGATCAGAGATATCTTCGGCCGGCAACAAGATGTAGTCACCCAACACATCAAGGCCATTCGCAATTTGTGTTACACAAAGGACCTTCATCTCACCGAGAAACTAAATAGGTTCGTGTCAGCTTTATCTCAGAACGTGCTAGCTTTGTCAACACTTAACCCAAATAATAGCCAGTACAATGAGAAATGTGAATCACCGGAATACAAAGTAGATAAGCTAGATGCCCCTAATAGAGTTTCTGAAAAGAAAAACAGACGCTAAAATTGCAGTTAGGCGAAAATTTTCGACAAACCTTAGGGTACAGCATGATAAGCAACTCACTAATCACACAGCTTACCAAGATAAACCTTCGGAATACAAACTCAACAGAAATAGCAGTCAATTTTCGATGCACACAACAGCATCCAATGTACACCACTCATGTATCTTTTGCGGTGAAGCACACAATAGCGATAAATGTAGAAAAGTGTTGTCCTTCGAAGAAAGAAAAAAAATAATGAACGAGAAAAATGCGTGCTTTAGGTTCCTTAGACGCAACCATGTCGTATCGAAGTGCAGAAGTAGACAAGCAAATTGTCCTAAATGTAAAGGTAGACATTTCGCAATCATGTGCAACAAATCAACAACAGACACCACACCACAAACATCTTCACAGCCGAGCACATTCCTGAACACGTCATCAAATTCAAACAACAACACTCTTCTCCCAACGGGGTTCATGCAAGTTTTGTCAGAAAACAAAAACATCACGTGCCGAGTTCTCCTAGATTCAGATGCCCAACGCTCCTACATTTCCAGAAAAATAATTGACCAATTGGATCTCAAACCAAAATTAATGTTAGCTGTTTGGGTTCCCGGAAATAATCAAAGGAGAACTGCCAACAATTCAGAATACACACAATCTAACACCCAATCGCAGACATTCACGAGGATAATCTCTCCCGCGCGATTGACATACTAATCGGCTCTGACTTCCTGGCCAGAGTAGGTTCATTAAAAACCAAATCATTCGACGATCTAGTGGCAGTCCTTACCAAATTTGGTTGGATATTCCACGGAAAGTCAGGTTCACCCCTAGATGACCGCATTGAATCAGCTCTATGCGCATTAGTGGCCATGCAGCCATGTACGGCGGTGACATCGCGAGGCTATCCCATAGAAGACAAACTCAGCAGTGACGCCGCAGAGCTAGACATAGAGTTTTTATGGAAGACTGAGACAATGGGCATAGAGACTCCGTCAGAGAAAAAAAAACACTCTAATTGACGATGAACTAAACAGCTCATTTAGGAACTCTATTGACAGGTTACCTAACGGACGTTACGTCGTTAGTCTTCCATTCAAGGAAAACCTGCGCGCACTTGGAGATAACAAACACTTAGCCAAGTCTCGCTTAAAAAACCTCCTGTCAAAAATAAGCAGAAACAAGGTTACACTTAAAGCCATAGACGACGAAATTGCCAAATATATAGAAAAAGGTTATGCAGAACCCGCCCATCCCCAAAAAAACGGTGAAATATCACACTATCTTCCGGTTCTAGCAGTAACAAAACTTACAGACAATCTCCCAACAGAATTAAAAATCAGAGTAGTAAAAGACGCGGGTGCTAGGAGGAAGGACGAAGCTTCCCTCAATGATGTCCTGTCCCAAGGCCCTAATCTCTCACCAGACATTCTTAAAGTACTGTTTCATTTTCGTAAATATCCGATTGCGATCGTGTCTGATATAGAGAAAGCCTTCCTACAGTTCAACATTAACCCAGCGCAAAGAACCTTTCTGATTTTTTTCTGGCCTCTTGGTATATCGAAAGATCCAAAGGCACCCTGGAGGGAATTCTGGGGGACGGTGCTAGATTTTGGTCTAGTTTGTAGTCCGTGGCTACATTGCGCAGGATTGAGGCACCATCTCGAAGGAGAAATAAACTCCCACCCAGAGCACTCCGAATTCATTAAAGAAATAATTGACAACTTCTACATGGATGATATTGTCACCGGGGCCTGGTCGTTAAATGAAGCTAAGAACAAATTTGAACTTATGAATGAAATATTCTCAGCAGGACATTTTCCCTTAAAAGAGTGGGCTACCAACTTAGATGCGTTAGGAATCTTCATGAAAGATTCAGCTCCGCTACAGGGCACCACAGTTGCCTTTGCCGACGATAATTTGAAGTTCTTGGGAATACGTTGGAATCAGACCTCAGATCATTTAGGCGTCTTTACGGAAAAAAAGCAATTTCCTGCTTTAACAACAGCAAAGCCACCAAACGCAAGCTCTTAAAAGGTCTAGCGCAAATATTTGATCCTCTCGGCTTAATCTCTCCCATTGTCATAAGCTCGAAAATAGTTCTTCAGAGACTATGGCAAAAAAGAGTAGATTGGGACACGGTATTGACTGAAGCAAACTTAAAAACGTATAACGACTTTGTTTAAAGTTTACAGTTAAACCCCAACCCACAAATTAGCAGACCGTTTCGTTTACCAAGCAACATAAAACCAGTTAAAGAAGAATTACATGCGGTTTGCGACGCAAGCAAGGTAGCTTACGGCTACGTAATTTATTTACGAAAAATCTACAAAGACGGCTCAGCCGCAATCTCTTTTGTGATGTCCAAAGCCAGAGTAGCCCTTCTTAAAGGTATTTGGACAATCCATAGACTCGAATTATTAGGAGCTTTAATCGCGGCAAGAATAACTTCCAAAGTAAAAAATTACATTGGCTTGCCCACTGAATCAATTTATTTTTGGTGCGATAACTCCTCAGTTCTGGGTTGGATCGGGGATTCCCCAGAAAAATGGAAACCATTCGTGTCGAACAGGAATACGGAAATCCAGCAACTAACCAAACCAAGCGCTTGGAAATACGTTAAGTCTAGTGACAACCCGGCGGATATTCTGAGCAGAGGATCTACACTACTTTCAAAGCGAACCGCCGACCTGTGGCTTGCCGGCCCCAACTGGCTATCATACCCAAGGTTCCCTTCCTACGACCTTAACGTCCAGATTCCAGTTGACCAAGAGTCAGAAATAGAAATAAGGAAAAGTTCCGCTTGCCTAGCAACGTCTACCCATTTAGGAAAAGTAAACGAGAGCATGCTGCAAGCGGATAGATTTTCTACTTGGGCTAAAGCCGTGCGCACAGTGGCATTAATTAGAAGATGGCTACCCCATCATCGAAAACACGACAGAAAAAACACAAGGAACGAGCACATCAGCTCAGAAGAATACAACTCAGCCGAAGTAACGCTGTTGAAAAATACACAAAGTATTTATTTCAGTTCAGAAATGCTTACTGGACGTGCAAACACACCCAAAACTAGTCGCTTGTTTCAGTACAACCCATTTACGGACAATTCAGGCCTAGTCCGTTGCAGATCAAGACTAGAGAAATCCAGAGAATTATCGTACGAGGAAATGTATCCCGTGCTCCTCCCGGGCGAGGACCCATTAGTAAGATTATTGATCAATTACATCCATGCATATAATTGCATACATTCAGGCGGCGCTTCCGCCATGCTCGCAGAGCAAATAAAAACGTTCTATCCAACTGTAAAGTATGCATGAAGTTCAAACCAAGGCGGCAGCTGAGCAAACCCCACCTCTTTTTTTTTTTTTTTTTTTTAGAGTCGATGACGGTATAAGAATAAAAAGCTACATTACACTGTTTGTCTGCGCAGTTTCCAGAGCAATATATCTAGAGTTGATCCCAGATCTGTCTTGCGCAGAGTTCCTACTAGCACTCCGCAAGTAAACAGACACACACTAAACAGACACACCGCCGTCTCAATTATTTTTTTCTGACAACGCATCAACATTTAAAAGAGCGGCAAAAGAAATACAATTTGTCTTTAAAAACATAAAAGATAAACAAACGCAATCATTATTAGCCCTTTCGGGTATAAAATGGGAATTTATCACGGAGCGATCCCCCTGGCACGGAGGCTGGTGGGAAAGGATGATACAATCGGTAAAACGACCCCTTCGTAAAGTACTCGGCACGAATATTCCCAACTTCAGAGTTCTAGCCACACTTTTAACGGACATTGAGAACATGGTGAACCAAAGACCGTTAACTTCAGTATCATCCAGCTTAGATGATGTAAACGCACTCACGCCAGCAGACCTAATGTACGGATACGAAAATAAAGTAGTTTTTCCAGAAACGTTCCGACTACAAAAGGACCCCTCCGAATTCTCAGCAATAATCTTCTCAAAGCGCTGGAAGCACCAACAATCCATACTTAGTGCTTTCTGGAAGCGTTTCAAAGAAGAGTACTTACAGTACCTACGAACCGCTTACACAAACCAACCTATCGACCGCAGACCCTTGAAAGTCGGCGACTTGTGCATACTAAAAGACCCCTCACCCTCCAGAGCCTTTTGGCCTCTTTGTCGCGTCATTTCTCTATCAGGGGGGGAGAGGACGGACCTTAGACAAAGGTCCTGTACCGTCAGGATGGCCTCAGGCCTCACATTACGCCGACCAATACAGTTACTTTATAAACTAGAGGTTGATTAATAAATAATAATTTAAAAAAAACGTATATATATAACATGACTACATATACACTTGAACATTGTTGCTCCACCCCACCCTCAACGACCACAGCACTTGCCACGAAACGATGGCTACACTGCACCACCGTTTCCAGGAGGAGTGTGACGAACACTATGTGAGTCGTGTTCTTTTTAGCGCAACGCCCGCTTCACCCTCTATTGGCGCGGGTTTCAGAGCGGCCGTGCAAGAGAGACGTTGAGAGAAAGAGCATGCTAGAAGCCGCCAGCACGCGTAATAGAACACTCTCGAAGCTATCAACACGCGTAATAGAACACTCAAGAGCAGCTAACGCGCGCAATGGAACATTCTTGAAGCTCAGTAACCGCTAAGACGTGCACATTACATTCAAGACGGCCACCTATCGACAGCCGGCCGAACCCATACGCTAAGTAATACAGATCGAGAATCACGTGTAATTATTGTAATACATAAACAACTATAAGAGTAAACACTACTAATTATGCATGTTAAGTATGGCAGATACATAAACGACACAAAACTATGTAATATGTAAAATGTATTGAGAAATCAATAAATGAGAGCACCCGGGAGCGGCGGCGGGAGAGCGCATATGCATGCACTTTCAAGTCGGCGCGTATATAACGGGCCGACATAATGACCTATTTAAGACGAGCCAGAGACATCGAGGAGAACGAATCGACGGCATCTCCGAACGGCCGGTAGTTTCGCGCGCTCACGCCAAGCTCCCGAGGTTACTGTGTTAATCGACGTTATCGTGTCGTTCTTTCTTGTGAGCGAAACCTCCGTACGTCCCACCGTGTCGCCCTCATCCTGACAATAAGAGCGCGGTGCGTGACAATTACTCAGTTTGTGAATAACCCACGTCTAGTGCTTAGGAGTATAGTGCTAATTTAACGTACTTTTTTTGCGTACTGACAATAGTTGCTTGGTCAACTTAAACTTGTTCTGCTCGAGTGGAACCGTGGATTTTGTTGTATCTTTAAACACAGACCACCCTCTTCCAGCAAATAGGGTCGACCGGACCGTGGTTTATCCTTTAAGAGAAAATCTTCTCTTCGAAGCTTTGCAAACCATTTTCATTTGTTGACGTATCAACCGTTCCCATGCTGTTGTTGCCTAGATGATTACGCACGTCTCGAAAACGGGCGAATGTCAAAACGGAACAAACGTTTGCATCAATCTAGTATATTAATAAAGCAGTGAAACATTTTGATTGGCATTTTGTTTATACACCAATTTACTGTCAGCAAAGCTGTAACGAAAAAATGAGTGCCAATCATAAGGACAACAACAACAAGCATTGTATTTACTTACCCCACGCATGCCGGCCACCGACGATACCATGACGATGCTGCCCTTGTTTTCGATGAGCTGCGGCATCACCTGTCGGACGAGGTCGTACGGCGCGAGTACGTGTACGTCGAGCATCACCTGCATGTCTTTGAGGTCATTTTTCTTCCAGTCGCCGATGCTCGCCCAGCCGGCGTTGTTGACGAGGCCGTCGATTCGGCCAAACGCCTTGAGCGTGCCCTGCACGAGCCGCGTGCGCACGCTGGCGTCTTCAATATTGCCGAGGACGGTGAACGCCTCAAACTTCGACGGTGACGCTTTCTTGCACTGCTGGGCAATAGACGCCACCTGCTCGGGACGGCGGCCGTGCACCGTGACCTTGGCGCCCTTCGACGCCAGCAGGACAGCGGTTGCCGCCCCAATACCCGCCGAAGATCCTGCGTGTCGTTAGCAGCGTGGCCGAGTACAGCAGTAAACAGGGCGCGTTGAATAGCTTTTTGTTTTAATATATGCATATATATATAATATATATATATATATATATATATATAGACACAATCTAACTAATGCGTTTCTCAAATAAACTTATGTTTATATATATATATATATATATATATATATATATATATGTCGGCAAGCTCGGCAAGAAATTTTTTTGCTAAAGAAAGGGGGAGCGGAAATAATTCTTAGAAAAGCTAGGTGGGTTTTGTAATGATTTTTTTTAGAGCTGTGATTTAGGTAGGCTGCTCAACATATGTTTATAAAACGCACGACTATGAAAGAACGTATTACTCAAATAAAAAACCGAGCAGATTGGTGCATCCGGGAAAATCTTACATTGTCTGAACTATACCTGATATTAGCCTATTGTGATATTAAAAAAATCATATGCAATTTTTTTTTATTATACAGAGAGTTTCTGTTCTGGCTAGGTCCAATCATATTTTCGACCAAGTAGATTTTTCTCTGAAATCGGAATGCGCCGGTACACTTAGTTTTTCAATTAAGCAATGCGTTCACTTACAGTCATGCATTTTATAAACCTATGTCGGACAGTCTACTTAACATCACAGCTTACAAAAAAAATTAATCTTAATCCAATATGAAACATTTCCGCTCTCTTTTTCCAGTGGCAAAAATGATTTGCTCACCGAGCTTGACTGTACCTCAAAGTTTTACACGAGCGTATCCAGACAGCCAATATATACACAGAGTCTTCCATAACCGTACAGGGTTTGTCCTAAAAGTAATAGGTAAAAATCGATTTAAAAAAATTATTGAACCAATTGTTACAATTCTTTAAAAACTTTCAAAATAGGCTCCTTCTGCGTCGATGCAGCGCTGCCAGCGCGATTTCCAAGCATCGAAGGCGTCACGATAGGCATTCTCCGGAATAGCCTTGAGAGCCGCGGTCCATGCTGCCTGGATCCCCTCTGTCGTCTCAAAATGCTTGCCATTCATCGTCCTTTTCAGGCGACGAAACAAAAAAAAGTCCGGAGGGGCTGCGGAAGCGTTGGGATGCCGCCCTTGGTCAGGTAGCTGTTCACAAGAAAGGCGGTATGAGCCGGGGCGTTGTCGTGATGTCACTTCCAGTCGGCTGCGATGTCTTGTCGGACCCGATTCGTTGTGTCTCTTTAGTCTCTTTTAGTAAATTTAACATTTGGGCAATTAAACCAACACTTAGTCGACTGTCTGAGTTTAAAACTTTGCGCACACGAGTCACATTCTCGGTGTTTGTCGAGATCGAAGATCTTCCAGCACGGTCTTCATCGGCAACCTCTTTCCGGTCCTCCAAAAAGGCTTGGTGCCACCGAAACACACCACTTCTTGCTAAAGCAACATCTGGGTAAGCCTGTTTGATCATTTCAAACGTCTCTGTTGCAGATTGACCGAATTTCACACCGAATTTTCCTCTGG
Organism: Dermanyssus gallinae; assembly: GCA_003439945.1. Taxonomy (NCBI): domain Eukaryota; kingdom Metazoa; phylum Arthropoda; class Arachnida; order Mesostigmata; family Dermanyssidae; genus Dermanyssus; species Dermanyssus gallinae. The sequence goes on from QVRM01005301.1 coordinate 20,463, forward strand.
TCTAACGAACGCTGCATTTTCGGCTTGCACCACTAACAGAAACACGTCGCGCGAAAATGGCTGTCCTGATTCTCCCGTTGCTAGGAGACAACCGAACAGCCGCTCGTTCGTTAGCTAGGAGCGCTCTCTACCGCGCACGCTCCGAAGTACAGTCGCGGCAAAAAAAAGTCACTGTATGTACTTATTTTAAGGTTTGGTAGAAGTCGGCAAGAATTTTTTTCCCCAATGGAAGGAGGAAGCGGAAACTTTACGGCTCTGAACGTGAAAACTACAACGTAAAACATAACATCTATCGAAAAGGCCAAAATAATTAATATGCTATTGCCTGAAAATAGACTTTTGGACGATTTTTTGGTCGTAATGGCAAATTTTTGCATTTCTGCGCATGAAAGCTTTAGCGTAAGACATAACGAAATATCGACTCTTCATGACCTTCCTTAATTCCGCTATTTGCTTTTGGCTAGCTTGCGTCGGGTGTCATTCAGAGTATGCAGAATTTTCCACCAAACAAGTCGATATGATCGGTTCCTTCACGCGTTGACCCACAAACGTAGATGTTGCACAACTATGTAGGAGAAAGAATGTCAGAATAGCTACTTTTATCAAATGCATCCTTTCTCCTAAACAAGACGTTTCCACCTCTTACTTCACTTAGGAGAAAATATTTTTTTGCTGAGTTCTATCAAACCTTAAAGTAAGGAGACTCCCATATTTAACAAAGATTCTTTTCCGTATCGGAGTCTTAAACAAAGCCTATCACCCTATGAACTGATACGAGAGCTGACACACGACGAACTTGATATAAATTGCGCGAGAATCAGGCGCATACATTTAATTCACATGGGGGGCGGGGCAATTCTTAGAAGCTATTACACGGTTACACTTTATTGATACGTTTGGCACTCATGATGCGTTATAGAGCGTTAACAAAAGCCATTAAATTTGTCATACCTGTTTATGTTCTTAACTTTTCCGGGTTTCTAATTTACACAGAAACACTCTGATTGACCTGTACAACAAGCAAACGAAAGTCAATCTTGGTTCGGGCGCTTATATTCACAAGTAAACATCTACGTCAATGTCAATGAAAGCATTCAAATTGAGGGAGGTAGAGCCATAGATCGTTGGCTTATATGTCCGCATAGAGGAATCATTCAGTATACACAGTCTTATATATATTTATATATGGAGGGTATTTCAAAATATACGCTAGATACTCCAATAAAGGCCGTGCCTACATACCCAAAATGAAACGTTACTCAACGGAACGCGCACAGATTTTAAAGACGTATCACGAAAATTGAAGCTCTCGGCGAGCATGCTGCCAAGCTCTTTGTGCCATTGACGGTCTATTTGGCCGACCTTGTTAGAAAACCATCTATAAACTTAAGTAAAGGTTTTGCAAGACAGGTTTAGTACATGATGTGTAGCCGTGGTACAAAGCCGTGGGAGGCCACGGAGTGCTCGTTCGGCTCTAGTTCGGTGAACATATAGCTATGGCGGCCGACAGTGTGAAACAATGTTCGGAAACATCCGTTTAGAGATGTATCTAACGTTTGCGTTTTTCGTGTACATTAATATGGCGCTATTCAAGGTTGAATCTCAAAATCTCAAGGCTTTGACTGAAGCCTCTCAAGTTGCTCACAAAGAGAAATTACAGCGGCCTTTGGTTTAAAAGAACAAGCACTTACCCGTAACAATGAAGACTTTTCCGTGCATTGTTGAACGTCAACAAACTGAAGCTGAGGTTACTTCAGCAACGGCTTGATGACAATGACTCTTAATGTTGGCTCTGCTGTAACTAGTTACTCTGGCTGGCTTATGTGCAGCTCAGCGAAGGCGATCGGTGGAGCATCTGGCCTCCGACCAGTCGTTTATGTTTAATGTTTTGCCGCTGCTATGCCGAGCTGTCGCTGCAAACAACAACCCCTACACTAACACTAACTTTTTCTACCTCAAGCCACCTTTCCACTACTGCATGCCGTCTACAGGCGCCAGAAGATCAGTAGCAGCAGCGTTATGCATTCGTCCTGTCACGTGTTTCTTGCCCCAACGACGTGACCTTGAACAGAGCCAGTCAAGGGCACGCGTCGGAATGTTCGTCTCGACATATTTAGATTTGGATTGTTGTTGTTGTTGTTGTCGTCGTTGTTGATGTTGTTGTTGTCGTCGTCGTTGTTGATGTTGTTGTTGTTGTCGTCGTCGTTGTTGCTGTCGTTGTTGTCAAGGCAGCCAGACGGTCAGCCCCATCGATTCTGCCTCGAAATGTCTTGATATTGTGTGCTCTTGTGTTGTAGGCAACGAATCGGACACAATCCCTACAGAAAATGTCAATTTGCTGCTTTCATAGGGCAACTCGCCACAAACTGTGTTACTGTTGTCATTGTTGTTTCTGCTGATGTTGTTGATGTCATCAGCTCATGTTGCTGTTGTCGTTGTTAATGTTCACAATCAATGCAGTCAAGTGGTGGTACAGTAGTTATACTATTAGTAGTATTGTCTGACTGCTGTTTTTAGTATTAAAACTATGCTTATTGCACTTGGCGGCTGTGTTACGGCAGAGGATGGTGCTGCGAGAATGCTTTGCTATAAGAGTTCACAGCTACAGGCTGGGTGTTCGCAGCGCCTGTTAACGACATAAATCGTGTCACCCCAACACTCAGAATGCGGTATTCAGCACTTGTAGATCATTACGTCGGCGCGCCAAATCTTGTGGTGCACGCAATTAGCCTCTTCCCGTCTTCGACTTGCGACTCTTTATCATTGTGTGGTCCCTTAGCTTCATTTCGCTTCACCGGCTTTGCTCTGCTAGAAAATGCCGGTGTGTCTTCTCGCTGAAAGATTAGCAACAACCTTCGAGGAAAACAGAAAAAAGCAGTAGCCTGCATAATTGGCTACGCATAAACAAAAAGTTTTCTATAAAAATTAGAAATAAAAATATTTCTATAAAAAAGAAAACGTAAGTCATAGTAAGTTAAATCGAGTTTTTGTTTGTATAAATATTATTTTTTTTGTGTATAATACAATTTTTTTTTTCTGCGAACATTTTGATCCACCTAATATATATATTTGTTGTTCGTCCCTTTTCTCTTATTATATATATATATATATATAGGAAATACAAATTTTATTTAACTCATAACGGGGCGTAAACAATTGTTCCCTAGCCACGTGTTTTTGCAAAATGTGCTTCCTTTGCGATGACACGCTGCGGCCGTGTGCCGCAATACAATATTTATACTCAGCAATAATACGTTCGCGTGGAGACAATTGTCCACTCCAAAGTGCTAACATAGCAAAGTTATATAAATAAATCAAATTCCCCCTCAGCAATATTATATATATATATATATATATATATATTGGCTAATGTTTACTGGAGCGGTATCCTTGGATGCAATGTACAACGGTTTCATTGAATTCCTCTACGTTGCCGTCGAGGCCAATGTAGGCTCGCGTACTCGCAAACAGGCCGCTAACCTTCCAAGCTACATCAAGCGTCTGCACAACAGTCTGGAGCACACAACGGATGACGGCACCCAACATTGACTGCGGAAAAAATTAGAGACGGCCTTGATACGACAACGATGTCAGGCTGAGCAGGCCATAGCAGAATCCGGAGATGCTGCTTGCTTTTTCGAATACGCTTCAACTCGTCTTAAGCTGATGGACGATCTGTCCGTTCCCATTGATTCAGGTCAACGGATCACTTATGATCAACGGAAAGCTGACCTGCTGTGTGACCAGTTCGAAATCACAGGATCTCCTCAAGAGCGACTCCGATTGCGCCCAATGTTCGTAGTAGACCCCATCTGACCCACTTAAGAAAATAATAACTTGACACACTTCCTCTTCCCCAATCGGAAAATGTATTGTGTGCAGTTCTAGTGTAAGTGGACACGCAAATTCTGCAACTGAGTTGTTTACGTCAGTGTTGAACAGCAGATTCGCCAAATGACGCTCTACCTTCTTTCTACTCAATGAGTGCCGCACTCCCTTACGAGAGCGGTTTATGCAGGCATAGGGCTCCGTTTCTGGTGGCCCTTTGTAGGGTTTTCTACCGGAGGCATAGTCCTGAGATATCTGCGGCTTGACTGCTCTATTCACTTTTTCGAGACACCGACAGCAGGCATTCACGCCACTTCCGACCAAGACACTCTCAATACCGACTGAAGGGGAGGCTACATCATGCTGACGAGTTGACCTCATTTGTGAACGCTTCTTCTGTTCTTGCCCTAGGGCAAAGACGCGTAATACAGCTCGTATAAGTAGATGCTTTCTTGCAGCAAGCTCCAGAACTTCAAAACTCTGAAACTCAGAACTATTTGATCTAGATTATGAAATACTAAGTATATGGTACTCATGCCGCTATGCTAGATGTAGGATTACGCTCATTAAAACACACAAAATGCACATCATTCATGAGCTGCAGAAAAGTCTTCCCTTTGCCGTCATTGGCTCCCTCAGCAATTCTGCAATTAATGTCACCCTCAACGATTGTTAGAGCTTCGAGTTCAAGACCCATAAATTTGCGAATACGACGTCTGTAACTTCCACAGAATAAAAAATCTGAGGACGATACAACTCGACAACGTTATTTCTTCCGGATGAAAGTATTATATACTATTCATCATAGCTTCATACGTCGCATGAGGGGCAAACAGTTACGTAAAGAGACGGAAAGTACTCCTCCTACTGATCTGCCCAATTCTCCAGACATAGCGGGCTGGTGAAACCCTTATACGTAACGGGAATAAACTCCTTCTCCTTGTCCTCTTTATTCTGCCTCTGCGGTGTGTTGTTTTCATTCTTCTTTGCGAGTCTCATCCTAACCGCGCCGCTGTCTGCTGAAACTGTTGTGCCGTTCGATTTCTCGTTTGCCCTCTTTCCTTTGGAGGTCTTTCGCACTACCGCCACATCCGTTGCTGCTTTTGATGTTGTTGGTGCTTCTCGCCGCTGAATTGGCTTTTCTGTTGTCTGTCTGCTTGTGCGTCTCTAGTGTGATGGCATTAGCCCGGCCAGCTAAGCAAGCTATTTATATTGCTGTCATCGTAGCTGTGCCGGCAGCATCATCTACTTTGACCTGGGGGTAACATATATTCATATCTTCAGTTTTGCCTACCTTGGCGCCGTCTAGCGGTGTCGTGGGGGTTTCCTTGGTGCAGTGCAATTTGCAAGGCTTTCATCAACCAGTAGTCATACCTGCTGGAGGCCGCAGCAGATGTTTGGGTAGAATTTATGGAACAGTTATGCGATGTATCTGAAGAGATGAATAGATTTGCTCTGTCCTCGGAAATCTTTAATGTTGCAATGTTTTATCACCCTCTAATGTTAGATTCTACAGAGATTATCGAATTGTATTTTCAGCGGTGTTAGTTCTCAAGCTGGCTTTACTTACCACTGCATGTAATGATTTTGACTGCAGACTTGACAGCGGGTCAAATGAGGATAAAGATGACGCGCTTCTGCATCTTTTCTATGGGAACGCCCGGAATAACTATATATGCGCCATAGTGGCAGGAGCACTATCGTTCTGATGTTTCACAACTTGTCAAGCAGTGAATTCAAAGGCTTAGGTGTGCTTGCAGATCGCGACTTATAAACACCTACATGTGCGAACTGCTCTGCACCTATCTGTCTTAGGAAGGGAAACGCATGACGCCGAATAGGTGCCGACAACTCGCGTTATTGGCCCTCAGATCCCCTCAGAATCTAAGGTCCCCTCAGAATCTAAGATGTGCACCAGTCGGTTCTAATGTTAACGGCCGGTATCAGTAGCTTGAAAGAGCCGTACGGAAGGCTATTCAATTCAAGTATGTATATTTTACTCAAATTAAGTTTAAAATACAGTTTATAGGGTTTATTCATAGTGCTCTATATCCTTTACGCTTCCGGCGAGGGAAGTAATGAGATTGTGCATTCCACTGCATGGTACTTGGTACACCGCTGCAGGCAGAACCGGTAGGTGCACAATTCATACCCTCCGTGAAAAGCGGCTTTTAAACATACCCAATAGGGGTAACCATCGACCTAGCCCGCCACGTGCGGAAGGAGTTTAGAAACGCCGTCGTCGTTATGTACGCGGATGACATAGTAGTGGCCCACCGGGACCGCGATGCCATTCGTCGTATTGTCGGCGACGTAGAAGGTCACCTTCACCGTAGGGGCCCACAAATAAATTCGCGGAAGACGAAAGCCATTAAGTTTCGCCTTGGGGGTCAATTGGCTGCAGCAGACGTAATACCCTGCTGTGGCCAACCGCTGTAGTTTGTCAACTCCTTCTCGTATTTGGGTCTGAGACTGCACTATACGGGAACGACCTTTACCAAGCACATCGGCGACAGGTGTCGGGCGGCTATTGCCTCTATTCACACAGAGGTGAGAGATCTTCGACGACTGTCTCTGAGTGCTGCATTGCGTCTTTTTGAGCTTAAGATTGTGCCAATGTTGAGCTACAGCCTTGGCAGGGTGTGGGGCCATCTTTCCGCGGCAAATTTTGCGCAGCTAGAAAGATGCTTCACAATATATATGAAGCGCGTTCTTTGCTTGCCGCGGACGGCAAGGAATCGCTTTGTGTACCTGCTAGCGGGTTGCGGACTGGCAGTGGAAACAATCAGAGTCAGGCTTAAGTCACCTATTACAATGCCACTTCAACAATTTTTTGTTGGAGTGGCAGGGAAAAGTGACCGAGGCCTCGGCTGAGGTAGCGCAGTTAGATGTGTACCTCACCAGGGAGCTTTGGGAAGGAATGGCATGCACTAGCCGGCACATGTACACAAGGTACATCGTACATGGCTATCATCACTTGGTGTGTTCGACTCAAGGATTTCACTAAGTTGGCGATCAATGTCGTTGTTGGCGAGGCAAACGACTATGTTAAAAGCGCAGAATAGAAGTAGTTTCCTAACGCGGATTACTATACTCAGGATGCATCAATGCATGCCGAAATAATAAAATTATCCTAACCGCAAATTTCACAGAACACCCAGCTCACTAGCATGTCGCGTGAGAAATGGTAGATATTGAGCAATTAAATGCACATAAGAATTCGGCCATAGATCCAGCTACAAAACAGGCATACAAAAATAATACAATGTATTTCTTTTTACCCTATGGGGGACAAGAATATCTTCGCGCTAGTACGTACGAGGGATAAAACATGGTAACTCGGAGAGTCAAAATGAAAAATCTTAGAGATTTCATCATCACGAGTACGATACAAACAAACATGACATTACACCACAGATTCCTTGGAAGGACTAGGACTGACCTATTCTAGGTAGAGAGATGTGCCAGCTGAACACGTAAAAAGTAGCAAAACGGTGATTTAAGGGGCGTGGAAACACAAGTTGTGGCAAGCATGAATTGAAATCAGAACAAGTGCTAGTAGCAGCGACCTGCATCCTATATGCCACTAACTAGCTGTAAAATCCATGCATAAACTGCAATAGTCAAATTAAACAGGTAATTAAAAAAATAGTATTTGTATTCGAATGCCAATGGTGAAGACACACGCTTAGAAGAAAATGTTTTTTCTTTAGCGTCACCCTGCTCTGTCATAGGTCAGTCACCAGTCATCGGCTTTAGCCGGGATGTTGCCCACCAGATATGGCTTTACAGAACGCATCGACGCCAATCACTCCGGAGACAAAAATGTACTAGTGCGCTAGAAAGAAAGAAACTAGATAAAATCACTATCGCGTATATTCATATATGTTTTTTATACACAAAAAAAACTATTTTCTATAGGAATCAAGCGCTTAACAAGATAATTTTAAGGTTGATATTGACGCTTAGCAGTTTTTCATCGGCGCCATGTCTATTACAGACGGCTTCCTATTTCCAGCGTTTCAAGAAGCGCCGAGGAGCGTAAAGATTCCCAGGATCTTGCTAAACCGTGGCCTTTGCATCTACAGAAACAGTTCGTTTTTGACGGTGAATTATTCGCTCGTTTTGGCGGGGGCAGTGACTTTTCGAATGAAAGTGGAGACCCCGAGCTCGATGAGTACGGTTTTTAAGATTTGCGAGGGCTTTCTTGTACAAAGTGTATATACATATAGACCAAGGAACGCACTTAAACGCTATTTTTCCATAAACACATCTGGACAAAACCTCTGCTATAGTTGTCATTTAAGTCATATATCAGGCGCGGATTGTAGCTGGGAGGTTAGCTTTAATAGTCTGTCTTGTAAGCAGTTTATTACGCAATAATTAGATCTTTCTGCAAGGGCGAAATTGCCAACTACTACAGAATGTTCGACGCTTTGTTTTCGTACAGCTGCTATAGTCGAGCACCCACGCATCTCAAGGGGACCTTTGCCGCAACTGTGTGGCAAACATACCCCATCACCTTTTTGAAGCCATTTTCGATCCCAATGGTGCTTAGCCTGCCTCACTTCCTGCACGCGGATCCTTCATTAAGAGACAACGTTAGCGGTTTACATCCAACGGAGGAGGAACACCGCTTCTACCTTGACGTCCATGCTGTAAGCTATGTCATATCACGTTACTAAATCTAAATCTTTTTTCGAATGTTTACATTCGAATGGTGCAGACGTGTTTTGATTGAGCTCTGTGTTTTGTGCAAGTTTTAACTTAACTTTCGACTGTCTTGACGGTTGTGCTGTGCTGAAGTGATTCTACTAGAGCCAGTGCATTCGTAGAGCAATGCCGGTTGAACGGAGTCCGCCTCTAAAGCCACCAATTCCACCATTGGTAGCATCGGAGCCAACCGAAGAATTGCCAGATGATACCCGTGTAGTGCAAAACGACACCCGTGACGTGCAAAACGACACCCGTGTCGGTGCTGCTACAAAAGCGGTCTCCACTGCTGGTACTGACGTCACCAAGCAACAGCCGCCGGCATGTACTGACGACAAAAGTGCACCCGACGCAGATGGGGAGGAGAAGAACAACAAACGGAAAGCCAGCAGTCCGCCTCTACAGCAACAGCTGAGCAAGGCTGATGAGAAGAAAAGAAAGAAGTTGACAGTCTCAGCAGCAAAGAAGCAGTCAGCTGGAGAACAGCCAGTGGAGAGTGGCAACGGCGTTGACAGCGCGGCTCCAGTTGCAGCTGACTCCGATATAATTGTAGATTTGCAAAGAAATCAAGTGGTTGTTAGTGGAACGCCGCTTGAGGCTGGAGATGATGCAGGATGGTGTGAGGTAGGCGCTGGGGGAAAACCTGTGGTAGCTAAAGAAGCAATTACCAAGGTTCAAGTCAAAGAGAAAACTGATGCTGTAATATTTTCAGCCGAAGATAATCAGTTGGAAATAAACTTTAATGCTATATGCGACGACATCGCGAAACATATTACCGGTCCGGTACAAGAACCAACTTTTACTAGAGGGGGAAATCTAGTTATTGTCGCAGAAAACCCTGAGGATAGAGCAGCTCTATTGAGTCTGCAGTCGTTAGCCGGTGTTCCTGTCACTTCTCGAATAAGTGGTGCCAGATCGGTAGTGAAAGGAAAGATTAGCGGTGTGCACCCATCGTTAACCGAGTCTGCTATTGCCAGTGCTCTTAAACCGCTTGGAGTCACAGAAGCAGTTCGTGTTCGATCCAAAAACGCCAGGACGGGTTTTGTGATGGCCACGGATAATGTCATTCTGACATTTTCAGGAGCTAACTTTCCGGCTGAAGTACGACTGGGTTTTAAGTCACACGGCGTGGTTTTCTACCGGGAGCCTCTCCATTGCTACCGCTGCTACAGTCTAGACCATCTGCAATCGGAATGTCGACTAACGAGTCCCCGATGCCGACGCTGTGGTTCCACCAGTCACATTAGAAAAGACTGCAATCAGCCCGCTTGCTGTTGCTTATGCAAAGGTAGCCACGAAGCGACATTTGGGTCGTGTGTTCAGCGGCTAAATCGTATAGAACTTTTAAAGAAATCCGCCAAACATGTAATTCAGAAACAACCTGAGGCCTTACCTGTTAAACTTTGCGCACCCGTGGTGGACATTAAGCCCGCCGCAAATTTTAGCAGGCGCAGTTTTGCTGCTGTCGTCCAAAATGGAGTCAAAGTTTCTGTAAATAACGTGCGTGATACGACAACGAGGGAGCCCGCCCCAAGTCAGCCTGTAAAGACAGTCGCTGACAACGTGAGTGCTCCTACGCTCAGCATAGAAAAGATCGTGCAGTCGGTTGCAGAGAAGCTTATCCCGCGGATAATTGACACCATTGTGGCTCAAGTAGGCGCTGTTATCGAAAAACTAATCGCGTCGATCATCCCGGGGCTGTCTCTGAACTCTCGGGCGGTATCTGCGGAACAATTGACTCCCGCGTCCCAGTCTGGTGGGATAGACATCCGTAAAGAGATAGAAAATGCAATAAAAGCGGTCTTCACCCCTGCACAAGCAGAAGACTTAATCGAAGACCCGGCTTCCGTGCGATCTTGTGTCTCAGAGGGCTCACAGGTGTTACAGACCGAAAATTTGTAATGACCAGTCGGCAAACTGATATCCGACGCTGGGTCTCGTCAACCACGCAGACAGAACAACTCGCTGGTCAACTACAAGCAGACACGCCCACTCAACCAATAACTTCTAACCGACTACTAAACCAACAACTTCAACCCGACCCTGGACAACCTTTTCACATCGCCGACTATTTTCCGAAAGTCGTGGAAATTAAATCTAAGTTAAAAATTATATCTTGCACACCCCGCTCTCTTAGAAGCCATGTTGCAGCAGAATTATCTAAAACTATAAATGATCTGTGCTCGTCTGCCTCACCGGAAAATTGGGAACGGCTATTTGCTTTCCCTTCTCTAGTGTTTAGCATCCCCGCTCGAAAAGAAAAAGGACGCACACTTACATCAGTTATTCGGGAAAACCTGGCACGCTTCCGTCGGAGAGCTAAAATAGATGAAAACCCTCACCTGTGTGGAACAAAACGCGGGACGCCCTCGCCGTGCGACACTGACATCCGACGGTCAAAAATGGTACAGACGAAACTAGCTCAGGGAGATATTTCGTCGGCCGCCCGCACGCTTTTGTCTACTGACCAGATGGCCCCAGTGAATCCACAAACTCTCGAAAGCCTCATAGCCAAGCACCCCGAGCACCCCCCAGACGCAACCTTCCCAGACGCACCAGTGACCAGACCACCCGGATCCGAAATCTCCGTTACCCCAGCGGAGATCCGCAATGCAATTAGAAGTTTCCCTAACTGCTCCAGCGGGGGCCCCGATGGACTTCGCCCTCGCCACTTAAAGGATCTCATTGGCAGACAGGATGAAAACAGTAATCCTTTGCTGCTCTCTCTGTGCCGCTTTGTTGCCCTGGCCATCAATGGACAACTACCAGAATTTATATTGCCAATATTTTATGGAGCTTCTCTTATCGCTCTCCGGAAGAAGGACGGCGGAATAAGACCTATTGCAGTGGGGCTCACTCTACGAAGGCTTGTTGGCAAAGTCCTCGTCAAGAAATCAATCAAGAATATTGTTGAGTTAGTTGCCCCATTGCAACTTGGCTGTGGTATTAAGGGGGGTACCGAAGCTGCCGTACATGCCACCGCTGCATACATTGAATCACACAGAGCCGCAAACCATAAAATCTTAGTAAAGTTGGACTTTCAAAATGCCTTTAACATGATGCGAAGAGACCACATTTTAAATTCGGTTAAACAGCGAACCCCTGAGCTGTACGCCGCCATCTACCAGATGTATCGTTTCCCGTCCAACCTCTATTGGCAAGGAAAGACTAAACTGTCAAAGTGTGGGGTGCAGCAGGGCGACCCGTGTGGGCCTGCCCTCTTCTGCATAGGATTATATGAGCTTCAGGCACGATTGCAGTCAGAATTGCGTCCGTGGTACTTAGACGATGGACTACTTGCAGGCGATTTGCCTGGTGTCCTTTCCGACATTAAGAAGGTCCAGGACTTCGAGGCGGTCTCGGGCTTGAAGCTCAACGACAGTAAATGTGAGCTCCTCGTTTTATCGCACAACGATAGGGAGGAAACTGCTGCCGCAGTGCGAGCAAAACTACCCAATATCAAGTGGCTAACGGAGGAAAACGTCGAATTGCTGGGTGCACCGTTAACTGACGCAGCAGTTGTGGGTGCCCTCCAAAAGAGGCTCACAGATGCGAAACGGTGGTGCAGTAGATTAAAACATCTAGACGCACACCCAGCCCTGTATCTTCTACGGGAAAGCCTTTCCACGCCTCGTTTAATTTATCTTCTGCGATGTTCTCCCTCGTACAAGAGAGATGACCTGCTCCACGTTTTCGACGAACTCCTCCGAACGACACTCGAGTGCTTACTCAACGTGCGCCTAGGAGACAACGCATGGGCCCAAGCTACGCTGCCCGTCAGCGCAGGTGGCCTCGGTGTCCGTACAACTAAAGATCTGGCCCTGTCGTGCTACGTGGGCTCAATCACAGATTTTAAACATCTGATTGCTTCCATAGGCCCAGAAGGTACATCGGAGGTGATCGAACGGGCTTCGCGTACGAGCCTGGACGAATTTGAGGCGCGATGGGAGGCTCTGCCGGTTTCCCCAACGCAAGAGTCTCTCGACCGCATTGTCGTGGAGCTGAAACAGGCCTCTCTTCTGTCTCAAGCGCAAACCACGGCTGACAAGGCTAGATTACGAGCTTGTTTCGATCCGATGAGTGGCAAGTGGCTTCAGGCCCTCCCCTCGCCGCAACTAGGTACGATGCTGGACAATAACACACTCCGCATCGTGTCTGGTCTGCGGCTGGGGGAGACGGTCTGTGCCGCTCATCTTTGCAACCGGTGCCAATCCCCCGTAACAACAACAGGGGAACACGCTCTATCGTGCCGATACAGCGCCGGCCGCCACCCACGGCACTATGCAATAAACGACGTCGTCTGTCGTGCACTGCATAGTGCACAGGTGCCGGCTGTGAAAGAGCCACCAGGCCTTAGCGCCAATAGTGGGTTACGACCGGACGGCAAAACACTAACCCCTTGGGAAAGAGGTCGCCTACTTGTATGGGACGTTACCGTGTCGTGTACATTGGCCAGGAGCTACGTCGCTCGAACAAGCCAGAAAGCTGGTGCCTCTGCTTGTCTTGCGGAGGACCGCAAGTTAGCGAAGTACAGAGAACTTAATCCGCAATTTATCGTCCAGCCAATTGCCTTAGAAACTTACGGACCCATGGGTAAAGAAACGTCAAGATTTTTTAAAGAGCTTGGAAAAAGGCTAAACGCAGTCACAAGGGATCCTCGTTCTGGAGAGTTCCTACTGCAGCGAGTATCGATCGAGCTTCAGCGGGGAAATGCGGCGTCAGTCGAAGGGTCCCTTCCTTCTGCCGAAGGGTTCCCTGAGATCCCGTAGGAATAATGATGTTCTAAATACTATTTTGAGACGTTACTAAATTGTTTATTTTATATGTTTGTTATTTGGTAACATATTAATTTTCAACGCCGACTCGACTCTGTTATGGCAACAAGGCGAGTTCCTCCCTCATGGCCAATAAACTAATGATCGACGCAGCATATTCAAGTTGAATTTTAACCAATATCCTCTAACAGAATTTGCCATGCTTTCCTATCACGGTTGCCATAGCAACTGTGATCCTCAGCTCGTCAAAAAGCTGCGTGTGATTTTCAAACCCAATCGACTCAGCATTTTTGCATTGCATTTCAACAGATATTCTCTAGTAGAAACTGCCATACTTTCCTATCATCGGCTGCCAAAGCAACTCTGGTTCTCAGCTCCGCTAGAAAACTACTTGAAATTTTACCCATTGGGCCCAATGTCTTGAGGGCAAGCGATAGTTTTATTATTTATAGCGGGGCGGCGCGAGAGAGGCGGAGGAGACTATTAGTAGTATTCGACGGCTTCTCCTGCTAGGTAGTTTATATAAATTAGGGATCAATTGCATTTACGTTCAACTGAGGAAAAGCACAACAGGAGTTGGTGAGCTCCCTAACATGCTCACGCTCAAACAGGTGTATGCTGATTGAGCATCTCCTCAAATGCTCTCGCTGCATCGGGTAACACTAGATTAGTGTCTGACGACAATATTATTAGCCACACAGTTTACGTCAAAAAAAGACCTTCAGGCGGCACTCGACGGAGCTGCAGTAGACTTGTCAGTAAGTATGCGGCCATGGTAGGTGCGGGTTCGATTTGCAAGCGTCGTCGATTGTAGGGTTACATTTAGCTAGGTCGAAGACAAACGCCGAAGACAAATTGTTCGCGTTAGTAGGCTATAACAGGGTTATAGCTGAATGCGAACATTCACGTTTTCGCTAGCCGAGTGGCTGCGTCGTCAAGGTTTGAAACAAATTTTTCAATTTTTATTTAACTTCTATTTTTCTCGTTTTGGCCAAAACGTTTTGAATTCGTACTCGCGATCAAAGTTGATTAAGAAAAACAAAAGTAATGAGAGGAACACGGCGTATGCGCCGATGCAGCTGCTGACGTACGTCACAGCTGTAGATGTCATGCATCCGCGGGCCAATGACGAGGCAGCCCCGGCGCCCAGATCCAAGAGAGGTTTTTCAGTGACGTTGCAGTCATCGTGCGAAGGAACGCAACTGGACATGAAGCAACTTCAGACAAGCAGAAGGCAGCATTGAAGATACGGACGACGCGGATGACAGCGGTGACAAGGTGGGCTCAGAGGAAACGCTCGAAGAAAGCAGCGAGCGGGTTCATAACGTCACGAAGGAAATCACTTCAAACCGAAGCCCAGGACGATCATTTTTGGCGGCAAAATCCTCGACTTTACGGCGGCCAAAGCAATAAAGGATGCTTTTTGTGAAGCCCGGATGACACATAATGATAACTTAGTTGTAGAAAAAAAAAAGGGGGTGTCACAAAGTTCACCGCTCGATAGTCGTCGGTGTGACAGAGTCATGGTAGGTTGTACACTTGCGTAGTTCGAAACGGGGCGAAGGTGACTCCTCCGAAAGACATTCGAGCAGCGACATCTCTAGTGCGCCCTCCGGGGAAACGGCAGGCTCAGCTTCGCCTCCTCAGTCTTTGAACATCGAAGACCTCACAGCTTCATTTACGGCCCGAGTGCTGGAGACGATCACCGCTCAGCCCGAAATGACGGTGACCAGGATCATCTTACAGGTCCTGACGTGATCCCATAAATCACAAAGGTTATCATCGCGTCTTTCCGAAAATCGCCAATATTTTAATTTCATAATTTCGTCACTCATACAATAATAATAATAATAATAATAATAATAATACAAATATTATTATAAATATCATATATTGTTTATATATCAATAGTTGTGATACCTAGATATTATTATTAGAGTAACTGTATGCTGATAGCATACAAATAAAGTAAATAATCTGCCATTTGACGTTTCAGGAAACGGGCTTGACAGTTGACATGCGAAAACGGGTTCAAATTAATATAAGACTTATACCCTTACAAATTGAGCCGGTGCCGAAGATAATCCTTCTTATCTTTTGAACGGAAGATGTAGGTGCTTCCCATATTTGGTCCCGCCTAAAATTTCTTTTAAGTCAATGCATTAGTGTCAGTTGGGTTGTCGACTCACGAATGTACATATTTCATAGATAATTCTAGTAAGACATTTTTACTGATGTTTCCTGTACAAACATCTAAAGTTTTATAGATATTTCTTCATGTGTTTCCTGTGCAATTTTCTTAATTAGGGAGAAACACATTTATACTCTTTATATGACGTATTTTTATATGTCGTTTTCTTATTATCTAATAGTTTACTAGCACTGTTTAGTGCATACGTACATCTTATTGAAAGGTCCTGTGCAGTAAATTACGTAATTTTATCTCCTGCAATTAATAAACTGTGTCTGCCTATTATATTCTGGCAATCCAGGCTGTGCTGAACGGTTTATGAGATTAATGCTGGCTGAATGAGTAATGCCGGCATTATATATATATATATATAGGAAATTTGGTTATGTTACCACATTTCCTTAGTCTGGGTGTCTTAGGTGCGTATTGGGACGTTTCTCACGTCCAGCAGCAAGGTATAGCGTGCGAGTCTTAGACGTGGAGCTGTGCAACATTTTGCCTTAGCCACTACTCTATCAAGAGCCGTTAGAACTTATCTGTCTTTACGGAATCCGTACTGTGCATCGGACATTTGGCCGTTTTCTTCGGCGAAGACTCGAAGCCTCTCTGCTGCAATGGCTTTACCTTTGGTAACAAGCTGATGAGAAATATAAGCTTATGAACGCCATTACGTATAAGGACTGCCTCTGCTGTTTTTCATGACGCACGCTCTCTTCTCTAATAAACTTAATCGTCTTATTTGCCACAACATCAGCACCTATTTCCTGCTCTGGAGCCACTTGCATAAGTATTCACCTTTAGAGTTTCCTTTCATCTGTCAGAGTCCACTCGACACGCTGTCACCAAACGCGCATTACCACGAAAGTACTCGTCTTCTTCCTTATCGCCGTAACCGAAACCTTCTGAACGGGTCCGCCTTTCTGGAAGGGAGCAGCACCAGGCCGCAATCAGCCCTCTGGCCAAAACTGACTTTTCGAAGAAGCGAGCAGGGCATGCCTGAGGACTGGAGCTGACACTAAACCAATCGTAACAACTGGGGGGTAAATGTGAGGATTAGGATTTTTTACTGGGTAATACCATCTCTTCGGACATGCATCCGCGGGCCAATGACGAGGCAGCCCCGGCGCCCAGATCCAAGAGAGGCTTTTCAGTGACGTTGCAGTCATCGTGCGAAGGAACGCAACTGGACATGAAGCAACTTCAGACAAGCAGAAGGCAGCATTGAAGATACGGACGACGCGGATGACAGCGGTGACAAGGTGGGCTCAGAGGAAACGCTCGAAGAAAGCAGCGAGCGGGTTCATAACGTCACGAAGGAAATCACTTCAAACCGAAGCCCAGGACGATCATTTTTGGCGGCAAAATCCTCGACTTTACGGCGGCCAAAGCAATAAAGGATGCTTTTTGTGAAGCCCGGATGACACATAATGATAACTTAGTTGTAGAAAAAAAAAGGGGGTGTCACAAAGTTCACCGCTCGATAGTCGTCGGTGTGACAGAGTCATGGTAGGTTGTACACTTGCGTAGTTCGAAACGGGGCGAAGGTGACTCCTCCGAAAGACATTCGAGCAGCGACATCTCTAGTGCGCCCTCCGGGGAAACGGCAGGCTCAGCTTCGCCTCCTCAGTCTTTGAACATCGAAGACCTCACAGCTTCATTTACGGCCCGAGTGCTGGAGACGATCACCGCTCAGCCCGAAATGACGGTGACCAGGATCATCTTACAGGTCCTGACGTGATCCCATAAATCACAAAGGTTATCATCGCGTCTTTCCGAAAATCGCCAATATTTTAATTTCATAATTTCGTCACTCATACAATAATAATAATAATAATAATAATAATAATACAAATATTATTATAAATATCATATATTGTTTATATATCAATAGTTGTGATACCTAGATATTATTATTAGAGTAACTGTATGCTGATAGCATACAAATAAAGTAAATAATCTGCCATTTGACGTTTCAGGAAACGGGCTTGACAGTTGACATGCGAAAACGGGTTCAAATTAATATAAGACTTATACCCTTACAAATTGAGCCGGTGCCGAAGATAATCCTTCTTATCTTTTGAACGGAAGATGTAGGTGCTTCCCATATTTGTTCCCGCCTAAAATTTCTTTTAAGTCAATGCATTAGTGTCAGTTGGGTTGTCGACTCACGAATGTACATATTTCATAGATAATTCTAGTAAGACATTTTTACTGATGTTTCCTGTACAAACATCTAAAGTTTTATAGATATTTCTTTATGTGTTTCCTGTGCAATTTTCTTAATTAGGGAGAAACACATTTATACTCTTTATATGACGTATTTTTATATGTCGTTTTCTTATTATCTAATAGTTTACTAGCACTGTTTAGTGCATACGTACATCTTATTGAAAGGTCCTGTGCAGTAAATTACGTAATTTTATCTCCTGCAATTAATAAACTGTGTCTGCCTATTATATTCTGGCAATCCAGGCTGTGCTGAACGGTTTATGAGATTAATGCTGGCTGAATGAGTAATGCCGGCATTATATATATATATATATATAGGAAATTTGGTTATGTTACCACATTTCCTTAGTCTGGGTGTCTTAGGTGCGTATTGGGACGTTTCTCACGTCCAGCAGCAAGGTATAGCGTGCGAGTCTTAGACGTGGAGCTGTGCAACATTTTGCCTTAGCCACTACTCTATCAAGAGCCGTTAGAACTTATCTGTCTTTACGGAATCCGTACTGTGCATCGGACATTTGGCCGTTTTCTTCGGCGAAGACTCGAAGCCTCTCTGCTGCAATGGCTTTACCTTTGGTAACAAGCTGATGAGAAATATAAGCTTATGAACGCCATTACGTATAAGGACTGCCTCTGCTGTTTTTCATGACGCACGCTCTCTTCTCTAATAAACTTAATCGTCTTATTTGCCACAACATCAGCACCTATTTCCTGCTCTGGAGCCACTTGCATAAGTATTCACCTTTAGAGTTTCCTTTCATCTGTCAGAGTCCACTCGACACGCTGTCACCAAACGCGCATTACCACGAAAGTACTCGTCTTCTTCCTTATCGCCGTAACCGAAACCTTCTGAACGGGTCCGCCTTTCTGGAAGGGAGCAGCACCAGGCCGCAATCAGCCCTCTGGCCAAAACTGACTTTTCGAAGAAGCGAGCAGGGCATGCCTGAGGACTGGAGCTGACACTAAACCAATCGTAACAACTGGGGGGTAAATGTGAGGATTAGGATTTTTTACTGGGTAATACCATCTCTTCGGACATGCATCCGCGGGCCAATGACGAGGCAGCCCCGGCGCCCAGATCCAAGAGAGGTTTTTCAGTGACGTTGCAGTCATCGTGCGAAGGAACGCAACTGGACATGAAGCAACTTCAGACAAGCAGAAGGCAGCATTGAAGATACGGACGACGCGGATGACAGCGGTGACAAGGTGGGCTCAGAGGAAACGCTCGAAGAAAGCAGCGAGCGGGTTCATAACGTCACGAAGGAAATCACTTCAAACCGAAGCCCAGGACGATCATTTTTGGCGGCAAAATCCTCGACTTTACGGCGGCCAAAGCAATAAAGGATGCTTTTTGTGAAGCCCGGATGACACATAAGTGGGATTAGGATTTTTTACTGGGTAATACCATCTCTTCGGACAGTCTCATACTACCTAGGCGTTTCTTCACGCCCGACTCTGACATCTGCGCTGGGTGTGCATAAAGCACTTTTCACAAACCTTAAAAAAAGGTTTTAAAACTTTAAGAGTTGCCAAGCGCGTATGAAGAAAGGAAGGATGACGAACTACTGCTTCCAGCAATGGCAACGCTTCATCGGAGGCGTTACCAGCAATGTCAACACTTAACGCTGGCTAACCGAGCAAGAAGGCTTACTGGCCTTTGCCTTGCATTCGGGAGGCCTGGGCTCGAGACCTAGTCCGACCACTCTTAAATTGGTTGTTATGGTTCCCAATTTAGACAAGGTAAACGCTAAAAATCGACCATGATCGAAAAAAACAGGGATCACAGATGTCTTAATAAAAATAGATGGTGCATTACTATCCAACCTCCATTAAAAAACAAGAAAAAATAATGAGCCTGGTCAAACAAGATGTCTAATTGATCAGAGCATCGTATTAGACCACTTCAGCAAATCTTGCGCCATCGACTCTGTTCCCCGTAAAATTCTGGGTATAAAAGGAGATGTGTTTTTTGTACCGATAGTGCATTAGCGTTTCCAGACCTCCCATATCCAAAAAAAATCAATCGTGTCACAACCGTGTTGGGCCATACTTTTTATTGAGTGTCTAAGGGCAGAAGGTATATCCGATAAGTGATGGGACTGTTTGTAAACAGTTATACCCAAAACCAAAGGAAAGCGTTCACGATTATTAGCACGCCAAGAGACAGCAACGAAACACTTAGCCTGAGTAATAGGTCTCCATATTTACGATATGACATTGTTATGAAGTACCAATGTTAATTGTAGGCGAGATTAATTAGGGAGATAATTTTTCCAAAAAACTGTTATTAATATATGCAGATTTCAGTTTAAGTTATTATAGTTTAAAACAACAGCACTGTACATGTATGTAATGATGGTCTAATAATAACCAAATATATTTTTACTCTAGGCGAATTTACCGTCGGACACACGTAGGCTTGTGCCATGTCCGCCCAGACCGGGGCCGCGTACAGCGCCGTTGATTCGGCCACTGTCGCTAATAATTTCCTTTTGGCTTCTGACACTCCATTGACCCTCGGCTAAATACGCGTTAAAATCAGGGAGACCCCCTTAACTTTATCAGTCGCATATTTCACATGCGTCGATCCCGAAAGTCTTGTATCGAGGATGACCCCGAGGTTTTTCGCCTTCTTTTTTCGAAGAAACTTACTTCGAGAAAAAGCTCGGCGGTGGTATGGTTAAGACAAAAAGCGGTCTAAGCACGCCAGACCTTTACAGACATATAAATGAAATTACAGTTACATTACCGAGCAAAAAGGGCTTTGGCATCATATTGCCCAACTGTAGAATAAAATGCATGCAACTTCTACCTGTGCTTTCCGGAAAAATGCTTTGTGGCCCACGAGCCGTCTGTGGAAAGCTAACTAGGTGGGCGTGCAATTCGTTTTTAGACTATGAGGCTTTTGAAGAAACGGTAGCGAGAATCAAAGCATTTGCTGAGCTTCTCCCTAGAGTAAGCAGGTTATCATAGGTCATCATCAGGACAACAAAATGACAAAGCAAATGCTTGAAGTGTATTTGCTATCTTCGCGCATCTCTTCGCGATCAAACAATCGCTTGTATTCTCACTTCAAAATGTTCAATGCAACTGCTTGCACAGAGTACCGGACGTTTTAGCCGAACTCGTGTAGACAGACCGGCGTTAGACCACGCAGCGTGCCCAGGAACTCGTATCTCTGCGGTTTCAGCTCGAGGAAACGATAGCGTCCCGACGATACATTCAGTTCATGTCCGCCGATCATCTGCGCCCCAGCCACGTGTCCAGAAGCAAGAAGGTTTGAACAAGGCAAGCTATGCTATCGCAATCAAGTGTTCACATGTTAGTCATGTGTTAGACTGTGGTGATCCTCCAACAGGACTTTATGCGCTGTAGTTGACACCTTGCAGAGCTTCGTTTGATGTTGCCTTTCTTTTCCAACAGACATATAGACGACCTGCACACTAAACGGCTGCAATGTGCGCGACTAGTTCATCGAAATATTTTAACGTCACTATACTGTAGTAACCGCTTACAGATGTGGACAGTCCTGCGTATGTGCTTTTGAAGACGCCGTTCGTTCCGGAAATTCCTGGATTCAGCGGATCTACTATAAGAAACAAAATGTACTACTTTGTCACATAACACGTGCTTTTGCTTTTCAACAGCCCGACTAATACTCACAAAGGAAACGCCATGCATGATACTAGCTCATAACATGACATTTGCTGCAATTTTGCGATCGCTTACTCTGCGAAAACTAAAGTGAACATGCGTTTCATGCGACCAACCAAAAAGTCTTTGCCGTCAAGTTTATTGTCATTCTTGCATGTGCATGAATAAAATTTGTATGCCACGTAAACTGTTCTATTATAGTTCGGTTAGATCATCATAATGCATTGTATAAAGTAACTCATCATGTCATAACGTTTGAAGTTGAAAGTAATGTTGTAACATATGGATAGTTAAGGCAAAGAGGCCAAGTGAGGACTCTCTCTCCGTATATACATATATATATATATATATATATATATATCGGGGAGAGAGAACGAGATAACAGGACTTAGGCAATTGGTAACTTATATCGAATTTCTCTACTGGACATGAAGTTCAATAGAACGTGAGGACGCCACTGTTGTACTGATCCGACCAGTAAATTCGCTGGCGTTCGCCTTCTATTGGGTTTTTCTAGCGCTGCCAGAGGACAGCTGCCGTTAGCCCACCATCAACGGGCATATCAATGCCTGTAACCATCGACGCGTTGTCCGACAGAAGAAACGCTATGCACTGGGCCACCTCGCTAGCCTGACCCAAGCGGCCGTTCGGATGGGTCCTATCGAGCGGAATATTCTGCAAATATACCGATACGCGGAACGTTATTGTCAGGTTGTTTGTTCAGCATAACATATAAGTAATTTTTTTTGTAAGATTTTCCCGTAAGGCAATTGCCCGTGTACGGTTTTTCATGTAATGGCTAATTTTAATTCACTCCGGCATTTACCTTGTCTAAATTGGAAACCATGCAAACCAATTCAAGAGTGGCCGGTCTGGGTCTCGAACCCAGTCCCCCCAAATGCAAGGCAATAAAAAAAAAGTGTTTAAGATACTTGAGTTAAATATAGATATAATACCATGGTGATGTGACTTGATGATGTGGTTAACTTTTTAGATTTTACAAGCTGTAAACAGGACACCGTATTTTGCAGCACGTTTTCACATAAATTAGGCCCATTTAAATTAGTGTACGCAACTCAATACAGATCTTTAGTTGGCTGGTGGTCGTGAGAATATAAGCGTACACTTTACTCTTAAAAACTCACAGGAAGAAAGTCGAAAGGCCTTAGAGCGTAAAAGCTTAAATGACAATGAATGTTTCTTCCGTTAAGTAACGCTTCATCTAGGATTTGAAAGCCTTAGCTCGTTCTGCATA
Organism: Dermanyssus gallinae; assembly: GCA_003439945.1. Classification (NCBI taxonomy): domain Eukaryota; kingdom Metazoa; phylum Arthropoda; class Arachnida; order Mesostigmata; family Dermanyssidae; genus Dermanyssus; species Dermanyssus gallinae. The sequence continues at coordinate 43,105 of QVRM01005301.1, forward strand.
CAACCAGGTCGCGAAGAGGATAGAGCTAGACGTGGGAACTTTGAAATACACAAATTAATTATTCGGACGTTCCACATGAGGTGTAGCCAATGATGTATGCATTACAGCACTGTGATTCCAATGGGAATATAGCGTTTCAGATACATTATACAGAACGACACCGGGGGCCTTTGAATCGTTATTTTACGCGACCTTCTCCGTAGACATAAATGGGTTACATTCATGTACACAGTAGTTTCAAAACAAAAAGGAAAAACTTAAGTGTGCAATTGTGTGCGTTGCAGCAGACGAGGGTAAATAACCGACTGTGCCAAGAACCGGATTTAGATCTGGTGAACGTTTTTATGTATCTAAAAATAAGTTCGAGTCTAATGAGGCATGAAAAAACATTGTCTTAGCGCATGTTTGTTTATATACATTTAAAATAATATTTTATTGTAATTAACTTTAACTTTTCAAACTATCATCTAACAATAATATAATTATACTTATATTGTAACTTTAGAGTACGAACGCACTTAGGATCTAAGCCGATTAAATATTTTTAGATTGCCCAAATTCTATATGCATACAATGTAATGTATTTATATCAGCTTATGTTTACTGATATCTTGCTATACATTTTTAATCATCTTAATAAACAATTTCATTTTATTTCCAATTTAATTACAAATCAATACATATTGTTTATATTGCAATTAACATTATCGTTTTTATATTAGTTATTTTTTTTATATTAGTTATTTATTAAGTCAAAAATGTTCTCGCTTTGATTTTAAAGATAAATCATTCAGCTTTAATTTAAATATAAACTTTTACAAATACAATTTGTGAGAACTACAAAACCTAGTATCGCATTTGTGAGGATTACAAAACATAGTCAACAAATATATACATATATGCCGAAAAAAAAAGAGAACTATAAGGGATATTGCTATACATACCGTGCTCTAAATGAATTGGTGCTCGCTAGAAGAGGCTGGTTCTAACCAGCCACTGTATGAATGCGAATTCACAAAAGCGTTCTATATTATCGTATTTAAAAGAGCGCTCTAGTATTGTATTTGTCTTTGGCTTGTTTTGTATTTCTGTTTATAAAGAGATTTCCTTAATGCCGAAGAAGCGACTTATATAGAACTCATATACCCAATAAATATAGGGATCCCTTCTCAACCATCAGGCTTGGAATTTCCTGGCATTTTTGGACGCTACCAGCGGCACTTGATATAAGTCTAACAATTGACCACGCGAAAAAGCTTCACACCAGTGTTCCATAAAACGTGAACGGTGGACACGTTAATATTGGAGCCTGCACGCGTAGTACACATACGTCACTGCAACTGTATTTCAGCACTTTACGCCTACTTAAACAGAAGTCTAAATTCTTAAAGCCATGTACCGTTAACAGTTGGATCACCCTATCATAGGTAAATAAGAATGTCGGAAATATTCGAACCGCCATTTAATATAACATAGAGGAAAACTGTACCTGTGCTTCAAATTCCTTAACTTCTTCATATCGGCGAATCTCTGTGTCGATCATACCAGGGCTGAAACAAAATAACTTACTTTTCAAGCTCATCAGGATTGTTACGTTTAGCAGAGTAAATGCGTAAAATGGCATAATTCTATCTAAAAATAAGCTCCTAGATCAAACGAACAATAAAAAGAAGTGTCACCATCTTTACTTATTTTAAGTATTATGGAAAGTAGCCTGAGGGGCACTTTCTGCACTAATAAATGTATATCGCAAACTGTTAGGTTGTGTTGCTGTGTCGCTCAAATAGGTTCCAAAATAAAATTAATAAATGTTGAATTTGCTATATATATAATGTTGATGAACAGTACTGTCAGTACGCACTAGATACTGGTTTATTCAGCAATCATGTGCTGTTTTATTCACTATATAATGCTGAATGTATCTATACTTACTTAACTGAGTTTACCCTAACGCCGAGAGAAGCTGTTTCAGTCGCTAGCGCCTTCATCATGCCTTCCATTCCATGCTTCGCCGTGATGTACGCAACGACACCCGGTATCTAAAACATTCAGCAAAATAATGCTCTCCGATTTTTGTTTAATTATAATAATTATAACTATTGCATCTTAACAGGCCGCGAACACGACTGAAAGCTCTTTCTGCAGGATACGCTAAATTGTTACAAGTGTTCAATTGAATTAAAATATGGTTATCATCTGAAGAAAATTGCCTCAATAGAGAAAAAAATATATATATATAGAATCTGAAAGTTGGCGAGCTTGTACGCAGATGACATTGCGATCTATAGCAGGCGCCCTTTTCAGGGTTAAACGAGGATTGGAAAATGCAATGGTTTATATAGACGTGATGAAATTTGACAATAACTGGCAAAGCAGTACCAGCTTAGTTTTGAGGAGGTCGGCGAGTGGTTAAAAATGACGTTCTTCAAACAAGGTGTAGTCTAGTACATTTTGTAATTAAAGTACTTATCTAGGGATCACTATAATATCGAATGGTAGCAATATTCAAAGCCATATAGATATTTGAGTGGAAAAACTACTCGAGCGGCAACAGAAATAGAAAACCGGGAGAAATTCCCCCAGTTCCAGGCATGACGTCGCCAAAACGAGCTGTATCCACACTCAGTTTGTGAAGAACGCTCGGATGGTGCTTAGAAGTATAGTGCTCGTTTACCGTTTTTTAGCTTACTAACAATGCTTGCTTGATAAACTTTAACTTCTTTCGCTCCAGTGCTACCGTGGATTTTGTTGTATTTTTAAACACAGATCACACACTTCTAGCAAAGAAGCAAAGATGGTCGCCTAGACCTTAGCTTAACCTCCAAGTTAAAATCTTCACTTCGAAACTTAGCAAACCATTTTCATTTGTTGACGTATCAACATTTTCCATGTTGTTGTTGCCTAGAGGATGATGCACGTCTCGGAAGCGGGCGAATATCAAAACGACAAAAACCTTCGCATCAATCTAATATATTACTAACGCAGTGAAACGCATTTTTTTACAAGCAGGAATTTTGCCTGTATACCAATCGCTCGTCACTGTAACACCTTACTCCAGTTCGACTATCGTCACAATTTCATTCAATATACAGGTAGTTCAATAAGTTCTTAGAATGAAAACCGAGAATTTTCCAAATCATGTTTTAAAATTGTTTTTTTTCGATATACTCCCCGAGAAGCTCATTACACTTTTCCCACCGAGATTTCAGAGCTTTCATACCTCTTGAGTAGAATTCCGCGTCGCTAGACTGAAAATAGGCATTGACAGCAGCCTTACCTCTTCATTGCTGGAAAAACGCTTTCCACCGAGACTATTCTTCAAATGTCCGAAGAGGAAATAATCAGAGGGGGCCAGGTCTGGAGTATAGGAGGGTTGTTCAATAGGTTCGAACCTCAGTTGGGCCAGTTTTGCCGATGCTTGCCGGGACTTGTGTGCAAGAGCATTGCACTGATGAAACGGGACAACCTTCTTCTGCAAAGCGGGCCGTTTCACGATGAGTTCTTGCTAACGGCAGTCCAACAGTCTTGCATAATATTCCCCTGTGATCGTTTTACAGCTCTCAAGGTAGTCGACCAGCATTATTCTACGTTGGTCTTAAAAAACTGTAGCCATCACCTTTCCGGTCAATGCCGTTGTCCGCACCCTCTTCGGAGGTCCTTCATCAGGTGCACACCATTGGCAAGATGCTTCTTGGGTCTCGGGAGTGTAGTGATGAACCCGGCTTTCATCGACGGTCATGAATCTGCACCAAAAATCCGACAGATTGTTCGACATCTTGGCCAAATTTCGCTGTAAAGCCAAAACAGGCGCGTCTTTTTGGCCTTGGTTGAGCAAATGCGGCAGCCATTTTGCTCTAAGCTCTTTCATCTTCAAGTTTAGGATAAAATGCACACTGCCTAAACTAATCCCTAATGCCTCCGCTATTTCCTTAATGTTCATTCGCTTATCTGTGCCAAGAATTTTTCGCACTTTCTCTACGTTTTTCTCATCAGTTGCCGTTTTTGGCCTCCTGGACGTAGTTCATCCTCGGTGCTCCTGCGACCTCTTTTTAACACATTAATCCAGTTGGAAACAGTGGCAAAACATGGCGCAGAGTCACTGTACGTCTCGTCTAACTCAATTTTTACTTGGGTCACATTCCAACCTTTGAAATAAAAATGCTTGATAACCACTCAAAACTCTTTTTTCTCCATTTTTAAAAATCACGCCGATACGTTGCACGGGAAAAGCTATCAAACGAAATCGCAACGGCCAATCACCATAATATATTGAGTGCTAGCAGTCGAAAAGTTGCAGTTCCTATTAGCGGTGAAAGCGTGCCAAAATTCGAATTCTAAAAAGCTCATTCTAAGAACTTATTGAACTACCTGTATGTATATTACACTGCTGTATTTGCAATGCTCACGCTAAGTAGTGTGGTCTAATTCAGCAAAGCTGTAACGAAATAAATAACATCAACAACAAAAACACGACTCATTAGCCCCTGCAATGGTCGGTGCAGGTGCCGACCGAGCAGGCCATGCTTCCAGGTTAGCTGAGGCTAGCAAATGCAGAATGTATTCCAGTGTGGATTATACGCACGAATTTTGTCCATTGGCGTTCGAGACTATGGGAGCTGCAGGCCCCCTTACGCTTAAGCTGATTCAGCGCGTACGTAGAAACCTTAATCTTTCGACAGGATACTCGAATTCTTGCGTCAGAGGCTGTCGCTCGACATTCAACGAGGAAATGCAGCGTCTGTTTGGGGCACATTTTTGAACTAGGCTAGCTTTGGATAAGAGAACCCGTGATCACACCTTCGCTCGGAGACAATTGTTCACTCCAAAGTGCTAACATAGCAAAGTTATATAAATAAAACAACTTTATTTTCACAACAACAACAACACAACAACAACAACGCAACAATAACAACACAACAACAAGACAACGATAACAACAACATCAGGGATTCCATTTACTTACTCCACGCATGCCGGCCACCGACGATACCATGACGATGCTGCCCTTGTTTTCGATGAGCTGCGGCATGACTTGTCGGGCGAGATCGTACGGCGCGAGTACGTGTACGTCGAGCATCACCTGCATGTCTTTGAGGTCATTTTTCTTCCAGTCGCCGATGCTTGCCCAGCCGGCGTTGTTCACGAGGCCGTCGATTCGGCCAAACGCCTTGAGCGTGCCCTGCACGAGCCGCGTGCGCACGCTAGCATCTTCAATATTGCCGAGGACGGTGAACGCCTCAAACTTCGACGGTGACGCTTTCTTGCACTGCTGGGCAATAGACGCCACCTGCTCGGGACGGCGGCCGTGCACCGTGACCTTGGCGCCCTTCGACGCCAGCAGGACAGCGGTTGCCGCCCCAATACCCGCCGAAGATCCTGCATGTTGTTGGCAGCGTGGCCGAGTAAAGCAGTAAACAGGGCGCGTTAATTAGCTTTTTGTTCCAATATATATATATATATATATATATATGCACAAACTAACTAATGTGTTTTGCGAATATATATATATATAATTTTGTCGAAAATTCTGGAGCATAGTCAAGCTCGGCCAGAAAATCACTTTTTCGTTGTTTAATGTTTCGTAGAGAAGCGGGATATTTATATATATATATACAGGTAGTTCAACAGGTTCTTAAAATGAGCTTTTCAGAATTCGAATTTTGGCGCGCTTTCACTGCTATCAAAAACGGCAACCCTTCGACTGCTAGCAGTCAAAATATTATGGTGATTGGCCGTTGCGATTTCGTTTGATCGCTTCCCGTGCAACGTATCGGCGTGATTTTGAAAAATTGAGAAAAAAGAGTTTCGAGTGGTTATCAACCATTTTTATTTCAAAGGTTGGAATGCGACTCAAGTGAAAACTGAGTTAGACGAGGTGTACAATGACTCTGCGCCATGTTTTGCCACTGTTTCCAACTGGATTAATAAGTTAAAAAGAGGTCGCAGGAACACCGAGAATGAACTAAGTTTAGGACGCCCAAAAACGCCAACTGATGAGGAAAACGTGAAAAAAGTGCGGAAAATCGTTGCCGCAGATACGCGAGTAAATATTGGGGAGATAGCGGAGGCCTTGAGGATCAGTTTGGGTAGTGTGCATTTCATCGTGCACGAGAACTTGAAGATAAAAAGCTCAGAGCAAAATGGGTGCCGCATTTGCTCAACCAAAGCCAAAAGGACGCGCGTGTTTCCGCTTCACAGCGAAATTTGACCAAGATGTCGAAAAATCCGTCGGATTTTTAGCGCAGATTTGTGACCGTCGATGAAAGCTGGGTCCATCACTACACTCCCGAGACCCAAGAAGCATCTCGCCAATGGTGTGCACCTGGTGAAAAACAACGGCATCGGCCGGAAAGAAGATGGCTACGGTTTTTTGGGGCCAACGTGTTCGGCGGAAAATCCTTCATAATCTGAATGATACCCGACGCAAGCTAGCGCAAGCGCGAATAAGGAACGTCATTAAAGTCGAGATGTTATTATGTCTTACGTTAATCCTTTCACGTGCAGAACCCTAATGTTTGTCAGTACGACAAAAATGTACTTCTAAAAGACTACTCTCAGGTAAGAGCAAATTAAATGCCCAGCATTTTCGTGCTAAAGTTATGGTGCCGCGTTACATGTTTGTCGCCGTATCGAAAATGGAGACATGCCTACTTGCTACCACTTCGGCCTGCTTCTGCAAGAGTGTATTAGAATGTTAGGTACATATTTTAGGGATTGGTAGAACTCAGCAAGAAAATATGTTTTCCCAATAGAACGAGGGGCGCAAACGTCTTGACAAAACTTTACGGCTCTGAACGTGAAAGCTTCAACGTAAAACATAAACTTAGTTACCTGGCAACTACGTTACGCAGCACCATCACTTTAATACGAAAATGATTAAATATGCTGCTACCTTACTATAGACTTTAGGGCGTACATTTTGGCGTACGATCCCGCACGTGAAAGCTTCAACGTAAGGCATAACAACATATCGACTTTTGATAAATTTATTTAACCAAAAAAACTATTCGGTTTTCGCTAGCTTGCGTCGGGTGTCATTCAGATTACAGAGAATTTTCTACCGCACTCGCCGGAATGATCGATTTCTTCACGTGTTGACCCGCAAACGTAGATGTTATCTTAAAACCTTAAAATATGTACATATTCTCTACAGGAGATTCCCATATGCAACTAAGATTCTTTTCCGTAGAGAGAGAACGGAGTCTTGAACAGAGCCTATCACTCTATGAAGTGATACGAAAGCTGAGAGACGACGAGCTTGATAGAAATTGCGCGAGAAACAGGCGCATACACTTAACCCACATGGGGGGGGGCAATTCTCCGAAGCTATTACACGGTTACACTTTATTGATAGGTTTGGCACTCATGATTCGTTAGAGCATTAACAAAAGCCATTTCGTTTGTCATACCTGTTTATGTTGTTAACTTTTCCGGATATTTTTTTATACAGAAACACTCTGATTGACCTGTACGACAAATAAACACGAGTCAATCTTGGTACGGGCGTCTATAATCACAAGCAAACATCCACGTCAGTGTCAATGAAAGCAATAAAATTCAGAGAGGTAGAGCGATGGGTCGTTAGCTAACATGTCCACGTAGATGAAGTGCGTTTTATTTACAGTATCTTATGTGTATTAAATGTGATGTGTAAATTTAAAAAAATGTATGTTAAAGACATATCACAAAAATTAAAATTTCTAGGCGAGCATGCTGCCGAGCTCTTCGTGCCATTTACGGTCTATTTGACCCGTCTTGTGAGAAAATCATCTATGAACTTAAGTAAAGGTTTTGCAAAACAGGTTTAGTACATGATGTGTAGCCGTGGCACAAAGCCGTGGGAGGCCACGGAGTGCTCGTTCGGCTCTAGTTCGGTGAAAATATTGCTATGGCGGCCGACAGTGTGAAACAATGTTCGGAAACAGTCCGTTTAGAGATGTGTCTAACGTTTGCGTTTTTCGTGTACATTAATCTGGCGCTATTTAAGCTTGAATCTCAAAACCTCAAGGCTTTGACTGAAGCCTCTCAAGTTGCTCACGAAGAGAAATTACAGCGGCCTCTGGTCCAAAGGAACAAGCACTTACCCGTAACAATGAAGACTTTTCCGTGCATTGTTGAACGTCAACAAACTCAAGCTGAGGTTACTTCAGCAACGGCTTGATGACAATGACTCTTAATGTTGGCTCTGCTGTAACTAGTTACTCTGGCTGGCTTATGTGCAGCTCAGCGAAGGCGATCGGTGGAGCATCTGGCCTCCGACCAGTCGTTTATGTTTAATGTTTTGCCGCTGCTATGCCGAGCTGTCGCTGCAAACAACAACCCCTACACTAACACTAACTTTTCCTACCTTAAGCCACCTTTCCACTACTGCATGCCGTCTACAGACGCCAGAAGATCAGTAGCAGCAGCAATATGCATTCGTCCTGTCACGTGACTCTTGCCCAACGACGTGACCTTGAACAGAGCGAGTCAAGGGCACGCGTCGGAATGATCGTCTCGACAGATTTAGATGATTGTTGTTGTTGTTGTCGTCGTCGTTGTTGATGTTGTTGTTGTCAAAGCAGCCAGACGGTCAGCCCCATCGATTCTGCCTCGAAATGTCTTGACATTGTGTGCTTTTGTGTTGTAGGCAACGAATCGGACACAATCCCAACAGAAAATGTCAATTTGCTGCTCTCATTGGAGAGGGCAATTCGCTGCAATTTGTGTTAGTAGACTGTAGTCATTGTTAGTTCTGCTGACGTTGTGGATGTCATCAGTTGCTGTTGTCGTTGTTACTGTTGACAATCAATACAGTCAAGTGGTGCTATAGTAGTTATACTATTAGTCGTACTGTCTTACTGCTGTTTTTAATATTAAAATTATGCTTATTGATCTTGGCGGCTGTAACTCGGTAGATATGGTGCTGCGAGAATGCTTTGCTATAAGAGTTCACAGCTACAGACTGGGTGTTCGCAGCGCCTGCTAACGACATAAATCGTGTCACCCCAACTCTCAGAATTCGGTATTCAGCACTGGTTGATCATTACGTCGGCGCGCCAAAACTTGTGGTGCACGTAATTAGCCTCTTCCCGTCTTCGACTTGCGACTCTTTATCATTGTCTGGTCCCTTACCTTCATTTCTGCTTCACCGGCTTTGCTAGAAAAATGCCAGTCTGTCCTCTCGCTGAAAGATTAGCAACAACCTTCAATGAAAACAGAAGAAAGCAGAAGCCTGTATAATTGGTTACGCATGAACAAAAGGCTTTTTATAAAAAAAACATAAGGCATATTAAGTTAAGTCGAGTTTTTTTTTGCGTATATATATACAATATATATATATATATATATATATATATATATATATATATATATACAGGTAGTTCAATAAGTTCTTAGAATGAGCTTTTTAGAATTCGAATTATGGCGCGCTTCCACCGCTATTAGGAACTGCAACTTTTCGACTGCCAGCAGTCAAAATATTATGGTGATTGGCCGTTGCGATTTCGTTTGATCGCTTTTTCTGTGCAACGTATCGGCGTGATTTTGAAAAATGGAGAAAAAAGAGTTTCGAGTGGTTATCAAGCATTTTATTTCAAAGGTTGGAATGCGATCCAAGTGAAAACTGAGTTAGACGAGGTGTACGGTGACTTTGCGCCATGTTTTGCCACTGTTTCCAACTGGATTAATGAGTTAAAAAGAGGTCGCAGGAGCGCCGGGATGAACTACGTTCAAAACGCCCAAAAACGGCAACTGATTAGGAAAACGTGGAAAAGGTGCGGAAAATCGTTGCCGCAGATAAGCGAGTGAACATTAGTGAGATAGCGGAGGCCTTGGGGATCAGTTTGGGTAGTAGTGTGCATTTCATCCTGCACGAAAACTTGAAGATGAAAGAGCTCAGAGAAAAATGGCTGCCGCATTTGCTCAACCAAGGCCAAAAAGACGCGCCTATTTTCGCTTCACAGCGAAATTTGGCCAAGATGTCGAACAATCCGTCGGATTTTTGGCTGCAGATTCATGACCGTCGATGAAAGCCTGGGTCCATCACTACACTCCCGAGACCCAAGAAGCATCTTGCCAATGGTGTGCACCTGATGAAGGACCTCCGAAGAGGGTGCGGACAACGGCATTGACCGGAAAGGTGATGGCTACAGTTTTTTAAGACCAACGTAGAATAATGCTGGTCGACTACCTTGAGAGCGGTAAAACAATCACAGGAGAATATTAGGCAAGACTGTTAGACTGCCTTTAGCAAGAACTCATCGTGAAACGGCCCGCTTTGCAGAAGAAGGTTGTCCTGTTTCACCAGGACAATGCTCCTGCACACAAGTCCCGGCAAGCATCGGCAAAACTGGCCCAACTGAGGTTCGAACTTATTGAACAACCTTCCTATTCTCCAGACCTGGCCTCCTCTGATTATTTCCTCTTCGGACATTTGAAGAATAGTCTCGGTGGAAAGCGTTTTTCCAACAATGAAGAGGTTAAGGCTGCTGTCAATGCCTATTTTCAGTCTAAAGACGCGGAATTCTACTTAAGAGGTATAAAAGCTCTGAAATCTTGGTGGGAAAAGTGTATTGAGCATCTCGGGGAGTATATCGAATAAGTTAAATTTAAAAACATGATTTGAAAAATTCTTGGTTTTCATTCTAAGAACTTATTGAACTACCTGTATATAACAGTGGATGCAAAACCTTCTGGCAACGCACATGTAGAGACCCTTATCCGTCGACTTGCTGTCATCACAAACTCCTCAAGATACATCAAGAACAAAATTGGAGCACCTTCATGCAAACTGCTCTACAACGCTTTTTTTTAGTCGCCCTATATACGGATCGGAAGTTTGGACTGCCTGCAGTAAGGTTTGGGCGGAGCGACTGGGTGTGGCACAGAAGCGCTTCTTTGTAAGTTTCGGGGATCGGCCAGTCGAGAGAGAAAACAACACAATATATTAGAGATAGAAAATACCGTGCGCTATTTAACCTTGATAGTGATTTTTAAGAATATCCATGAGATTGGGCCGAAGATACTAGAACTTGATCGCCTTGGAGGGGCGAGAGAGACCAGGGCATCTAACACGGTCACATTGAGCATCCGCGTGCATCGAAGCAGCAAGGGCAGCCAAGCTTTTGGCGTTCGAGCGATCATAGAGTGGAACACTCTTCCGGTTAGCTTGCGTTGTTTGAAATCCTTAAACAACTTCAAGGAGAATTTAAAGTTACACCTGTTACCCCGTCAATGATGGGAACACTAGTCTTCCTAAATTGACTCTCGCATAAAGGTAAACAAAAGTAATTTTATTCCGGCTGTAACTTTTCACCAACACAATGGTAATTCTAGTAGGTTTAAATTACTATAGACGCCTTGCAAATATTTGTACATATATGAAACAACATACCGTTGTAAATGTGTATATAATAAATAAATGACTTTGTTCAAATATATATATATATATATATATATATATATATATATATATATATATATATATATATATATATATATATATATATATATATATATATATATTTATATATATATATATATATATATATTCGCGTATGCTGATGATTTTGCAATCTTGGTTTTGGCTAGGAGCGAGTGGTTGGAGCCTCATCACTTAAAACTCGCGCCTAAAAAGCAGAGGCGGTGTACCTTTTTTATTATAATTTATTTTTTTATAAAAGGTTTTTGCAATGCATAACGTACATACTGCTAATATATGTTGGCAGCCGTGTCAGACTCACAGAGGCACTAAACCCGATTCCTCCCCAGCCCCTAGGCTCGAAATTGCGTAGCATTTCTTCGATTTAGGAGGTAATTAACCTAACAGGCAGAAAAAGAACGGCCGTTGTTGGCCTCGTGATGGCGGGCCCCTGGACAGAAATCTGAAAGGAAGCAAAGGACGACCGTGGGGTCATGATACGAGACTGATCGAAACTTAAAGTACGAGGCTGAGAATGCCCAAAGGGTCTTCCTGAGTCTGGTGACTTAGGCAAATAGCGTTGCGCCTCGGTGGCCGAATCGAGATATATATATATATATATATATATATATATATATATATATATATATATATATATATATAAGGTTACTTTATTGCATGTTCGTATAATGACCCTATTAAATAATTATTTGCTTAATTGCGTGTCAAATATCTCTTGGCTATTTAAAGGAATATCATTATTTTTGTCACTTTCTCTCACGGGCTCCATTTTAGGGCCCGTGCTCTGGAAGATCGTTTATTTCGGGATGCTCGGGATTCGAGATCCCCAGAAGGAGTTGATCTTACAGTCATGCTTACGGCCAGGAGCAAGAAAGTTCCCTGGAGAGCGCCACCAAAGGGGTCTTGTCAATGGTGCCCGGATGAATGGAGTCTCATCACATGAAACTCTTCTTGCCTGCCTCGCTCGCGCTTGAAAAACGTTTAGGAAGAAGACGACAGGCGTTTACCTCGTGACAGAGGGCCACTTGCTGGAATTTAGAAATAAGGCAAAGTACCGTGGGGTTATGTTTGATATGAGACTTATCAGACCGGCACACTTAAACTAGGCGGCTCAGAAAGCTCAAGCAGTCACCCTAAACCTGGCGCGGATTGTGTAGGCCGGTGGGGTTGCATAGGCGAAAGGCTTTTGATTTCGGTAATCGAATCGACGGCTTTTTACGCAGTTCCCAGTTTGGGGTGACATGACAACATAGGGAAGCACTACATTCGGCTCGATGAACACTAGCGAGCAGGGTTAGGCGTACGCTCTCGACTAGGCCAGGAGTGCCGCTATCTCGGCATGGCAGGAGAAAGAGTACAAGTTACATCCGGGATGACCAGAGGGAGCTAAGCCAAGAGTTAGGTATCGGATCTCAGAACGTAGCAAAACCGCCGACACGGAAAGTTGACTAACTGTAATGGAGGTCCTGGGTTTGGACCGGTCACGGTCAGCTCCAGAGCTACAAGTATAAAATAAAGAAAGAAGAGTTTGCGCCAAAAGGCATCTACCCCTCCAGTTGGACCCAGCATGAAATCGAGGCCAGTGTTCTGGTGGAACAACGCTATTGTCTCGGCTCGTACAGAGTACATGCGGTGCAGACGTATCTACACCAGCGCGCGAAAGAGTGAAGGGTACACTACGCAAACTCGTCAGCGGCAAGATGGGCGGAGCAAAGCGTGAGCATCTGGATGAGGACGAGAAGCTTCGGGTAATTAACACTCTTTTGCCACAGCACCCGCATTTCAGTCGAACAGAATTTGAGACTCTACCGGATGGCGACGTCCCCAAGGTCACTACGGGTGAAATTTTAGCTGCGGCAGACAGAATTAAGCTTGGGAAGGGGTCTGGCTTGAATACCGCCAGAAGCGGTGAAATTCCTGTTCGAAGAGTACTCGTCACTTGTGGCGAGGATCATCACAAACATCTTTGCTACGGGTAAGCTTTCTGAAAGCTGGAAGGCCGCCGAGGTAGTACTTTACCCAAAGGCAACGGGTTCAACTGCCTGTTAAGCACTTTAGCCAAAGGGTGCAGAGGCCATCATGGAGAATCGGCTGAGGACCTTTGCCGAGGAAAACGGACTATTATCAACAATCCAGTTTGGCTTCCGAAAGCATAGATCTGTTCTGTCGGCCATTCACAAAGCGGTGGCAAATGCCTAACTTATCAATGAATCTACTCGAAAAATCAGGGATTTGTTCCTAGTGGCGTTGCTGGATGTAAAAATGCGTTTAGCAGTATCACGTGGAAAGTGGTTCTCGAGACGCTCCGGCGAAAGAGGGTCCCACAATATCTGGTGCGGTTGGTTGCCGAACAATAAACGGGTTGAGAACGGGCGCACCAAGGTGGAGATGACTGCCGGAGCGCCGCAGGGTTCAATTCTTGGACCTCTCCTGTGGAATCTGGGGTACGATGACGTCCTAAACATCCAGCATCTTCCATCGGGAGTGGAATTGGTCGCGTACGCAAATGATCTGGCTGTGACAGTCAGGGCCAGGACTAAGTTAGAGCTGGAGACATACGCCAATATTGCGCTGGCGGATGTCGATAGGTAGATGAGAAGTGCCGGCCTAACACTCGCACCACAGAAGAGTGAAGCCATCCTACTTATGGGCAATAAGAAATGTGCTTCTCTAAAGCTTACGCTGTCGGGCGTAAATATTGAGCTAATGGACACGGCAAGATACCTGGGCATACACTTAGAGCGAGTATTTCGAGGAACACCTCATGTAAGGATCGTGGCTGGAAAGGCGCATATATATATATATATATATATATATATATTATATCGCAAAGACGCCTGGGAACGCGAGTATTCATTTACGAACATGTATAACTAAGAATACCTTCAAAGCTTTAACATAAGTAAATCCTACTGTCATTTTTGACCCCTGGCTTAGTGACAAAAAGGAAATCGCGCTAAATAAGACATTCAACAAAAAGGTTTGTGGATAATTTTTCTATTAGAACGCATCGGGACATGCGCGACTAGTACGTGACTCACAACTCAGATATATATACTTATATAGACGAGAGCGGATCAATAAGTTTACAAAAAGTAAAATATGTATTTAATCTTCCAAAGTATTTTTGTTGCCTTCAAAAAAACTCCCGCCAGCTGCAATGCACTTGTGCCATCTCCTTTCACACATTCTCTTCGAAACAGTTTTAAACGTGACTTTCGAAATCGAATTTTTCCGTATCTCATCTGTAGTCTCGAAACGTGTCCCTTCAAATTTATTCTCAGGAACAGGAGAACGTCGCAAAAGTCAGGTTCGGTCGATCGACTATCTTCTTGAAAGCACCACTGGGAGGATTTGGCTTTGGTCTTGATGTCGCAACTATACGCCCACGACTTTTCTTTTGTAACCACTCTCTGAAGCAATACAGGGTCTTCTGCACTTGCCTGAAGGTTTAGTTCGGACATTGTCCAGTGGGCGTCCATTTACTAAAAATTCAACCTTTTTTTGAAACGAATTTTGCTGCCAGCCTTCTGATGCACAAAATATTGGCCAAGGCTCTTACAGCTGATCTATCAGCTATCTTACTTTTAGAAATTTGGCAACTGTTAAAAACGATATCATAAACGTTTTTAACGTTTTCGACGGTTCTCCCTTCCCGAAGGGAGTCATCTCCAATCTATTTACGTCCGTCGCGAAATCAATTGTACCTCGTATGCACAGCATCTCGGGATACTGTTTGATCATCATAAGCAGTTCGTAACATTTTTATGATTTTAAAAGCTGCCACTTGGTTATTTGAACAGAACTTTGTGAAGATTCGTCGTTCTTTCATTTTCCTAAAAACCACCACACGTCGTTTTTCATCTCATTGAACCAAACTAATGAAGAAACTAAAGACATTCGAATCAGGCTTAGGTCACCTATCACAAAACCATATAGGCAATATTTGTTGGAGTGGCAGGGAAAAATCCCAAGCCTTCGCTAAAGGTGTACCTCGCCAGGGAGCTTTGCAATGGAATGGCACGCATTAGTCGGCAAGTGTGCTCAAGGTACGTTTGTGCATAGCTAGTATCACTTGGTGTGTTTGACTCAAGGATTACACTAGGTTGACGATCAATGCCGACGCCATGTTGTTCTGTCCGCAGACGTGCACTAAATGTCACACAGCGAGCTGCCAAACGCATCGGCGGTCTTTACACTTTTTTGCCCGGTGGGACGGTCGCCGTGGTCTTGAAATTGTTTTTAATGACATTGTTGTGTTTATACTTATATGCCCTCTTAAAATGCAAAGTTACTGCAAAATTAACACTGATGAGTAGAAGCCTGCTGTGTAAATGTTTTCCCAGGTACCTGGGTCTTATCATGAATGAGGCTCTCACAGGAATCTGCGCTATGCAGGAAAAAAATGCAGCCAAAGCCTCAGCAGAGCTACGGAAAGTCCTCCCACGGACCGGGGGAGCAACCGATTCTTGGCGCCGCCTCTTAGCATCGGTAATAACCAGCGATATGTTATACGACCAGTCTTATGGAAGCGCACGACTACAAGAGCTACAACACGCCGCCTTCTCAACAATATCTGAAGATCTACGATCTAGACGCTCAGCATAGCACGGAATTCAGGAACTGGCATCAAGAAATTCTTTATTTAGCGACCGGACGGAGGAAACACTAGTCAGCCTAGAATAGACACCCTAAGCAAATAGAGCCAACAATCAGAAGTAATCCAGCCGGGTGGGTCATCTTGGATACTGGACAAAATCAATACTTTCTGATCACAAAAAATCATACAGCCTTAAACACGGCTTGCTTATTTTCCTACTCGCGCAGCTCCTAACAGGCCACTGTAGCTGCTTTCAGAAAAACCTACACCACGCTGGTAAAACTAACTCCCCCGTATGCCATTATCCCATTTGACAGATTGAAGAAAGAGCAATTGTGTGACGTATTTGTGTTCGAAGAGCTCCATTTCAAGACAAATGAACGAACATCCAAGTGCGTTTGCATTCTAGCCTACTTGGCCTTCCGTCGTTTACCTGACATCTATCGGGTAACAAAATATCCTAACTAACTTTTTCACACATATACCAGTATATGCTGAAACTGGCACACTAAGCTAGTTTTTCACGGCTCTGACCGCATGTGACGAAAGTTTGAATATATGCTTCTAATGTGTATATATATATATATATATATATATATATATATATATATATACAGGGTGTGACTGAAAGAATTTTATAGCGATACATAAAATTGTAGAGCTCGTTAAAACGAATATTTTTTCCAATGGTACATGTGCTCTGAGAAGTCTTGTTTCGGAGTTACAGTGAAATTACTACAATTTGTGACACTGGTGTTTTTGCCCGACATAGGAGCACAAAATGTGCTGTTGCGAGACAACCAGTCTTCCTAGACAGAAACTAAGCACACCGTCGTGTTCGTGATAAAATTCTGCTCAATCTGAAGAATATGCATGGCCGGTCAGAAGATGCGACATAGTCGCTTAGAAGAGAATTCGCCAAAAATAAAGTTTTTTATTAGCGTTCACGCCAAATACTTTAGAATCATAACCCTACGACCACCCACGTGTTCAAAGCTAACATATACAGCAAATGCGCATTTTATGACGATCATTTTGGTACCAAACGTATGGCAATGCGAGCTGTGGTTGCGGAGTAATTACGATTTTTCGGCGGGATGTCCAGATTATAGAACATACCAGTCGGCTTCCTTCTTTTATCCAGAAACCTTATGAATAAAATATTTCCATGTACAAACTAATTAGTGTTGATGTACGACCGTGTCACAAGCGCGCACAGTTATTGCATACGCACCAACATATGTGTCCAATCTTGCCGTGGGCAATCACCTATACGTACGTTTCATATACAAATGCAAAGGCTTCGGTTGGCTTACACGCAAACTAAAACAGCGGCCAAACTCTCTCTCACTCTATATTTTTTTTCATTTAATTTTTTATTAACACCCGGGCTGGGTAAATGTGTTTTTGTTACATCAAAATGTTTCGAGACAACCAACGATCTAGCGTTTTGTTAGTTCTGCTATGGACCGAACCGCTGGATATACCGCGACGTGGTATCGATCACATTTGCTCAAGCACAGTCTGCATTGACATTCATCCTGTGGTGAAAACCCTCCACGTTGCACAGTTCTTCAGATTTCATAGTTTTTGTAGATCTTTCACCTCGTCAATTAAACGCAATTCGTCTACTCTTGCTGCATGAACCGAAAGCATATGTGGGAATTTGAGTGCCGGATTTGCGATCGAAAGCTGCTACCGCTCGTTGGTAACTTGATTGATTATGCCCATGTATGTAAACTTATTTACAAATTGTATTTCTGTTCCCCTAATTTGAAGCACGTCACCCCTGGCCATGCGACCGCCCCCCTTGAAATTTCATAGCTACTGTCTTTCCCCAATTAACCTTCATGCCCTTCTCATCCATGAATGTAACTAGCCGATCCATGGCTTGTTTCACCCTGAAAGAGCTGCAACTAAAGATGATCTCATCATCAGCGTACGGTAAAATTCTGGCCCACTCTCGGGTCCAGCCCGTCCTTACCCGTCCTGGTAGTCTACCCAGAAATACGGAAAACAGCAGTGGGCCCAGTCCATCGCCCTGTGCGACACCTGTGGTTTGAGCCACCTCTCCCGCAATACCGACCCCGTTATCAATCAGCACCGTGTTTATTTTTAAGGTATTAATAAGTAACCTCAAAACTGCTCCGGGCACTCTCGATTTTGCCAGCTTTTCAACTATCTTATCCCTCGGTGCTATGTTAAACGATGCCTTCAAATCTACAAACACAGCGTATATACAGGTAGTTCAATAAGTTCTTAGAATGAGCTTTCTAATTAATTTCTAATTTAATTCGAATTTCTAAAGTCGAAAAGTTGCAGTTCCTAAAAGCGGTGGAAGCGGCGCGCTTCCACCGCTATTAGGAACTGCAACTTTTCGACTGCCAGCAGTCAAAATATTATGGTGATTGGCCGTTGCGATTTCGTTTGATCGCTTTTCCCGTGCAACGTATCGGCTTGATTTTGAAAAATGGAGAAAAAAGAGTTTCGAGTGGTTATCAAGCATTTTATTTAAAGGTTGGAATGCGAACCAAGTGAAAACTGAGTTAGACGAGGTGTACGGTGACTCTGCGCCATGTTTTGCCACTGTTTCCAACTGGATTAATGAGTTAAAAAGAGGTCGCAGGAGCACCGGGATGAACTACGTTCAAAACGCCCAAAAACGGCAACTGATTAGGAAAACGTGGAAAAGGTGCGGAAAATCGTTGCCGCAGATAAGCGAGTGAACTATTAGGGAGATAGCGGAGGCCTTGGGGATCAGTTTGGGTAGTGTGCATTTCATCCTGCACGAAACTTGAAGATGAAAGAGCTCAGAAAAAAATGGCTGCCGCATTTGCTCAACCAAGGCCAAAAAACGCGCCTGTTTTCGCTTCACAGCGAAATTTGGCCAAGATGTCGAACAATCCGTCGGATTTTTGGCGCAGATTCATGACCGTCGATGAAAGCTGGTTCCATCACTACACTCCCGAGACCCAAGAAGCATCTTGCCAATGGTGTGCACCTGATGAAGGACCTCCGAAGAGGGTGCGGACAACGGCATTAACCGGAAAGGTGATGGCTACAGTTTTTTAAGACCAACGTAGAATAATGCTGGTCGACTACCTTGAGAGCGGTAAAACGATCACAGGAGAATATTAGGCAAGACTGTTAGACTGCCTTCAGCAAGAACTCATCGTGAAACGGCCCGCTTTGCAGAAGAAGGTTGTCCTGTTTCACCAGGACAATGCTCCTGCACACAAGTCCCGGCAAGCATCGGTAAAACTGGCCCAACTGAGGTTCGAACTTATTGAACAACCTTCCTATTCTCCAGACCTGGCCCCCTCTGATTATTTCCTCTTCGGACATTTGAAGAATAGTCTCGGTGGAAAGCGTTTTTCCAGCAATGAAGAGGTTAAGGCTGCTGTCAATGCCTATTTTCTGTCTAAAGACGCGGAATTCTACTTAAGAGGTATAAAAGCTCTGAAATCTTTGAAATCTTGGTGGGAAAAGTGTATTGAGCATCTCGGGGAGTATATCGAATAAGATAAATTTAAAAACATGATTTGGAAAATTCTTGGTTTTCATTCTAAGAACTTATTGAACTACCTGTACCCGAGTTTTATCATTGTATTTTGGTGACACATAGTTAGCAATATACATAAAAAATACAATATCAACCTTTACTCTAAAATTTGAATAAGTTTTATTATAGATCTTCTAAATATTAATGTTTGCTGTATTGTAACGATCTAATGGCATATTAAAATATCAAAAATATATTCATTAATATACGGAAAAAGCAACTACTTTCTAGTTAAAAGCGACTCGCTTTTGAAGGAATTCAAAGTACTCACCTGGTGAAAAATTATTTCAGATGTAATCTTTCAGATAATTGAACGGAACTTTTCTATGCCTCTATGGCACCCAATATAAATGGAGCATTTATAAACATAATCTAAGAGTATGTATAACATAGCAATCTACTTCATAAGATTGCGACACGAATATTTCCATCTATTTAAATATGAATAACGCCAAGAAAATTAAGGTAGCAATTTACAGGAAAATCTACCTAATTAACATGCATATTGTGTGCTATTTAGTGTATCTTAATAATATGTTGGCTGACAACTGTACCCCAGCGCACTACTAACAAAACATGTTTGCCCAGTACTTGTCAATGCAGTGCTACCTTTCGTCATTAAGTGATTTTGTTGGTTCTCTTGTTAATGAAACTAATGTAACGATAACTATATATATATATATATATATATATATGGAGATAGCGAAAATCTGTCTCTCGTCCAGAGCCATATATCTCTACTCTTAGTTTTCCTTAGAGTGCCTACTGTGATCTCCTAGATATGACGAGTATGACTAATGCATCAATCACGTCGTAATAATAGGCGAGGAGGAGGGGAGGAATTGTCAAGAAACGTCTCGGATATCGGCAAGTGCCAGCGACCGCAGTAGCAACGGCAGCGATTTATTTGGTGCTCGATAGTGTCGATGTCGCCGGCTTGCAGTATTCATGCATAAATCGTCAGGGATCGACCAAAACGTTCGTGTGAACCCTGTCCCGCTGTAGCATTCCGACGAGCCGCTGATCCATGGCCGATGCGAGGGCATGATGATGGTGATTAATGGAAAGTAATGGTGATCAGAACGATAGCGATGATGAATGACAACGATAGCGTCGAAAGTAGGCAAATCGTTGGTCATGATCGCCGCGTGACACTCGTCGTCCAGCGTCCGCCGAGCGTGATGCTGACGCGAGGCGTTCACGTCACACGGTTGGCGTTGTGTTGTTCGTTCGTTCGTTTGTTTGCCGAGCTGTTCGCTGCGTTGCCAGCAAACTCCCAGACGACAGACAGCCCCACGGCAAACGAGCCCCAATATCGTTGCTACTGGGCGTTGCGCTGGGAGAACCCACTGGATTGTACAGTGGCAGTGGCGGCGGCGACATTACGATCTCGGTACAGGGTTGATGGTGATACCGCGTTTGATTTGACCCCAGCCAATTAGACGCCAATGCTTTTCGACACGACGCGATAGAGCGATCTTCTCGTTCACCTCTGTGCACACGGGCGCCGTAAGCGAGATCTTCGCCAGATCGTTCTTGACGGCAATGACCCTACCACCGGTTGACAGCGAGCCGATGTTCACCATGAGAACCTCGCCTCGGGACAGTTTCTGCACCTTTGTGCCCTTCTTCTCACCCTCGGTCCGTACGCCAAGCAAACGCCTCATCAAGTAGAACGCGATTTCGAGCTCGCTGTAGATCGAAGGCAATGCCCCGACCGAGCCGAGGACCTGTCCCACCATACGGTCGGCACGTGACAGCGTTGGGTCGATCTTTGTTCCCACACCTAGACAGCATATATAGAACGTTACATGCACACACATACATATACAGATCACATTAGTGGCGAATACACAAACAAGTTGTAGTAACTGTTATCGTTGCTTGCAAATATTTTACTAAAAGACTTGCCGCATTATTAGATTAAAAAAATGCTCTCGCTACATGATTCATATAAGCTCATCATCGGTGTCTTTGCGCGTGAGCATCTCCCGTCCCACCACACGTATCGCGTCACACGTGCTTTTGTCTAATTCAACAAACCCAAACTGCAACACAAAATCATCAGCGTTTGTCAAATAGTAAACATTATAATGCTTCACTACTACTACTACTACTACTATACGTACCGATGAGTCCACCGGGTACGGCGTACATGAGGTCGTTCTGTTCAGTGCACAACGAGAGCACCTTGCTGTAGATGGGCTTACACATGAGCTTGCCTTCGCTGTCCTTCGACACAATACCCGGCCGCACTTCAATTTCCTGACCGACGCGCAACACACCCTGAAGGATGGAGCCACCGGCAACACCGCCTTTTAGTTCGTCCACGTCGCATCCCGGCTTGTTGACGTCGAACGATCGAATCACGATCAGACGCGGAGGGGACGTGAAGTCGCGCATCGGCATTGGAATCTTCTTACTAATGTACTCGCAGACCACCTCGATGTTGAACTTGAGCTGGGCAGAGATCGGAATGATGGGCGCGCCCTCGGCGACCGTTCCCTCAAGAAACTTGATGATCTGTGCGTGCTGCTCCTTCGCCTGGGTCTCCTTGACGAGATCAATCTTGTTCTGCAGGATAAGAATGTGCTTCAACTGCATGATCTCGATGGCGGCCAGATGCTCGGAGGTCTGCGGCTGTGGACAGCTTTCGTTGCCGGCAATCAGTAGAAGGGCGGCGTCCATGACAGCCGCTCCGTTAAGCATGGTCGCCATGAGAATGTCGTGACCGGGACAGTCTACAAACGATACATGTCGCTTGAGCTTCATCCGCCCATTACAGCCCTGTCGATCGCAGGGAAAGTCGTCCTCCTTGCTACTGCCGTAGGACCTGTCAAATACCAAACGGAGATCATACTGGCTTATCGTACAAGTACAAACCTCTTGCTCCACTCCCTACTATCTCCACTCCCTGCTCTATTCGGTCTCAGGCGAGCAATCTCTAATATGCACCGTTTAAACATAGATTATAAACATATACATTTTTCTAAGGTGGTATAATATACACGTTACACTAATTAAACACATCACAACGAGCTTTAGTCAGACATGCAATACAGCGGATGTATAGAGGATGGCATTTGGTGTCTTCGGAGCTTTCGAGGCCTAAGCAGAGACATCGTATGTAGCTAGATCACGAATTCTCAAAACAAAATATAGCGAGAAATGAAGCGGCGGAAATGCTAATGCTGAAAAAAGAAACGATGAGGTTCGAAACAAAAATGGTGAAGAGAAACAAACATCCTAGAAAATACCGGTACAACATCGGTGTGGAACAATGCAACGCCATTAAACTCAGGTACTATCTAAAACAACCCAGATCTAATCAATCTGATCTGAAAGAATAATTCTGCAAACAGAATAAAATGTTAATGATAAGCTAACATATATATATATATATATATATATATATATATTAAACTATTTCACAGGAACACCGCCCGCCGTAGAGGGGTGCACTCACGTAAAACGGCCTGGCCGAGGGCACATCGGGTCGTCGCACTCATACACCTTGGCGTTGGCATAACCGAGCTTAATTGTGATGTTGCGTTCGAGCTCGTTCTTGAAACGCACAGTCTGAACGCCCGAGATGGCTTTGACAACCGTCGACTTGCCGTGCGCCACATGGCCGATCGTACCTGCAAATCGTACATTGTTACAACGTGGCGAAACGAAACGTGGCAACTACTCATCCTGGTCGTGAGAAAAAGGCACGTCAGTGCAGCACAGACCCCCCCCCCCCCCCGCCCTTAGCATCAGGACCCACCAGCAGCAGCAGCTATAAAGCAAACCAACAGGACCGAATATTGTGCAAACCACGAAAGTATCCTTCCTTCCTGAAGTATCGATTTGAACAGTTGTAACGCTGGGCGCAAGTCGTCAAGCACATGAGCCCGGGCATTAAATGACACGGAGAAGGCTAATTCGAAATGGCAAATTACTGTCGGCCCGTTACAAGTCCAAGGTAACTATATTCGCGGCAGTTACGGATCGCAACAATGATGCAATAATGCATCATCATCATCATTGTGCAGAACTCGATGATTGCCATTTCCTTGATGCTTACCAATGTACAGCCTTGAAAAATTCTATCGCGGAAAGCGGCCTTTTTCTTTGAGTGTCACCCCAATATAAGAATAGTTATACTCTGTTATATTCATACACATTTCTAAAATATGTGGGTACGTAAATATATGCGTATGTGTATATTTCTCCATCTATATATACACATATTTAAATATATATATATATATATATATATATATATATATATATATATATATGGCTACCAATTTCAGGCGACGCCGATACATGCAAAGACCCCGAGAAGCCCAACGCGACCAGGGGGAGATGCACTCAAACCACCTCTTATCCCATCTGCTTGTACAGTTTCTTCAACGTTTACTATGGAACATCTTTAAGAGGATCCAAGATTTCTAATAAAGTACAGAGCTTCTATTAAAAAGTGCCCCTACAAAAAATCTAACTCATGCGTACCAATATTGATTGTAGCTTGTCTGCTAATGACCTCGGGCGTGAACGCGGTCAGTGTAGTGACGTCCTGAAAGTGGCACAAAGTACAAATTGTTATTTTTATTTTGAATAATGTAAAGTTTCTGAATTCAAGGAAAAAGGTGAAAACGCAAACATGCTCATCATCGTCATCAAGTGAAGTGTGTAATCATCCATTTATACTGTCATTACAGGAAACCATTCTTAATTAATTGCAATCATATCGTGCCGTAATTGACGAGTGGCTAATCCGCACACCGTTTGGCAAACTTTTTTTTCGCTCGACTTGCAACACGCTCACACATAATAATAATAATTATTATCATTATAACTTAATAAAAAATAATTAACATAATACTAATTTTATTATATATTATAATGTTCAGTTATTTAAATTCTGAGGTGTAAACGTTTAGGCTTATTGCGAGTTATTATTATTATTTGGTAGCAGTAGTAATAGAAAAAGTATTGGCTTAAATTCCTCGACTAATATGAGCACCTCCTTCGCCAATCAACGGATTCGCATTATCAGATTACGTAGACTCGCATAAAACAACGACGACACGGTTACGGCACAATACGATTCATTCGATAAAACGCACACAAATTCACGAGGTGCCACCACATCGAATGTTTCCCTATAGATTTCGTCCGTCCTGTCTCTCTCCCCCTTCCTATCTCTCGTCTCGTATTTGTATTCTCTCCCCTCGTTGGGATTCCACACAACTTCTACTTGATGCCAGTAGATTAGAGCACCGAGTTCGCGAGCTCGACAAGGCGCCGGCTCCCTCTGTCTGACGACGTCCGCGTGGAGTTGTAACGGCTGGTTGACAGACCGACCGGCGGACACATAGACAAATAAACAAACAGATCTATCGTCCGACCAACCACTAAACAGCCACCTAGACGGGCGGCACATTTTCGCAGTCACTGCCCCGCAATATGGAATGATCTCCGAGCTCGATTCGCAAATCCCGTCTCCGCACGGCCATCAATGGTCCGTCCGTGTGTCAGCAGCAGCAAGCAACAGCAGCACACCGACTTCGACTTGCTGCACTTCCGATTCGAAGCGAGGCCGGCAAACCAACTTGCAAAGCCACCCACCCGGCCGGTCGTCAATCGAGTTAGTGCTGATTGCATAAATAAGCTGCGTCTCGGGGTTTCACCGCGTTTCGAAGCCACTAAGCCCAAATACAATCGGGTCTGTTCGTCTATGACGAAAATGCATGCAGGCGTGAGCATACCGTTGCTGCGTGCCGGCGATTCACCCGGTGGCGGGGGGGGGGAGCTGAACTATCTATAGGGTTTGGATCGGTTGATTCGTAGGCCTGTTGTTTCCGATCGAAAAGCACAATCACATTCACGCATGCCCCTGGCCAACACAACAACAACTCGGTGGTGATGGCGCTATCCTAGTCGTTCAAGTCGACACAATTAATCAATCAGCATGTCCTGCCTGCCTACCAGTGTAGCGAGATCCTGCTTGGCCAAATGCGGCTGGCCGCATTGCTTCAGCGGTTCGTTCGCCATCTTGCCACAAAGTGAACAAACAACACAGTGACAGCGGCAGCTCACTCATGCAATAATACTACGCCAGTCGCCGCTGCTCGCCGGCTGGTGCCCCGTGGTAGTCGGTGGTGGTGGTGGTGGTGGTGGAAGCCGCGTAACGCTCGGACGCTATCGCGCGGAACGTGGAGCGGCCAGACGGCGCCAGTGGCCGGTCGGCTTTTCGCTACCTAATGCAACTGGCATTTTTTGTGAAATGTATGTTATAGTTATTTTTCAAGATCCCTACACTCATTTGTTGGTCGGAACTTGTTCTGTTTGGCTTTGCTTTCTTTAAGGCCACTACTACTACTACGACTATTAATTACTAGAAATTAGACCTACAACAATGAATCCATATAAAGTAACCCAGTAGCGATTTACTGAATTAGGACATCATTTATAACGATGACTACAATTTCATATTGTCCCTAAAGTAAGTACAAAAACAGAAACAGTGACGCTGACGACGAGGTCGCTAAAGATAGCTCATCCATCTACGGAACAAATCGACAACAAGTCTGCGGCGACGGGGATGGAACGCTTCTGACGTGCCCAAATAATAAATACCTTATCGGCATGCGATCATCATCGTCAATTTGAGCAGCGCACACCACCAGCGTTTTCGATTCTACGACTTTCTACGCTACGATTTTGCGTGCGTACATAGAAAGTCGAAAACGCTAGAGATTGTGCGAATAGTTACGCGCAAGTCGTTGCGCGATTTTCCCATCCCAGCCGTTATGCCGCCTCCCGCGCCGACACGTGGGTGGCACTCGTTCCGTCGTTTAACATCCGACTAATACGACCAAACAAAACCCAAAAAGCAAAACACAACGTGAGTGACATGACGCATGCATGGCCGGAGGAGGCAGGCAGACGACGCCGCGGCCACCGTCGTCGTAGCAGACGACGTCATTCATGCGCGTCACCAGTGCCCGGGTTTTCTTTGCGCGCGCGTTGGAGTAATTTGAATTTTTGTTTTTTTTTTGTTCGATTGACTTCGATCGAGTTTTACGTCTCTGGTTTTTTTTTGTTTGGCATTCATCTGTGCGTGTGCATTATTGGACGTCATAGTGGCAGATGGTGGCTGTATTACGTGACGGTAATCAGTAGTGCTATAATGCTGGCTGCATTAACGATCTTTTTAGCACCTAGGCGCTAAATGTCAAGAGCGAATGCCTGCTGCCTTCTGAGCGCTTTCGGAGACAGACCAACAGATAGATTCCCAGCCTCGGATCCCGTCTCTGTCTCAGGACTGCGTGATAATGTCTGACCAGGTTCGTATCTATACGATAGCGTCTCGTAGCAAACGATCGATAAGGCACATTGATTTTGTCGACGTTCACAACCCTTAATCGAACAAACAGAATCGAACTAAGCCAGGGTGCCAGTGTCTTTATGTTCACATTTGCTTTTACATTAAACAAAACATATGTATTTTGCTAAATATTGCATGCCGTACATAGAAAAAGCATGTCACATGTGACCAGCACAGCTTAAATTCTCGATCGAATCAAGATTTCCCCTAGAATAGGATCGTCAACTACATAAATGCGCGAATCATGAACCCGGAAGTAGCAGTAGTATGACATATTTTGTCATTGTATAAAATATCATCTGACATATATAACTTAATAATACGATGAGCATACAGTGCAATGACCTAATAAATGCATAGAAAATCATATACGATAAATCATATTTTTTATAATATTCATAATATTAAAATAACATAAAGACATTCTAAAAAAGAAATATTCATGATAACATAAATAAACTGCAGTAAGGGTTTCTTTAATACACGTTTGACCTTGATCTGTGAGCGTGACTCAGGACACACTTCGCGCGAGGCGTCCTGTTTGAAATTGATTCGAGTTAACTTTTATCAGCATACACCTCTATATTTCCTGATGACTGTATGAACCCTCGCTACTATGGTGACAGGTTCAATAAGCGAGAGACGTTCTTAAATTCATTCGCAATCTGGCGAATAAAGTAAGCAGGGTTATAAAACTATACAGTTAATAGAAAGAAATATGAACAAGTTACTTCGGGTCAAATTAAGGTCGAGTCTACAGCCTTGTAGCAGTAATAGGCTGCATATGTTTGATGAACGTATTTAGATTTCGACACGGGAGTTTGATTCTCTGCCTTTCGAGAAATCAATGTTTCATGAAAACATTCTCCTGTCACCACAGCTGCCAAATTCGGCAGTTCAACAATGATAGAGTAGTGTTGTTATTTTTATGTAACACATTTATTCTGTAGATGTTACCATTAATATTATGGACTCAATGTGTTTAATTTAAATTTAATTTTGCCTGTACCCAAACTTCGCTGGGCTCCGTAATTAAAAAAGCTAACTTAATTTATGGAATCATTTCGCACCTGGCCCAGTGCCACGTCTTCAAATTATGTCCGTACGTTTGCGAATGCCTGTATACCTCTTTCAGTTTATTTGGGTGGTTTTCTTCTCATTTTCGTGCGACACTCGCATTTCCATAATTCCCACGATTAGACGTATGCACTATTTTTTTTAAATTATTTCCACATGTGAGTGGGAAGTAAAACAGTCTGTCGGCGACTAGCTGTTTTGGTTACAAAATGTCGAAACAGTCGTCCACGTTTTTTGTTCGCTTCTACTGAAGGTCACTGAGTAACGGATAATTGTTAATCATTGGCGTACAACAATTTATATATATATATATATATATATATATATATATATATACAGGTATTACAGGAATATTTGATCAACGATATATGGAATTGTAGAGCTCGTTAAGGCAAATATTTTTTCCAATGGAACATGGTCTCTAAGAGGCCCTGTTTCGGAATGAGAGTTAAATTACTACAATTTGTGACATTGGTGTTTTTGCCCGACATAGGAGCATAGAATGTGCTGTTGCGAGACAACCAGGTTTCCTAGACAGAAGCTAAACACACCGCCGTGTTCGTGAGAAAATTCTGCGAAGAACTCATAAGGCCGGTCAGAAGATGCTACATGGTCGCTTAGAAGAGAATTCGCCAAAATGAAGTTATTTATTAACCTTCACGCCCAATACCTCAAAATCATTACTTTACGACCACTTACAGCGCTCTAACCTAACATATTCAGGCAAATGCGCATTTCATGACGATCATTTTGGTAGCAAACCTATGGCAATGCGAGCTGTGGTTGCGGAGTAATTACGATTTTTTGCGGCTGTCGCGCGACACGTCGGCGGTAGTGAACGTCGCCACACAGTCATTTTACATGCACTTAATATGGACATCCCACCAAAAATCGTAATTACTCCGCAACCACAGCTCGCATAAGTTTGGTACCAAAATGATCGTCATGAAATGCGCATTTCATGCGCCTGAATATGTTAGTTTAGAGCGCTGTAAGTGGTCGTAAGGTAATTTTTTTGAGGTATTGGGCGTGAAGGTTAATAAAATAACTTCTGTCTACGAAACCTGGTTGTCTCGCAACAGCACATTCTATGCTCCTATGTCGGGCAAAAACACCAATGTCACAAATTGTAGTAATTTAACTCTCATTCCGAAACAGGGCCTCTTAGAGACCATGTTCCATTGGAAAAAATATTTGCCTTAACGAGCTCTACAATTCCATATATCGTTGATCAAATATTCCTGTAATACCCTGTTATATATATATATATATATATATATTTAAATTGCTTTAATTTGTCCGGCATATTGCATATTAAACTATACCTCGAAATATATATATATATATATATATATGCACGCATATTATGGCGACTTAGCGACGTCAACTCGTCTGGCTGGGACACATCGATCGACCTATCCAACGGCCAATCGTGGCGTCCGATCACCTGATCGGTGTGACGACTGGCTGGTGACTCACGAAGCTAGTACTGATTGCAGGCGCGTGTGCCTCAGTCGGCCCGCTACCAGCTGACCCGGCAGCTCATCGTCCGGGCGCTGCTCGAGCTCAACGCCGAGATTCCGACGCAACAGCCGACATCGAACGTCGCCAGCGGGGCTGGCACCGCCGCCGCCGCCGCCGCCGAAGTCAACGAAGGCCCCAACAGTTGTAACGAACGCGCCCGGCTAGACACATTTCTAGCGGCCACCCTTCCGAGGCTGTTCGCCGCCGCCGCCGCTACGGTCAGCCCACGATCGATATCGAACTTTTCTTCACTGTTGTCCTCAACATCGACCCACGTGTCGGCACTGTCTTCTGTTTTGTCTTCCGTCGTCTCGTCGTCATCGCCGCTCTTGTTGCCGTCGTCGCTGTCGGAGACGGCCGTATCGACACTGCCCGTCGAAGCCACTGTCGTCGGCGCAACCGCCGCCGCCGCCGCCCCCCCCGCCTTCGACAGAGACTTCTACGTAACGCGCGTCGTGCCCAAGCTCAAGGCGATGATCGCCGACGAACGCCGGTTACTATTCGGTGACGAGGCTAGGGCGTCGGGTGTACTCATGCCGCCTCCACCGACGCCCCTGTCGCATGGCGCCGACGGTGGTGGTGGAGGAGGAGGAGGAGGAGGTGGTGATAAAGCCCAGAACAATAACAACACTGCAAATATCCACGCCACAACATCGGATCAGCAGCAACAACAGCTGGTTGAGCTGTTTGAGCAAGTCGTGGCACTGGCGCGCCGACGTCAAGCGCTTAACGAGCGCGTGATCGAATGCCGGAAGCTGCTGCGCGACGTGCTCGGCCATCCTCAGTGGGCGCTGCGCGCGAAACTACCCCAGGTCGAGGTGAAACACGCCGAAGCGGCCGTCGACATCTACCGCCGAAAGCTCGGCAAGGTCCAGCAGGAGATTCACGATCTGTATCGATGGTATCGCTTCGACGAGGCTGTCGACACCGTTGCGAAAGAGTTCGATACGGAAATTGCCGCGCTCCGCAACGCGCTCAGCGTTCACGAGCGGCGCCGCAGCGCCTACGAGAAAGCGCGCGCTATTTCGCCGGAAATCGACGACTGGCTTGAAAAGTACCAGTCGGCAATGAACGCGCTGAAAGGCCTCAAGGCTTATCGTTTGGAGGACGAATAGTTAATGAAGGTCCCTGTTGGTAGCTTATATACAATATATATATATATATATATATATATATATATATATATATATATATATATATATATATATTTAAGTAACACGCGGCATTCTTTTCGTACCAAGGAAGGGCAGCATATCGTACTGGCCTGAACACAATGATCGGGCCAGAGTTAGTCTAGTTAAACAGGCTACGACGTAGATTGGTGATATTAGGGTGTGCTTACATATGTATATAGAATACTCTCTAAACATTACGCAGCACTGTAATGGAGGTGTACATACGTCAATATAGCGCAACCCAACTAAAATGTATCATGCTGTTGTGCGTATAGTATATATATATATGCATATATATGATGTTTTTCAAGACATACTTTGCCATTTCCGAATAGTCGAACTAGGTAGAAGTTGTTGCGATGACAAAAATATTGTACAAAATATGAAGGTACCGAGGGCCAAATAACTCAGTAAATTAAAAATAAATATATATATGCAGTTTTGCGAATTCAGCGCTAAATCCCTCACGACCAACACAAACTATTGTATTTTATTTAATATTTAAACCCGATGGAAAACATGCTAACAGCATGCAAAGTATACGTGCATATTCAGTGTGAGAATAAAATATTATCCGTTTGCTGGTAACCAAATGTCTAGCCGTGTTTTGTGCTTTCTCTTTTTAGCTCACTGTTATATACATATATAATGTTTGGATTCTTAACCATATTATTAGTTTTATAAATACATCTTTATAATTAACAATATTTGGCTTCTAGGTCGAAGCCATTGATGAAAACAAAGATGTCTTACTCGGCAAGAAGATTCTTTCTGCATTAAATACGGAGCAACCGCTACGACCAGATACGACGGTAATTATGAATATTCAGTTATATATTAGAAAGTATCTGTTGTATATTAGAATGTATCATCATCCCTGTCTGTGCGCGCCAATTAAACCTTGTTCATTGGGTCATGTATATTAGAATGTATCATCATTCCTGTCTGTGCGCGCCAATTAAACCTTGTTCATTGGGTCATGTATATTAGAATGTATCATCATTCCTGTCTCTGCGCGCCAATCAAACCCTGTTCATTGGGTCACAACTATTGGTGACTATTGCCGATGTGATAAATATAAACAACAGATCTACCCAAACATTTAGTGGCACATCTCTAAAAAGTTGACTGAAATTGACATAGAACGTTGAAAGCTTGCGTGCTTGCAGTAATATGCCAGATGTTTCCCTTGAAAAGTCTATTAATTTAAAACCGATGCTTGTTTCCTAATGTAATGGCGATTCCGATTGTTTCGTCTTTTTTTCATTGCCGTAATTAAGCCTGTCCAGGCAGATGCTCCCAGTATCCTTCAGCTCCGTCCAGGCAGCCTCTACGAGCTATCTGGACCTCCGGATGCCGGAAAAAGTCTAGTCATTCAAGACGTCGCTCTCGCGTGCCTACTAAGAGGCCACACAGCGATCATAGTCGACTGCGACTACCGAATAAATGTTCTTGGTCTTCTTCAGAAGCTTAAGGACCTCTGTAGGTAGGTCCATTTGGATTATTATTGAGCCACTATTCCATTGTACACGTTTTCCTTGGTAACTTAACGACTCCTGCAGTTCAAAATAGATCTAGCCGTATATCAGTGCATAACTCTTGTTGTGTCTTTTTTCGTTCCTTATATTGAATTTCTTGCTTTTATTACGAGGATGCTTACACCAGAGTATATATTTATGTATGCATATATATATATATATATATATATATATATATGCAGGGTTTCCGAGGACGTTTTCGAGAGCGATATAATGAATTGTAGAGCTTGTTAAAGCAAATATTTTTTCTAATGGAACATGGTCTCTGAGAAGTCTTGTTTCGGTGTGAGAGTGAAAATACTACAATTTCTGACATTGGTGTCAGTTGCACATTTTGTGCTCCTATGTCGTGCAAAAATACCAGTGTCGCAAATTGTAGTAATTTCAGTCTCCCTCCCAAACAAGACTTTCCAGAAACTATGTTCTATTGAAAAAAATACTTTAACGAGTTCTACAGTTTCTTATATCGCTCTCGAAAACGTCCTAGGAAACCCTGTATATACGTACTATATCATAGGCTATTCTACAACGACATGTATGAACCAGCTTACAACTACGCTCATCACCATACCGTGATGTGAGCCAGGTTATCTCTCGCATGCTCATTCGTTATCAAATCCCCGCCCTAACTCTCCACACACGAACCAATGCAAATATTGCGGGTGTTTAGCGTAACTGCTATAACGTGGTATTGTGTTGTTTCGCCGCCCGCCATCCGCTTCGTCATCGTTAGGGCGCGCAGCCTGACTTCGAAATCGTTCAAGGCGATGTGTCGCAACCTGACGATTCAGAAGTGCGGCTCGTCGACCGAACTACAGCTGTTCGTAGCGTTCGGCCTGCCGCAAGTTGTTGGCCAGCTCCCAGGTGGCGCTGGTTGCCATCGACAGTCTCGGCACGTTCTACTGGCACGATCGATACGCGCGACCCAGCGTGGGGGACTCGTATTCCGTCATCTGGATGCGATTGGCCGAGCTCGGGCGCCATTACGCGCTCACCATCGTGGTTAGCGTTCAGCATTTGCTTCGAGAGCGAGCGGCCGCCAACGTAAGGCGTAGCCTGCGGCCGCCCACTGCGTCTCTGGACGTGACCGCAGTGGCCGTGCAAAATCTCGGCCGAGGTAGGTTCGCGATTGAATTTGCCGATCGGGTTGACGTCTTCGAGATGCAGGCGGGTCAGCTGAAATCGATCAGTTCCTGTTGCCGGACGTCACATGCCACTCGGGACAGAGAAGACGACGCGCCCAATAGCTGAGGGAAATCTTGCATCATCAAAATGAAAAAAAGACGCTTCTTCGCTGCTTGGAGTTCCACGTTCTATCTCCCCCACGCCCGCCCATACACACGTTCCCTGTCTTTAGATAAGCATATCTAGATATCCGCTTTTTTATATAGGTAGTGAAGTATATTGAAGTATAGAAGTGCCGGTACGTTGACAATCCACGTAAATCGCTACGAACGCAGTAGGCTGACTAAGGTCTGCGATGCTGCCACCGCAGAAGACAGGCGGAAGACCTTAACGTAAAGACTGTTTTAGTAATGGTTAGTTAGTTAGCGAGAAAGAGCTCGTATAGGGAAGAAAAGCAAAGGATGCTGGGAGAAGAAGTGTAGGCGGTAATAAAAGACGCCCGATGAACGCTCACATACATAGGTGAGGCGGAAGGAGAGAAGAAAATGTTCAGTGTAGGCCGGTTGAGCACTTCGGGAAGATATTAGCCGGGTGAGACACAACCCCGAAAGCATTGGTAGAATATGAAGGCCTGGAAGATCAGACTCACGGGGGGCGGGGGTGATGGAAGCAATTGACAGAGCATCACGGAAAAAAATCGCACGGGAAGAACTTGATAAGGAAATAACATATGAAAGATAACCTGGTTCTCGCACCATGTTGACAAGCCAATTCCACTGTCCTGGAGGGAAGCGATCTTAGTCATCATTGACAAATAACAGGAGGTAGAGTTGGGGAGTTCCCATCAGGGTGACCAGCACGAAAGAATCAACAGGCACCTTTGCTGAAGCGCTATCACGATCGATCAACACAAAGGTTGACTGACGGGACACTGGGAGATCGCAAAAGACGACTGTGCTGCGAGACGTGGACCCGTTCGCTGACAAGGACAGCATCGAAAGAACGATTAGGCGAGAGCTGAGCATGCCGGCAGACGTGCGCATGCAACACCTGCGATATCAGTGTCCTGTCGTACTTCCGACTGCGGCGGCAAAACGGCTTGTCAAAAAGAAGCACCTGCATTTTGGCAACACCACGAGCCAGGCACATAAATTGTTGAGCGTACCAACATGCTTTAACTGTCAGAGGCAAGGCCACATGGCTACAGACTGTAAGAAGGAGAAAGCGCAGGGCCGACGCTGTTATCGGTGCGGCGACGTCGAACACCTCCGCGGTGCATGCACTAGCGAAACCGGGCTGCAAAGTAGACGGGCACTCGGCCTCGTCAAACAACTGCCCAGTGGTGGCAAAAACGCTTGAGGAGCTGAAGAAGGCTGCTTGTAAGAGAAATCTCGAGAAGCTCGAGGTCAAAAGGAAACGGAGAGGAGCGTCGGAGCAGGAAGCTAAAGTGCGCCAGGAAGCGGCCGAAAACAAGCGACAGTGCAAGGAAGCCAAGCGGGAGACTGCGGGCAGCGAGAATTACAGCAGGAGAGGGCGTGGGGCTGCTGCCACTGCTGCGGCAACCAAGGGCACTTCTCAACTCAATGGCACTTTTAATGATTAGGATACTTTACGTGAACCGAGGCCCTCCTGTCCTGTACAAGATGCTGCCATGGGGTCATCTAGCAAGTGAGCAGGCCGAAAGATGAAAGGAACACGATCTACTGACCAAGGGCATGAAGAATGGGTAGCGGTACAGCGGGGGAGGACTCTTGGAGGCCACCTGCAGGGAGCTGGACCGGAGCCTTATCCCTGACCTGATGGCTTGAATACGATTCCATTCACAAACACCCAGTTTTGCGGCGTCCGGCTTTTCGGGAGACCAGGGGCGCGGGTGAGGCCTACCGTGAGGGGGAAAACCAATCAAGGGTGTAGTAGCACGTGCTGACATCGGCGGAGGCGTAGGGGGAGTCTTATGCCCTTCGACGCTATCATGTCCTTAAAGATAGTCAAGGAAACTGCGGAAAGAAGAGGTGCAGGCCTGTGGGGTGGCTAAGACTCCCTAAATGCTTTGAATGCCAGAAACCGGGCCACAAAGTCCTAGACTACAGGAAGACCAAGGCTGTGAGGAAGGTCTTCTTTAAATGTTGACCTTATGGTTAAGGATTGCAAAGCGGAAGTGCCAAGATGCCACGTTTGAGGGGTGGAAGGGCATCGCGCAGACAGCGTGGCCTGCCCCTTCTACAGGGGAGGGTGCAGAAACTAAGAGAGCCCCGTAGGGATATTGTCGAGGGAATAGGGACCCCCAAAAGGAATCAGAGAAAGCACCAGAGAGAGACAGCGGGGGTGCGTAAAAACAAAAGAAAGGAAAATTAGGAAAATCGCAATGAAAAGGGCACAACGGTTGGTGATTACCCCGAAGGCGACTGATCAGTCGTACAAGAGGGTACTAAATTCGCCTAAGATTATAATGATCCGTCAGGGGAGCCTAAACAGCTGGAAGCGCCAGAAGTGTGGAAGGAGGCGACGGATCTGTTCGTTGCCATGTTAACGCTCCAGACAGTCAAGAAGCCTGCTAGGCGGGAGAGATTTATGCGGCAGCTTGGGAGGTGGGAGTGGAGGGAGAACTGCAGCCATGCCCTTAAGGTCTTCATGCACCCTTTCAGGATGGTGTATGCTTTGTCATAAGCCTCCTATCTGGATGCATGTAAATTTGCAGAAATACAGATGGAGATATAGCTGAATCAAGAAGAATAACAGGGACGTCTCTCCCACGTCTTCGAAGAAATGTTAAGTACTAGCGAACCTGGGAGGGTAGTGAGGAATCCGGGTTTAGTGGGTTTGTGCGTCCCACACTAGCTGCGCAGGCTGATAGTGACGCATATGCATCATAGACACCCGAAACCTTCCAGAAAAAAACAGAATTAGGTTTAGTTGACGGCGTTAAGTTTTCATTTTAAGGGAGGGTTTTCGTGCTATCGAATACGTGCAGGAATAGGGTTGTCCACGTGCTGGAAGTTGGCCCGCTGCTGACGGATGATCTGCAAAACATTGAAATCTGAAGAACGTGCGCCTTTGACGTACATTTGCGGAATTGCCGAACGAAATTAAATGAGCTGGGCATAGAGATTTATGGAATAGTAGCCATGCGGAACACTGGATGGCGTACTAGCAGGGCGAGAGATTGACATCTAACTACGGCCTTTGGCAGACCCTCTCCGGTATGTCCGGCGGTTCGGTCAATAACAGAACGCTATATTAGTGATTGTCTCGAAACACTTTGATGAAACATAACCACATTTAACCAGCCCGGGTGTTAATATTATAATACATAAAAACAAACTGGAATCGAAATGACATATATGTAAACGAACACAACACAGTAAATATTGAATTACAATTGGTACTACGAATATGGAATGACAATGTACATTTATTTTCCTTCAATTAACGTCCATACGAGTGCAATGTGTGGCCCATTAAGCTGACCCCTAGCTTCGTTGTAGATACATCCGCTTGTTAGAGGAATCTTCGTGAGTCTTTACCATGAGACCTTCTCGAGGACCGGTTGTCCAGACATTCTGTTTTTCGTCCAGTACCGCCGTATCTATCTGAATGTAGTATACACCTTTAAGAAATGTACATGTACACATGATCAAATTATTTATATGTTTACACATAGATACATTTACCTACTACGAGTAACTATGGTTTTTCTCCTGCATTATTTAGAAATTATAACTATTCCCGTATTTTTTGGTATATATATATATATAAATGTATTTTCGACCCTTTGCCTTTGAGACCTTAGGGGGCCAGGTAAAATTACTGAGAGAGTAATTACTAAGATATGCAAGGGTCTTAGATTGGCCACGGGGAACCTACGCGCTGCTAAATTTTTCCGGCAAAAGCTGCCACTGGATATACAACGTGGTAACGCCACGGCGGTGCTTGGCACCTTGCCCAGGTGGTCGACACCAGGCCTGAACCTGGGGCTGATGTAGGTTTTCATCACGTTCACTGGGGGACAATTGTTTACACCCCGTTTTGAGTTAAACACCATCTTCTCTACTATATATATATATATATATATATATATATATATATATATATATATATATATATAAACCGGTAATAAGCATAAAACACCTTACCTGCTGTGGGCAGGGATACGAGAAACTCGGCAGAGAAATAGTCATTTCTGGGGTTTGCCACTTCGTCGAGAACGAGCAGCGGTGGATCTCCTGCGGCGACTTTTAGCCGCACCCGATGGACCTTACGGTGTGCACCCGCGCTCTGCTGCACTACGCCTTCAACCTTCAACGAGAGCTGTGAACCCGCGATAAATACCTGAAAGCGAGTCACCGACACAGGTTTCATTGCCTGCCGCGTGCTTGCGTCACGCCTCATGCCGCCGCTCTGTAAGGCGGCACCGCGGCTGTATATGTACACGCAGAGTTGCTTTCATGTATTTACTTATCGATGTATCTACATTTATCAGCCTCCTAAACACTCATCGTCATAAGCAACCAGCTAAATTGAAATGGTAACGTACTGGTTCGCCGGGGTTGGTCTGCTGGGGACTGACAGCCAGTTGGACGGTGGTCTTCTGCAGCCGTTGAAAGAAGAAGCGAGGCATATGCAGGGGAACTTCGACGAGCAGCTGTGATATCTCCACCAGCGAGCTCACCTAGACAGATCAGTCGGCCGTAGACAACAGCAATGAAAGTTACGGGCGTTTCAACTTATTTCGCTTGTTTGATGACATAGTGGTGATGATAATTATTCCATGCAATAGCAAGTCAATATTTTTCAGTTTATTGGCTGGCAAATCGAAAGAGAACTAATACTACTAGACTACACGAACACCCTCAGCTAGCTCACTGCTATATAGGCAGACGAGAGTTCACGTAAGTTACGCTTAGTCAATAATGATTTAACCCAATGCCGCCAATTCCAAAACTCTTCGCCATGAAACGAACTTCTAGGCGCATATTTCAGATAAAACCTGGCTTTAGGTACTTGTTTTCACGATATTCGAATTGTATTTTTTCAATACAGTAAAGTTTTAGTCGTTACGAAATCGCGACTGTCCGCAGAAACCCGGCAGTGCTTCCAGACGAGTATTTGCCTAAAGTCGAGTAATAGTGTCACTGACGCATGTGCAAGGTTTACCTTCGCCGTCGTGAGTCCCTCGCCACTTTCGGCCAACTCACGGTAAAGAGCTGTTGCTTTCTGCTTAGCTTCGAAGTCGCGAAATGAACTCGAACAGGGATTGTTGGCGGCCTCACCGCACCATGGCTCAACCATGCTGACCTGTGTTCTACGAGAAGTTTGATGGGAGCGAAGTAAGCAAATAGATCAGTCATATTGCACAAACACGCGACTCAGACAAAAAACATGTCCGACTCGATTACTCTCATGAATGTATCGCAAGGAAATTTGCATGTAACGGCGCTTATTTGGATTTAAATAACTTCAAATAAATCGTATGTAACGTATACGGCTATAATTACAACAACTTATAAAAAAAGCGTTGTTATTGTTTAAGGTCTAAACGGCAAAAAACAGCTTCGGATGAGAAAACTGCTAGAAGTCGATTGAAGCTGCACGAAATAGCGGAAGATAGGCATAGGGCGATGGTGCAGATATTATTAAATATTGCATCAACATGTATGCATAAGAAAAACTTTAGCTTGGCTACCATACGAGCTTAACAATTGAACAAAAACTGACACGTGTGTTAATTTCGGAGAGCAATTTGGAATTTTTGAGACGAAATTCGCAGGATTTTTGGCCGACGAAATTTGGATGCAGCACTCTTGAAGCAGCTGAAGGAAACCAACAGGCACTACCGTCCGCGATGCATAGGAGGACTTTGTTATGCCAATACAATGCCTATTTCTCCAGAAAGAGATAGCACAGCAATAATGAACTAGACGTGTTGAGCTTCGGGGGGAATATACTAATAAAGCCAATTTCATCAGAATATGAAACATTCTGATAGCGCCAAAATATAATCGATTATGATAAACAATTCCGTAACTTGATCATTTATATTTATCACTGCCAACGTAGAAGCGGATAAATGTCTGACGGCACGATAGTAGCAAACATTAAACGAACTGCGAATGTGAACATTCATTACGTATGTCAGACATTATCCTCAAAATTAAGCATATATTGTCCGTGTTCCTACTCAGATTGTGGATTGAAAATAGCGGGCAGACAAGAACATTAATACATACATCATCTGCACGTCTTACTACATATACACCTGTGACCTATGACTGACTAGCTAACTATCTAAGTATCATCTTACCCAATGCCCTGGTTATACTGCGAAACTTTCTCGGCCGCTTGTGCAATGAGCTGACACTTATGCTGCATCACGCGTAAATGTCGAAGACTGGACTCGTCCGCATCAAAGCTGCTTTCCAATAACGCAGCCCATTTCTCGCTCAGAGCACGCCAGTCCCGGGCACTCTTTCGCAATTGGCTGACCACTCTGCCAAAGCAAGCCACACAATAACAGCCCCGTCATATAGATATATATATATATATATATATATATATATATATACTCGTATTATATATGCACTATCTTATCTATTGTACCCAGGCAGACGTTCAAGTATGTTATGCACATTAGATTGCCACAATGCTGCCGACATAAACGTAAACATTGGCGGGGAAGATTTAGTACTCGTTCTGTTGGGAACAATCAGTACCCCCAATTAACCGACATTATTGCCACCACTACAGCCCGGAAATGTATATGCAGACACCTGCAGTCGCAGACACACGCTTACCGTCCGCACTTAAGGTTGTCATCGCGCGTCTGAGCAGCGAGCGAGGCCGCAATCGCCGGTGGTGGACACGTACGGAGGCATCCGGCAGCATGTATCAACTGCTGAGCCAGCGCAATCATCTGAGCACGAAGTCTAACGTACTCCACCTGAAACTGTAGGCCAAATGCGGGCGTTGTCGCCGCTACGGCGCGACACGTATATTTTTGAGGTTGAGGCGCAGCCAGACGACATCCAGCGTCCGTAACACGCCGCCAAATTGGAGGGGAGCAGACGGAAACGAGGGCACGACCGTAAGCAGGCGGCCCAACAGCCACAACAAGCAAAAAAAAGGCGAAAAACGAACATAGTTAGTCAACGAGTCTAACGAGCATAGCCTCGTCAGTCCGGTAGGTCGACGAGCAACGACAATTCAACTACTGCTAGAATATGTTTAGAGTATCGAGCACACACACGTCCTGACTAGACATGGAAGATCCTGCACTATCTGGCAGTACGCTACAGCTGACAATGTACGGTTGAAAGTAAAAAACAATGTCGAAATTGTAATACTAGTAGTGGTGGTAGCAGCAGGCGGCGCGACACCTGAAGAGACACATAGGTGTAGGCGGGTTCGAGCCCCACCTCTGCACATTTGTGTTTATGGGAGACCGTCTATGAACCAATGCAAAAAGCAGTCCCGTGGACGTTGGACGTTGGCTGGGGGTCAGCCCCCCCCCCAAAAAAGTATTATAATTATTAGCAGGCGACGCACACCTTTGAGCGCCGATACCGCTGTCGCGTAGTGACAGGTCTGTCGAGTCTCCTCGGCCAGCGCCAGCTTCTTGATGGCGACGAGCCAGAAGTAGAGGTGCTCCGAACTAACAGCCGTCTCGAGATTCTCGACGAACGCCCGCACGGCCCGATGCTGGCCGTAGTGGGCGGCTTGTCGGGCCAGCCGGTAGAGATCCCACGGATCGGCGACGCTTTCGAGCAGCTGGCCGGGGAACACGAGCTGTCCCGGCGGCCCTTCGAGACTCGCCTGCAGCAGAAGCGTCCACAGAATGAGCGGTCTCTGCGGCAGCCACTGGCGGATGACCGGCTCGAGGTGGCCGAGCACGCGGCGTTCGGCTCCGATCGCCGCCAGCGTCTGGCAGATGGCCTCGTTCGGCAGAAACAGCGCCAGAACGTCGACGAAGTGCGAGCAGAGAGCCGCATCAACCCGACACAGGTCGAGCACACACCGCAATGCCATTGTCAGCGCACCAGACTGGCCTGACGAGCTGACGAGGAACAGCAGCGTCTCGATCGCCGAACACGTGTCGCGCATCAAATCGATGTTAGCCATCTTTTCTGCAAGCAACCGGAAAAACGATATATATATATATATATATACTCTCAACCGTTCTAGCCCCTGGGCAACCTGCGCAGTACAAAGGCTTTATGCCCTCGAGTGCGTTTGCAAGTACTCATGAATAAAGCTATATATATATATATATATATATATATTATATATATATTCTAAGCTACGTATGTCTGTTGTTGTCAAATGACAGTCGCTATCTGTGTATATCAAACCTTCGCAGATGTGCACGGCCAGCTGAGTCATGAGTTCTACGGAGACGGCAGCCAGCCGGACGTCATCGTGATAAATTGTATCGGTGCACAGACGAAGAATGTCGGATGTTGGTGAAAGATCAATGCGGTGAATGGCCAGAGACTTCGTGAGAAGAACGAGAACTCGAATAGCCTGACATTTCAAGCCTAGATACGGAGTTGAGAGGCCGTAGGTCACCTGCAACAAAGAAAATCGAAATGAATCAGAAGAGCCAACGTTGTGCTAAAGCAATAACGACGGAACACTACTAGCAATCGTAAAAAAAAATACAAACACTTTAAAACATCTCAAATACTGGTGCCAAACCCAGCATGGTCTAGTGTGGACAAAAAATGCCAACATACAAATTGTTTTACATATAGTCGCCCCAAATAACTCAATATGTTAGATATTGCAAATTCATTGAGAACACTACTCTCACTGACTCTAATTTTACTGAGTTTACTATTTTTGTGGATAGTCGAAATGACAGCTCAAACCAAAAAGTATTGTTTAACCGCAGGTGTCCGGGCAACGCTTAAATGTACATCTGTGAGCAGCGCCAGTCAGAAATGTGTTCGAATGATCCATATATAAATGTATATATTGTTGTACCTTCCGACGCACGAAACATTTGGGTCCGGGTGAACATGTTCACATTAGCCTAAATCAAGCCTGGTCTATCCGACCAAGCTTAGCGTCTTCCTTTTATGGCTTTTAACAAGTAAATGGCTTCTAACAAGTGCTATCCCGAGGTCTTGGAAATGGTGCAAACCATGAAACCATGAAACAAATGGTGCAACGGTAGTCGTGAACACTACCCACCAAACGATCGATGTGCTCTTTGTGCCAAAGATGCGCCCAGCGTTCGTTCGCGGCGAGATAGCGGAGATCACCCAACGCTTGTCGTCTTACGGCGGCCCGAGGGTCGTTCTTGAGGTACTCGAGCAGCAGATGAATCTGTGATGTGATATGCGACACCGAAGAGGCCGCCAGCTTCGTGAGAACCTCGAGGATCTCGGTGACAAAATCTTGCGCCGGGTGAGTCGGTAGCAATGAGAGGCACAATTCACGAACCTGCATTCATTTTCCATACAAAAAATAGATACAATTGTTACAAAAAATCAAACACAGGACCTGTTGATCATTAATCACAAGTTGCGCTCTACCGTATGCAATACTCCAAAGATCAGTATACCTATTTAGTCGGAAGACCTCTGTTTATACATACAGAAGAGATGCCACTAAACCTGGCAAATATCTCCTACGGGGATCATGCCGAGAATGTTATTCGCAATCCCTGCGAAAGAACGGGCCTTCTCAGTTGTGAATTGTGGCGGAAGCTATGCAATTATAGCATCTAACCATAATAAAAAGTTATCCTAGCTTAATCTGGCAGACATCATGATATGTGTGATGTAGATGTCATATATATGTTATATATATATATATATAACATATATAAAGAGGGTTTCGTTCTCATTTTGCCGCCATACCGAAATGACGGCACTGACAGCAAGGTGTTTGTAAACACCGTCGTTCTACACCATCTCAGCCCGGATACCCGGAGTAAGAGAGAACGTCAACACCCTGACTTATTAATAATTATTACCCACACCATGTAATATAAAGAAACCATTATTTTATTATACACACACTTATATATATATATATATATATATATATATATATATATATATATATATATATATATATATGAGAGGAGTACCACTAAGCCTGTGCCGACCTGATTGGCTGTTTGAGCGTCGTGTGTCATGCTGGAGAAGACGGAAAGTAGCTTGAGTTTGATGTCAACCGGCGTCGATAAATCATTCATCATGTCGGCTACAATCGGACAAATAGAAGTGGCGAACGGATGCGAAACCGCCGATAGGCGAGAGCACGCGTAGATAGCTGCCTCTCGTTCGACCGTATCGTTTGACTCCAAGCTTGACCTGTAACGAGCAGCACAAAATGCACACATGACATGTTACGTGTGTCACCCGAATCAGAATGAGGGCCAGAATGATCAATTTTGGCCCGTTGTCTACCGAAATTCCTGTAAACGTTGGATTCGCCTCAAGAATGAATAAAAAAGACAGCGAACTCCGAAGACGAAGAACTGAAAGCACTAAAGCACAACAACACGATTAATGAACACTGAGCACATCTTTCATCGAGAGGAGGAGTGGAATATATGGCAATTTTTTCGATCGGCTATAGCCATTGCTAGAGAAGAACTAGTTTGAATACTGTCTTTCGCGGATTTGTCGATGCCGGCGCCGGCGCCGACATCTGGCACTGTTGGCATCTACCTGATCGAGTGGTGAACGTTGCTTCGGTCCTTAACAACGCAGGCAATACTGCCGAGGGTTCGAAGTGTGAGCGCCCGGGCAACGGGATCGTTCGAGTACATCACGATCGAGATCCGCATGACGAATTCATCCACCGAAAGAATTTTATCTAGATGCTTCTCGCTTTCTTGCATCACCCGCAAAATCAGTAATCGCAGGAAATTGCTCCTACAAACCAGCAACAACAGCAGCAGCAGCAGCAACCACAGACATGTAAATGGGTATATATATATAGATTTTTTTAGTGTAAAATACAAACAAGTATGTATGCGCATGGAAACGTAATTTCAATGTGAAAGAAATTCGATTGTTTATATATATATATATATATATATATATATATATATATATATAAACATATTTCTACAAGACGACACATCATCGTAGTAGACGGCTATAGGCACGTATTTGAACTTACTGATTTCCCCGAAACACATCAGCGAGTTTCAGGCAGGCGGAGTTGATAAGTATAGGAAACGGATATCTTTCGAACAGCCGTGGAAAGCGTACAATCGTCTCGCACTGCTCCCCTTGCCGACCCGAAC
Source organism: Dermanyssus gallinae (assembly GCA_003439945.1). NCBI lineage: Eukaryota > Metazoa > Arthropoda > Arachnida > Mesostigmata > Dermanyssidae > Dermanyssus > Dermanyssus gallinae. The sequence continues at coordinate 87,772 of QVRM01005301.1, forward strand.
GAAGACCTGTGAAATTAGCATAACATACAGTGTGAAGTTATTCTATTTTTAGAAACATTTTGAAACAATTTAGAAAGCAGGTAATAACTTTTTAACAATTTAGAAGCAGGGTATAATATATATATCTATATATATATTTTTTATATTTATATATATATATATATATATATATATATATATATATATATATATATATCAGAGACGGACAATAGCCTTTTCTGCAAAATTCTCTTAAATGTTACGATTGTTGAAAATGTGTAATTATATACATTTTAAGCTCAATGAGGAATCACTGGATTTAAATTAATTTGCCACTCGGACATGACAGCCCCATAAAGAAAAAAGAAAAAAATATATATAAAGTTCAAATGATTACGCAACATCTTTAGAAACCGTTTTTTTAACGGGCGACACAGACACATATATTACCCTTATTCGGATTTATATATATATATATATATATATATATATATATATATATATAACATATCTTTGTATCGACAAACAATGGCAAAAACACGACTCACCTTTGTCCAGCTCGGTGAGCGCAGAGTTTGCATCCTGCTCGCCATCTTGCCACGATTCGGTGAAGATCACGCGGCTTGTGGCCACAGATCCCCCCATTGCGGCGCCACCTAGCATCGGGGCCAAAACTTTGGCTGCTTACAAGTGAGCACTGAGGTGCACTTGCGTTCGGCAATTCCGGCGCTACCTTTTAGTACGCACAACGACGAACGCTGGACACAAATTTCATAATAGTAATAGTAGTAGTCGTAGTAGTAGTTGTTGTTGTTGTTGTTCTTGTTGTTGTTGTTTCGATCGTTAGTCGCGCACTCCAAAAGTCATCACCATATTTGAAGTGAAGTAAACATTTGCCGTTGCTGTTGCAGATGCTGCAGATGCTGCACACGCGACTGCCGAACACCCATTGGCAATTCGACGGCCCAATACGAGAGAATTCGTCCCCGTATTCATCAAAAGAAGATGATTGGTTGTTTTTGCCATTTGATTGTTCTAGTGTTCTAAGACCACGTCCGCTGACCTAGCGATGGTCCGTTGTGGAGCCGAAAACGTGAACAACACAAAAAGCACACACGCACACACACACACCCAAAGAAACAGCCAAACAACGACAGGTGCCTGCGTGTGAATAAGTGTTCTGTTCGCTTGCCCCGTCCATGCCAACCAGCATGCGTCTTTATTGACAACGAAGACCTGGTGCAGGATTAGGCGGATGCCAATGAAGGCCCACGACCTCGGTCTCTGGCCTCATCACCACACGCCGAGCACACCGAGCACAACGAGCACACAGTGGAGATGCAGCAGTTTTCCGTTCCAGCAGCTCTCAGGTTGATCAGTCACCGTGATTTGTAGACGAGCGAGCGAGCGGGCCGAGATCAAATCGACATCGAACGGAGATCTATTTTCTAGCAGCTGAGGAGGACCGGCGCGCCGCTTTCGCAGCACCAGCACAACTGCGGCTCGAGTGTAAACAAACAAGAAATACAACAAACAGGCATAGAGGCTTAACACACTGCTACGCCCACTAGACGTGCATAGCTGTCTGCTGCAGGCTGCAGACAGGACTCGATCCGAGGAACAAATTCGAACGCCGAAAGTTCACTGAGTCTGCACCTTGAGCTCTCTCTCTCTCTCTTCATATCCCTTTATCTCTCCCTCGTTCTCTTTATGTCTCTGACTCTGTCTCTTTATCTCACACTTCGACGAGCTTGAAGTGATCACGTTGTTTCAGTAGCGGCAGGCTGTATACACAGACACATGGCGAGCCTCTGAGTGAGTGAATGGGTGAGAACCTTCGAACCTAGTTAGTTCATTTTCGACGGCCCGATGCTGAAGCTGCGGCTGCTGCCAGAAGCGGCGAAGCAAGTCGACTGCCGCCAAATTGGCCGCTAAAACGGCGGTCGCTAAAACAGCAGATCCCCGGCGAACATCAACAACCGGCGACCAACAAATAACAACAACAACAACAACATAAACAGCAACAACAACAAAAAGACTGAAGACGGTCGTCAATAGAGTAAAAAGTGGCAGATTTCGTTCGTTCGCCCGTTGCCCGGCGAACTTTAATGGACTAGGCATACGAAATAATGTACAGTTAAAGTATAGTTGTCTTTCCTTGTGTTTAGTCGGTTCTTGTTGTTGTTATTGTCGTTAGTATTTATCAGTGGTGCGGCGCGCCGATGAGACACTGAGATTTCGCGCCAAATAGCGCTTATATATGTTCGCTGTGCCAAGTATGAGCCGCGTTTTGTGCCGAAGTCGAAACCGTCTGTTGCTGTTGATTGTGAGCTGTGAGTGCGACGTTGTTGAGGGTTACGTTCTGGCTGCGTTTTGCCAGCCTCCACCCTGACCATCCACGCGCCGCTCGCCGGGCGGCCAATTATAATACCGAGGCCGCGACACCGAGAGAGGCTCGCCGGCATGTCTGAGCGCGCAAAGAAGATCCTCGTGTGCGGCGACGTGAATGGCAAAATCGATCAGCTGTTCAAACGAGTCGCCGGCATCGTGTCGAAGGGCCAACAGTTTGACAGCCTGTTCGTGGTCGGCGAGTTCTTCTCGCCGTTCGCCGAAACCGCCGTGACGTGGGAGAACTATCTGTCGGGCGTCAAGAAGGCGCCCATCGTGACCTACGTGCTGGCGCCGAAAGCCGAGAATCTCGCCCGATTCTACGGCGGCATCGAGGTGGGCGGCGAGCTGTGTCCGAACGTCATCTACATGGGCAAGCAGGGCGTCACGATGCTGGCCAGCGGCCTCCGGGTGGCCTACTTTGCCGGAACCGACTGTGGCACCGTGAAGACGTCGGCGCATACGTACAGCCTCGACGACGTGCACCGGTTTCTGCGACCGTTGGTGGCGAGCGAGACGAGCGTCGACGTTCTGCTGACGGCCGACTGGCCGTCGGGCGTCACCAAGTACGCCGGTTCGAATCCGGCGGCGTCGAAGATCGCCGGCAGCGTCGGCATCGCTCAGATCGCGTACTTTCCTCAAGCCGCGCTACCACTTCACGGCGTCCGGCAACCTGTTCTACGAGCGGGTGCCGTTCCGAAACCACGTCGTGCTGACGGAACGGCCGACGCAGTCGACGCGCTTCATATCCGTCGCGCAGGTCGGCTCGAAGGAACGATACCTGTACGCGTTCAGCATCACGCCGGCCGTGCACGCGACGCACGCCGAGCTCACGAAGCAGGCCGACAACACGACCGAGAACCCGTACCCGAAGTTTGAGCTGCCCGACGAGCACGAGGACTCGTTCCAGGGCTTCTTCTTCGACCCGAAGGCGAAGTACGGCAGGGAGGGCGGCAGATCGAAGACGAAACGCCAGAAGGTCGCCGACGGCGGTGAGACGCGGGAGCACCGCCACCACCAGCAGCAGAAGAATGCGCCTCGGCTCCAGCAAATATCGCAGGACGATTGCTGGTTCTGTCTCGCCAGCCCGAAAGTGGCCAAGCACCTCATCGGGTCGATTGGCGACCTGTGCTATCTGGCGCTGGCCAAGGGCGCCATCGGGCCGTACCACTGCATGGTGCTGCCGGTGGGCCACTACCGGAACATGGCCGAACTCGACCTCGACACGCGAATCGAGCTGGCCAAGTACAAGGCGGCGCTGAATCGCTTCCTCGCCTCGAAGAGCCTGTACGCGGTCTACTTCGAGCGGAACTACCGCTGCTCGCATATGCAGCTGCAGGTTGTGCCCATCGCCAAGACGATCTCCGAGCTCGACGTGAGGTCGGCGTTCATCGATCGCGGGGCGTCGGTCGGCGTGCAGGTCGAAGAGGTCCCGCTGAACACGGACGTGGCTCAGGCGATCGGCGGCAAAGATCAGTCGTATTTCTTTGCCGAGTTCGGCAAGACCAAAATGCTGGCTCGTATCAAAGGCGGCAGCTTTCCGCTGAACTTTGGTCGCGAAGTCGTGTGCTCGAAGGCCATCCTCAACCAGCCAGATCGGTCCGATTGGAAGGCGTGTGCGCTGTCCGACGAACAGGAGTCAGAGATGACGGCCACATTTAAGGAGGAGTTTGCGCCTTTCGACTGGTCGCAAGAGGACGACAGCTCCGAAGGCGACGACGACGATGACGACAATACTTAACTATTCACTGACGGGAGCGACAAGAGTTCATATATATGTATATATTTTTTTATATTATGAATCTTATTGTCGCTTCTTCGTTACCATGTATTTGTACAGCTGCAAGACGAATTGTATATAAATTAGGTTGTAAATACTACGCGTTGGTATGGTATAACAAAGTGCTATATTAACTGTAAGTAAATAAAATCTCTAACCGCGTATTGGTACAATTTCTCTAACATATGTGCACTCTCTCTCTCTAGTAAATGAGGCAAAAACCAGTTACACTGTGTATGTATAAATGAAAATATATTTATAGACCGTGTTACGATTCCTAGCGAGTTAACTATGGGGCAACTGACCCAGCATGTTTTTGCAGAGTTCCTCACAGCACGGCGGTGTTGGCCTGTTGTATTTCTATCAACGTTTGCAAATTATCGCCGAATCTCTGGTATTTCGCTTCACCAACGGTCTCTGACCCGCCCGTCACTTCGGGTACAAACTCGGGGCACAGTTGCGGCGCTCCGAGCGCCATTCCCAGCTGCAACCGGCAACGATGAGAGCTGAGTGTGTTGCCTTACCCAGCAAGCAAGTTGCACCTCGTTGAGGCTGAACGAGTCTGGAGCCACTTGCCGTTTGACTTGTGGAAAGCAGATTTACAATGGTTTCGACTAAGGACATCCCTGGCAAAAGCATTTAGCTTTCTTTGTTTTCGCCCGTACAACTACCGCGTTCAGTGATGACTAGTTAGTTACATACAGTCTAACATAGCAGCGTTTCCTCGATGCCGCAATTTTTTTCTCTATGAGGTCCGCTACGTATTATCGTGCGCTTGACTAAAAGGTGAATACTGTAAGATCCTCAAAATCCGAGACTGAAGTAGGTAGGCCCGTTCCAAAACACACGACATAGATTGAACCCCATTCAATAAAATGTCATCTCTACATAGGCATCGTGTGAACTCAGTAAATAAGGCCACTGTTTATTCTTTTTTTCAGCTATTTGTCAAAAATGCTATATTTGGTTGCACGTGAACACGAGTGACCTAATTATCTAAGTTTCCAGTTTAGGCGATGGTCGATCAGCTTGCATCGATTTTTCACCAAGCGTTATCCACTATGTAATACGTGCATAAAAGTACATATGCTGGTAGCGTCCCCAAATCACTCGTCCGTGATCAATATCCGGGAGCAATCGCGGGTAACTATCAACAAACTACGTGACACATAGCAGGTATTTATCTGAAGTGCCGATCGCGTATGGTAGCAACGCCTGCCGCTGTATATTGTCACGTAGATAATTGCTGCATCATCCTTATAATAGGACCTTTAGCTTCAACGAGAGTTGTTGTGGTTGGAAATATGTGAATGCTGTCACCATTCTGTCATGATAAGACTGACATAGCATTTTTATTTGCAGGGAGGAGCAATTATTTGAGGCAAAACGTGTGGCACTGGAATAGTTCGATTATATATACTCTCCTTCTCCCTCCAGATAATGCCTATCTATAATGAACATGCACGTGTGGTTGAGCAGTGACTCCCTCCACAAAGGGCAGTTCCGTTCCTACACGAGAAAAAACCTGGACAGTAACTTGAGCTCTAGCTTGATATATATATATATATATATACGTACATTTCGTAATGGTTAATAAAAAATAAGCTGGAAACATTATTTAAGTGAACGTAGCTATATATATATATATATATATATATATATATATATATATAGCTGAAATGTAACGGCACTTTACAATAGCATGATGCCGTAGACAGCAAGTACCTATAATTGAAGCCGTACCTAATTAAAGACACTGCTTGGATCTATATACGTGATTTCATTTGTTGTTATTATTTCCTCATTGTGGAGCGTTAAACAAACTTAGATGATTTATGGGTATGACTTACTGTGTTACTGAAATGTGTGATATAGTTTTACTTTACAACAGACCTAGGCTTTTCCGTTTTCCGTTTCCCGACATATGTGTGTGTGTGTTCATTTTCGATCTCGCTCTTCTGTACGTATTTAACTGTAGCGTGCATCTAACACACTTCGTTCTCTGTCAGTCTCTGTTCGCTTTGCAGACCGGCTACATTTCGGCCACCACATGTGGTCTGTTTTCTCTTTTTTTTTTACTATTATCAAGCCATCATTGCTTCGCTCTCCGGCTGTCTTTCTAATGCCTTTTCTCTCTCTTTCTCTCGCTCTCGTTTTCTTTCACATACATTTCTACCTTCACTTGTTGTGCGCCGCCGGTGCCCAATGCGTTCGATCCTCACTACTATATCAGCATCATTAAAATTGTGCCGATGATAATGAAGATGATGACGCGACGGGCTCTTTTTTCCTATGTTTGTTTATCAATCCATCTCTCGATCTGTAGACACTTGCGTCCTACATCCTTCTCCATCTCTAACCTGTATACATTCTTCATTCCTAACCGTTGCGCCGAGCGTTCTTTGTTGTGCCGCTACAGAGGGCCTGTTTTTCTCTCTCTCTCCCTTTATATATATATATATATATATATATATATATATATATATATATATGTGGAGACGAGAATATGTCGACGACATTACAGACTCGAGTACAAGACAGTCACAGCTCGCCAACAAGCACTTCTAACACGGCGGCTCGAGATAAACTTCTGTTATCATCCATCACCATAGACATCCTGTTCGGACCTGCTCGTCTAGGTTACCTAGCGCAGGTCTACATGTTGTGTTCGTCTGTTTACAATCTACGTGTAGCTGGTGCTGTTGTTGTTATTTACGGCGTTGTTCCTGCAGTTGTGATTTTATTATTTTTGTTGTTGTTGTTGCAGCTGCTGCCGTCTTTTCCACACACGACAATAATTATGTTTTTGCCAATAATTGCATTTTGGTCTATGTTAGTTTCTCCATGTGACAGGTCTAGGCCTTTGGCGCCATTATACAACTAACTAGAACAGCTACGACGAGAATAGCAATGTCTGATTGCCGACTCGTCTGTTATGTTGTCAATGCAGGCGCGCAACCTCAATAATGCAGATTTTCGTTATTATCGGCGACGTCGCATACGCATCCCGCTCTCTCTTTCACCTCTTACAGAAGTAGCAAAAACGGTATTTCTCAATTTCTCAAAACACCCATGCATACGCAAATATCGCGCCCACATATTGACCTCATTTTGACCGGCTAAACCGTCTAAACTGTGTGTTACTTTCCATCGTTTTGCGCTGCTTCGTTTGTTTCTTGCCTTTATGCTTTCACTGCCCTCCCCCAGCCTCAATTTCTTCACTTACATGTTCTATTCTCGTTCGTCAATCTTTCTTCGATCGTTCATCAATTCGTCGTTGTTCGTGTCTATTCTACTTCGTTAGTCAGCTTTCCCATGATCAGTTTGCCCGTGGAAGCGCACCGAATGCGCACTTCGTCTTGTGAGTTGGTGAGTCGATTAATTCAATTCGCTTGACAGTGTGAATCGAGGAACAATCGAGGACAAACGCGCAGTGGAAAGCCTGACCCCTTTCCCGGCTTCCAACTGTCGCTCTAGCGCTCCTCGCTGCCCTTTGATTCCTTCGTCCGTAATTTTTTTCTTCGTATGTCATTTATTACATATTTAATAGCTGTGATATTCGTTTGTAACTATTCGCGTACCTCGTAGAGAGCCCGGGAGGAAGAACATAAAGAAATAGAGAGAGAGAAAAGCATTTGCTATCGGGATTTTAAACACTTTATGCATGTTGATGATGATAATTATTATTCATGACATACCAGTGGGTTGTGGTAGTAACAGGAGTGCATGATATACATGCCCCATAGCCCCACCCAACGACCTTGCTTAAACGCTTGCTAGCGGCAACTGCTCCTGGCCGGTGTCCACGTTCCATGTGCCCCAAGCAGTACACTCTTGTGGGTCACACGTTATTGCTGATGCTGTTTGTTTTTATAGTTGTTGTTGTTATTGTTGTTGTTGTTTTGTTCTATGCGCACGGCTTGACTCAAATTGTTTGTGCCGCTCAATAGATGCATAGGCCAGCCATATAGGGAAAACGTCTATGATGAAACGATCCCGACGAGAGCTTGTAGTTCTCTTTTTCTAATTAATATAATTTGGCAATGCGCTGACGAACCAGCACATTGCCGGTTCGTCGGCGCGTTTCAACAGCTGCCGCAGGGCCACGAATCAATCAAAGAAAGTCAGGGTCAAGATTAGTTAGCCGTTAACCGTGAAAGGTTCCGTCAGTGGCTGCCTATAGCCCCACCCACGAAAGTAACCAGTTCGTCCGGTCCACCGTCGACTCCAGCAGCAAAAGGATAAATATCCTCCCACGTTCATAGAGACTTGCATTTTGTTGAAACATAAAGCCAGCGACGAAACTATATATATATATATATATATATATATATATATATATATATATCAGAGATCAAATCCGCAACTAAGCCGAATGCTCAGCCCAACCCCTTTGTCTTTCGATATCCGACTAACTAATGTCTCTACAGTTGAAGTTTTTCTTTAAAATGTATGTGTAAGAACAGCGAGATGTGGGTTCCGGAAAGGGCGAAATCATAATAGTCTTCACCTCAACAGCAACAACAGCGACAGCCCATGTCTGTGTATGTTCTAATCATCATAAGATTCGCATTCGAGACTTGGTTGACCATACTTATGGCGGTCATGAAGTCTGCTTAAACCCTCAAGAGTCATCGAGGAGGAAGAGGAGGCAGTACCTTAACAATTCAATTTTTGCTAATTAGGATACATACATATATGCTTGTAAACGTGTGATATTCCTCTAAAATTCCACTAGCACTAAAATTAAAAATATTTTAAGGAGGTTAAGAGCACTGAGGCACAATATGTTGTTTAATCCTGATAACGAAATCTCATAATGTGTAGCAACAGTAAACATAAATAATAATAATAATAATAACCTTAATGATATGATAGCGACGATGATGATGGCGACGACAGTAATTAAGAACAACAATCGCAATATGTTTACGGATCCATATATATATTTTGGTGTCACGGGCCAAATGAAGGAGGAGGTGTGTAACAGTTGTGACGAAACGTAGATACAAAACAGGTCAGAGAGAGGAAAATACACCAAGCACTCGCGTTTGAGTGAGGCGTTCGCCGCCCATTCATCTGTATGTAACATGCAGTACAAAGACGCCGCGCCGCAATTGAGTTTTTCCGTTATGCCGCTTGCTGCCTGGGCTATCAGCGTTAATTACGCGCGGAAAAAGTGCCGTCGTAATTGATAAATCAATGCGGTTGATGTTGTTGTGTCTGTTCTCGTTTTCATGATTGTGACTTGTCTTCGTGTAGGCGCCTCACACACGCGCTAATGTGATGCATGTGCATGGATGGCTGATGATTAAGAGGAAGCATCTATGATGAATCGACATATGAATGAGTGCTCATCATTACTATAACATTACATTAGCTGTAGCAATCATGATAATAAAAATTCTGCTACTATTATTACTACTAGTATTAATGCTGTCATTATTAGTCGAATTATTCTTCTTCTTCTTATCATAAATATTTAGCCGTGGTGATCATTCGCATCACCGCCGCCATCCACACTAACTCACTGCCTTAGCTTCTTTTTCGCCTCCTGAACCTACACACGACTTGTTCCACCTATCTTTGCTCGTAATAGTCACCGTAGTAGGAGAATCATTATTCTTACTATACGATTACAAATAACTACACATATCATAACGATGGTAATAGTCAGCGTAGAAGTCGTAGTAACAGCACTAAGAGTCGCCCTAAACATGCCGTTAAATGTAATGCAATCATTTTTCGCGGGCGGCGGTCGTCTGTCTCGCAACCTTCCAACGGGACTAGGCAGCCAAGGCATCCGACAAACTGCACTACAATACCGAAGATGCGTCTCCGCCAACACTGGTGATGGGCTGGATAATGTGTGCTACAAGCTATTTACCGCAAACTTGCCCCCCCCCCCCCGATCCCCCGGTAAAACTCCGCGCGCAGACACATGTCGATACAGCCAGCATATTTCGAACTCGAACACACAGAAACACCAGAATCCACCCCACAAAAAGGAGAAAAAGTTCTCGTATACAGCAACAACAACGGCTCTTTTTCTGTTTCTCTCTCACTCTCTAGCTTTCACTCAGTCGCCGTATTTCACTGCGTTCTATCACTCCGTCCCTTTAGGTGAATCAATACAGTCTGACGCCCGTCTCGCGCGGTCTTCGTGCAATCGCTCGCAGCACTAGTACATGCTACCTAGTTATATTTATCTAACTAGAATTCTACCTTACATATATGTACGTGTTGACCTGTGGTGGACTAAGATCATCCATCATCCGTTTCTTCATATGTCTTCACCTAGCTAGACAGCGGCACGTTGTGTTTCATGCTATTCACACCAGAGCCAACTAGCGTTCAACTCGCTTCAAGTACCTACGAGCGTACCTATATATCTAGGTAAACGCCTCGAATGTCCATCTATACGGCATTTTGACCACACTGGGGCAGCTTACGCTCACCTAGTTCGCGTGGTTGAATGCGATCGCATGTCTTCTGTAAATTTGAAATGGTCTAACATGGTGCTGCTACTCTGTACTCTCCTATATGCATCATAGTATTAAAAACAGTCATAACGATGATCATACTTCTAGGAACGATTAGACAAAGGTTTTCTTCTCACACGCTTGTTTCGCTCTTAATGCCTAACTGATTATGTATCAAGCTGCTGCTGCTGTTGTTTTTGATGGTTCTTGTTGCTATGGTCGCCATCGAATACATGTCTATGTCGGAGAAATTATGCCTTCTCTGCTGCCGCACTTACAATTCATATCTCGTACTCGGCTGGCCTTATCCCACGTATACGTATGTATGTATGTGTACGTCTGAGTCGGACTTGTTTTTTGCCGGGGGGTGTATTGCTGCCACTTGTAGCGTGATGTTTAGTCGCAGGATCAACAGAACAAACTTTGGAGAAGGGCAGTGCAATGAGATGAGTATGATTGTTGAGAACGAACGGTCAGTTCTTAACTTAGTGGTTCAAAAATCACGGTTGATTTAGGACAGCAGAGTTGACAACAGACAACAGAGTCAGACCGGGACTGCCCGTCACTCTTCACTCGGGACCGAATGTCACGTTCGTGGCACGTTCGAAATAGTACACATTTTGATCGCCGAAATCGAAACTGACCGCACACAGTAAAATCGCCCAAATGCCTACGACATGTACGCCATAAATACACACACCACCACCTCATGAGGAAATCAAAGCGAGCAAAACATATGCTTGACGGTATCCCTTTACTACGGGGGATTCTTTTACGGAAATTATAACAGCAGTACTTGTGCTTCTGTTTTTAAGGATACGAATGCAAATACTGGCGGCAACAAATAAAAATGACATCTCAATTCAACACGACCGCCGCTGTAATCAACCGCCGTCGTTTGTATGATCTAACCAATGACAGTAATGCATTCGTTGACAATGACTATTGGTACGTGATGAAGAGGGAGACAAGGAGCAGACCCAGCCTGTCAGTCAGTACAGTACGGCTGGCGCGTTTGCAGAAAAATAACGCATTCTTTCTGTAGCATATAGCTTATACGCTGATCAATTTAGTTCGACCACCACCAACGGAGAGCTAACCACAAGCCGAAGGAGGGAACAATAAAACAAATAGCTTGACAAGAGGATGGCTCTTCAGCGTGAGCGGACTTCTTTCACATCATGGCAACTTACACTGAGTGCATGTCTACATAGAGAATTACTGAAATTATTTTTTCCCAGGGGAATTATTTTGTTGTCGCACTGCCGAAAGCAATGATAGTAATCAGAAAACGGTTTGTTGTTATATAACAACGTGTTTTAGTCATTATTTCAATTATGATTACTACTATTATACCTCTGATAAGGACTCTATACGATTCGAAATTACATTAACAGTATCTAGAACTTAAGCAGATCATTTTACCGCTGTGACAGCAGTCGAAGCACATCAAGGGATACTCCGGGTTACTGTATTTCACAGGACGAGAAAAGAATGACGACGAGATAAAATGAAAGGCAGTGAATCAATCGTGAGTCCTTCACATCGTTTAGGCGTAGTGCGTTGTTCGGCCGACTGTACGGACTACAGTGGGCAAACCTACCAACGTATGCAACAACGCCCTACAACCCCTACCTTTAATTAAACAGGCAACCGTCACACTTGGTCGAAATGAAAAATGAAAGGCTGAAATGATGGCGATAGTGATAAATCCGAACGCCATGCAGCGCGGACATCTATAACTACTCGTAAGCGCGAAGCGCTGGCTCGTCGAATCACAGCTTCTCAAAACTTGTTCTAATGTTGTGCTTGTTCTGTATGACCACTATTTTCGATTTCATTGTTTGTTTGTTGAAAGCGTTGTCTTTAATACTTGTTTACTATTATGATTTCGCCAGTGCTGGCGAAATGTCTAACCGTGTTATTCTTGATTTCCAAAAAAAACGTATTGCTCTAGCGACAACTGTTAATGCTTGTTGGTTCTGTGGATTCTAGAGGCATATTTCGTTAAATTGAGTTGATCAGAACAAAACCTTTATGAAAGATTCGATTTCGTACGGTTTTGCTCGTCTGACTATTTATGTTCATCATGCTGTTGATGCTGCTAAGGGAAGTACGTAAGCTGGTACTCTTTGAGAACGTTCGAATTTCGCCAATTCAGCCAAACCTACAATTAAACAACTTACAATTAGACAATTAGACAAGTCCACATTTCGGAGAATGAACCGCTTTGTCGGAGGAAGTCGACCGTTTTGCCGCATTTATTATTGGCTTTGTTCGAAAGAGAATTGTGTTGTTTGGACATGCTGAGCAGATCGAGCGGATACGCGGCTGGCCCGGAGTAGGGCGGGTACAACTCGCACAATGGTAGCAGAAGTGGTAATTGCGACCCTATGCGAGCAGACGCCGGAAGGAAGCTACTCCTCACGGGGTCAAATTAGCAACCAAAGCTTGCCCCTGTCGACCTCTACAGATCTGCCGAGACGGCCGGGAGGGGCCCCTTGGTTGCGTGTACAAATGCCTAGGTGAAACGCTTGCCTAGTAATACCACAACCACTACGCACACATTCTCCTTCCACATACCAGCACGCTCTGCCCCTGAGATCATCTCGTAATTGGTAGTTAGTGATCGTAGTTGCGCTGCCGTAACTACAAATTAACGACGACAAAACAATCATCATCATCTTCACCATAATCAAAATAGTAACGTTAAGTAATTACAAAGGGAAAGCAGCGGGAAAACGGTACGAAACAGTCAAGCTTTACATCCACGTCGGCGCCACTCTCCTCTTCCTCCTCTCTCTCTCTCTAGACTGTCGACTGGCGCGAACGTTATGCACGCGTAGTGAATGCTTTTGCTTCACTCGATTCGAGTTCGAGTTCGTCGACAAATCATCTCCGTCTAGACAGACAGAGCGTCTCGATGTATTGCCGATATTATTAATGTGCGCTACTGACGGCTAGCATCTTTCGCATCCTCTACGGGCACAACTAATCTGCGCGCCGGCGGTGCCGCCGCCGCCGCCGGTCTCGTCGTCAAGCTGAATTTCACAGTGACATAATAACAATTCGAATACATCGATAATGCCACCCGTGCAGGCAATACAAACAACACACTTCTTCAATAGTCGAGGTCGCGCCTATCTAGTAACCCACATGGTACTACTAAATCGAGTTCCTTCCTATTACCGTTCTGCTTCAGTTCCAAATTATGTTACAGCTCGTAGCTTTTTCAACAGCTTTACTACCAAGATGTCAAGTAATTAGCCCTGTCGTATATATATATATATATAGTGTTTATATGTGTAGGTGTGTTTTTATGCACGCAACTGTATATGTATGAATAGGTATGCATATATATATATATATATATATATATATATATATATATACGCATCTAAGCGGTCTTCAATTTTGTGCATATCCACTTAAATGATATACCCTACGTTGATTATAATTATCGCACATATTATGCTTTCCATCGTTGTAACTAAGGACAATAGTTGCAATAATATTTAACAGTAATAATAATAGTAATAATAATCGCCATCCAATTATTGACCCGAATAGCGGTAAGCGTCCAAGGAACCTGCACGGAAGGTCTCTGGCAAACGGCGCAGAGGAAGAAGGTTCGCGTAGGTAGGAACTGATAGCGTCAAGCCGATCGAAAATCATCATCCCCAGCCGATTCAAAAGCAGCAACAGCCCCTGACGGTTTCTTATCATACATAGCCTTGCGTCGAACTCGATCGCCGCCGCTACCGCCAAATCTACCACAGTGTCTCGGTTCTCTTGGGGCAAGAGACGCTGACACACTATATATACATATCTGTATATATATACATATATGTATATAAAGGCATATATGTATATATAGACATATATGTGCATATATATATATATATATATACATATATGAATACAGTGAACAAAGTCGGTAGACGCTTATCGTGCCGGTGTCCCAGCTTCCAGCGGGGCTAAAGGCATATACAACGGCGACAAATACGACGTGCCGTAACTACTTGGTAACAAAGGAGATCGTCTAACCAAAACACCCAGCAATGCATGTGTACGCTGTTGTTGTTCCTGCTCCCGCTGCACTGGCATAGCATTCGCCGGTAACTGTCACGACCGCGAAGAACAATTTGGAGCAGCTCTTACCGCTCTTGTTGCTGCCGTTTTCTATAGTAAAGGTTGCCATCGTTGTTACCGCTCTTTCTTATTGCTATGATTGCGGTATTGTTCGCCATTGTAGTTTGTTGCCGTTGTTGTTGTCGCTACCGTTGCAAAATGTCGGGCGTAGTAATGTTGCCGGTGTTGTTGTTGTTGCTATTACTGCTGTTGTTTTCATCACCGCCACGCTCATATAGTTACGTTAACAATGCCAATAGTGGTAAATCTTCAATAGTGACAGCAGTAGCGGCAGCAGCAGCAAACGTTGTTTAAGTGTAGTGCCGATTACAGTCCAGATAAATCCAGGCTATGACGTGATCGTACGAACAGCTGCGAAAGTGTACGTCGTCTGTGATTAGCAAGAGTCACTGCTTTTCGTGGAGTCGAATCTTTCCGGTGTCACGATCGTGCTACCAGTCAATAACGTAGGTGTAACGCCTTTAGAGTGCATATAGCCCGCGGAGCAAAGATATAAAAGGTTTGGAGAAGGAAAGCGTGAGTTTGTGTGTGTGTGTGAGAGAGAGAGAGAGATTGGACGGGGAGAGAGGGAGAAAAATTAACAAATGTAAGACTGAGCGACAGATCCAAGATCTGCTATACTCAAGCGTTATACATAGGTAGACGGACATCACCAGGTGCTCAGTGCCAGCCAGCCAGCACTTGGTGCTTCGGGTCACTCACTACAGCAGCAACAGCTGTTGTTGCCTCTGGCTACACTTGGTGCCTTTACCTAACGGGATGCGACACGGTTACGACCCGACGCAACGGGTCGAAGAGGCGAAACCACCGATTTACGCTATCTTCATCCCCAACTTCAACCTGCCTCTCCCTTTTTTTCTTTCTCTCTTTTCGTCTACTCGCTCTCTATGCTTCCTTGTGTCTCAGAGTTCGACCTCTGCCGTTTGTTGTGTCGACATCATCTGTATGTTAGTCGTCTCCTGTGTGTGTGTGTGTCTTACGTGTCGTGTGTGCCTCACGTTATAGCTTCGTTTTCAAGATTAGGGGGGAGGCTTTCAGCTAATCGTGCCTAGGCTCGCAAGCCACGCACCACTGTTCCACTGCACGCTTTCAATGAATGGGCTTTGGTGAGGCGGCGGTTTCCCGCGCACACTTGTTGTCGTCGTGCGCAAGAAGAGGTTCAATACGATTCTGTTTGCTACTACGGTGTCGTCGTCGTCATCGTACATGACTTATAGTTTCGCCTAGCGTGAGTCCGTCGCTGCTGCTGCTGCTGCTGTTTCTGTTAATATTATTGTATTCTTATTATTTTGTTGTTGTTGTTGTTGATGCTGTTCTTATCGCTGCTGTTGCGCTGGTGTCGCCCACTCGTCGTTTGCTGCTCCGGTTGCTGGCGCTGGTGCGGCGGCTCGACGATTGGCAGATCGTTGTTAACGCTTCTCGACTTGATGGTAGCCGGCGACGCTGCTGGGAACGCCTGTCGAACGCACGATAACGGTTTCGGATCGTGCCCCTGAGTCGCCATTACAGCTCGCTGATGTTGACAATGACGTTGATGACGCTGGTGATGATGATGAGGATGATGACGAAGCTACTGCCGATAGTTTCGTGCTTGGTCGTCGCTCGCTGAACAGATGATCGCCTTCGAGATGTCGGATAGCCTCAACGATTGTGTCGAGGTTCTGGCGGGACGTGGCCGCGGGATGTGCCGAGTTGACGCTGACGCCCGACGGTGAGTGACACCTTGACGTCATGCCGGACCTGCGAGTGAAGCACAACATATGGTCGTAAGTGTTCGTTCTCTCGCACTGTGCGACACTGAGCAGCGGGAGAAGAGTATTTGGGGCGGGTAGTGGTAGATCATAAAGTTTTGTGGTCGTCAAGTGAGGTGCGTAGTAAACAATTGCTACAAATGCTATATTCATTTAGGAGAAAAGTTAATGCTCAGCTGCCCAAGCCGAAACAACCGAGGAGGGCCCATAAGGCTGTTTTCCCTCTATTCCCAAGCAGGCCACGCTGCTCCTCACCCATATACGTAGATGCAACGCTGTCGCCGCCGCCGCGGCGCTGACTCCTGTACGTCTCGACGGCCGTAGTCGGCTAGCCAGCCGAGCTGGGCCAATAAACGAAATCGGGAACGGAATCACGCAAAAATCGCAACTTACCTCGGCGGAGACTGGAGCCTGGTGTAAGTTGCTGAGCGGCCACGATGCTTACGCCGTGCACCGGCAGCACAACGACAGGACGGCTTCGAGATAACCGTCACTTCCTGCGGCTGCGGTAGGCCAATGTTGACGGCGCCGGCCTGCCCACAGCTGAGATCTTGCGGCAGGTCGTCGGTGACAACAAACTCTTCTGTCACCTCCTCCTTGACGTACACCTCGTTCTCGCCGTCCGCCTCCGACGACTGCTCGATGTCCTCCCGTTCCTCGTCGTCCTCGTCGTCGTCGTCGTCGCCACCGACGAGTGGCACGCGGCCGTCACGCTCGTTCACCATCTGCTGCATGCGTCGCTCGACATCCTTGCGCATCTCGCGCTCCCGCTCGAGCTGGTAGCGAAGATCGGAGATGAGTTCGCGCTCGCAGTGCGATGGACTCATGCCGATGCCTTCGTCGGCGCTCTCGACACTCTCGACGATCCGCTTTCGCTTCAGAGGCACTTTGCCACCGCCGCCGCCGCCACTCGAAACTGACATCGAGCTCGCATTATTACCGCCCGCTGTCGTACCGCCCGAATCGGAATTGTCGGAGTCATTCGACGACACCGAGCCGACGCCGTTCTGCTGCATGTTCCGTCGCAGGTTGTAGAGCTGCGAGAGCAGGCGTGACTTTTCCTGCTCGAGATGGAAAATGTACTCGGCCGTATGTTGGAGAATCGCCGCCTGTAAACCACATACGCGAAACTAGCGACATACGAGTAAGAGCCTGCGTGATAGCAACATATCTAGGCATGCGCAAATAGGGAAACCCGGCAGCACAGCACAACGGGGTTGGGTGGCGATGGTTTGCACAACGGAGTTAACGAAAAACTAGTTCGTCAAAACTGTCCCGATTCGATGACGGGGCAAGCGCAGCACGCGGAAATAGCCGCGTCGAACACAGTCATATCAGATATGACATTTGCGAGGAAACTGTCAACCCGTTGTCTAGACGATCATTTCGCATCATTTTCAAGTGTACCTAAGTCTGTAGGGTGACTACTGGCGTGCTCTAGACTTAGGTCGGTAAGTACGCTAAAATAGAACAAAAAACTTGCAGAGAGACTAACCTTGCTCATTTTCTCGCCATCACGTTGGGGCAGTAGCACTCGAAGCGATTGGAACCCCGCATTGATGCTTTGCATACGCCGACGCTCGTTCGAATTGGCGATCTCTCGGCGAATGCGCTTCTCCTGCTCAATCTGGGACTTGGGCGATACCGGCTCCCCGACTGCCCAGCCTGCAACGACAGCATAAAACATATTAGCGTTTTTTATCTTTTTTTTCAGTATTTTTATATTTTATATTGCTGCATCAAATTTCCGCAGTTTTGAAGCGTCCATACACACTAGTTACACACACATACATATTCGCTAGACATGCTATAGTAACTAGGTGCTGAATCGTTATTGTATGAGCATGCAGACATAGTCTCGTTATGGACGAAATTCGAACAAGTAGAAAGACACATTTGCATCTGCACATAACAGGCACATACGTTACACGCATTGTATACATTTCTCCTCTGCCATAGTGGCACAGGAGAACAAAAATAGTAACAGACCGACAGTTAAACGCGATCTACTAAAACAACAACACTCGATCCACTAGTTCACTAGTTATGCCAATAAACAGAACAAATTGTTGTTCTACTCTTCCCGTTACAGTAAATAAATGCAGTGGCCACAGCAGCAACAATAACAACAACACCAGCATGGACGACGGCGACGACATAACGTCGGATACGCCTAAACATCATCATTACTCCGTTACGCGCACGAACGCAGACAATCCGTTCGTTGTTAAGTCGGATAAATCGTTTCTGACGGTTAACGACACGCCCGAGCCAGTGTGATTGGCTGGCCAGTTACACCGAACAGCGGCCAATAACTACATCACTAACACACAAGTTTCGACTAAAACGATTCGAATCTCGTTTAAATCGCACAACGTCGGGCAGCAGCGGGTTGGGTCCGTCTCAGGGAATACCGCTACTGACGCTGCCGCAATTGTGCCAATAACCACAACATGAATACTAATAATAATAATAATAACAAATGCCATTCGTCGAAAAATAATAATAATAAAACTGGCAACCGTTGCAGATAGAGCGCAGCAACGTACGGTCAGTGCGCTACTATTTGATGGAGGTTTCAATATTATTTTATTATTTGTTATAGTTCTAGGTTTAAATTGTTAGGTCCCAGTTCCCATCTCGAGCAGTAAAGGATTCGACCTCAGCGGATGGATGCTAGGCCACGCTGAGACCTAAGCATTCCCACTAAACGCACCTATCAGCCCCCCCCCCCGCCTACCTCCCCTAGGCTTTTCACTCTCTGATGGCCCAGATCTCCACCGAACACAACTGAACTGCTGTGACTAATACTATGGCGCTTGCTGTGTGCAGTCAGCTGTCCTCAACATCTGACTGAGGCTGAATAATGACTCCCGTGATCCCTCAGCTGCGTAATAACAGTAACAAGAGATCGACAAAAAGAATAGCGGGCCGCCAACGTAGGTAATGTGGAATAAAGAAAGCCAGGCACCGGGTTGGCAAATGCAAGAGTGAATTAGAGAGAGCGAGAGGGGGACTGGGAGATGTCATGTAAATAGGTGTGGGGGAATATTGTATATCAAATTATGTTTGTTATTACTGTCACTGTCAAAGCTTTTGTATTATTATTATTATTATGTTGTTGGACGTGTTGAGATTGGTGTGTCGTATTTGTTTCTGTAGCCGGCATTGCGTTCGTCAAGTAAAGCCGGCGATGATTAGCGCGCGCATGGACGACCAAGAGTCAGCGCAAGAAATCCAGCCACTGACCCATAGAGCAAGAAGGGACAGAGAGAGAGAGAGAGAATGCGCGCGGGTGAAAGCGTGAGCTTGAAAGAGAACGTTGCCAGCAAACAGCATGATAAGCTTGACGAGACAGCGATCCATCCACATGATGAGAGATATAAAGAGATAGAAATATATATATATATATATATACAGAGAGAGAGAGAGAGAGACGTCCAAGACAGCTAGTAGTCAGCTGATGATGGCTGAAAGCTAAATCGGCAGATAAAGGCCCTGCTGTGATGACGACGGACAAAGAGGTATGACGACTAGAAGGAGAAAGAGCAGAGGCGGAAGCAGGAGACAGAGTATGCGAGAGTTGTATCTGTTACGTCGCCATCACGTAGTGCAGCAAGCGTGTCCGCGAATATCATCTGTTGGTACTGCAGTGCAGTGCGGTGCGATGCGACGCTGAGCCGAGTACGCAGCAAGAGCCTATTGCTATGTGGATACAGGTGGAAAGATGGATTCCCACATCGCTGTTCTGCTATTTTTCCATATATCTTTAAGACATATATATTATATATATATATATATATATATATATTTTCTTTTGTGGAGGAGGATCTTAAATACAGCAGCTCACTGTCGCTACGAATCTCTATCCCAAGCAGTGTGAGACTTGACTCCAACTGTTGGAGTTACGGAGTTGTTGCTCCGTTGAGACCCATACCCACTAAACGCATCTCCTCCCTTAAGCTTCACTCTCTGATAGCCTAGATTTTCATAGAACTGAGTACTATAAGCTATCAGGAACAGTGGCGAGCGCCTTTTCAGATCAATTGGCTGGGGTCGCCCACAAGTTCCCGCACTTATCCAACACCTGCGAGCCCGTATATATTTATATATATATATATATATATATATATATATATATGTAGACGTAGTAGTAAACGACCACCAAAAATTCCTTACAGAGAAAACATGAGGACGAAACAGCACTTTTATGAGGCTGAACGTCGTCTGTCGCTACCATCTAGATAACTCAATACGAATGGAATTTAGGAATGCTGCTCGAAGAATGACGACTCCCTACAGTAGCTTCGAGTAGGTACAACAACTGCACGCATATTAGTATTATGGTGAGATGTGAATCATTCATATCAAGAGTAGTATCATTATTAGCAAACATTATAGCATAAAAAAATAACACACATATAATAATGACATTTAAGCACATTAACAAAATATAATATATATGTTTAGTAATAACAGCAATGCAAGACTCAGATGTATAGTGAGTATGTAGTCATGCTTGGTACCATCAAAGTGTCAATAATAATAATAATATAGGCTAATGCTACTTTTGATGTCTCTAGCCGGAGAGAGAGAGAGGAGAGAGAGAGTGGGGGGAGAATAACATGCTGCATAACTGTATGCAGTGTACGCGAGACCGGTACGTTACGAGAGCAAACGATTCGTTACTACGGCTAACCAGGGATACTGTTGCCGGTGCTAAGGTTGCTGCTGCTGCTGCTGCTGGTAACTACCACGTTCACAACTGTCGGATCTCACAGATCTACTATTAGTAGTAGATGTGTTGACAGGCAGCTACAGAGGTGAATTATCGGCGGCAGTGGTTACGGACTGGCGGCTACTGAGAAATCGTCAGCGTCATCGTGGCTACCTGTTCTCTGTTGATCCGTCAGCGGCGTACGTAACGAACGCCTGTCTGCGAGGAATGCCCCCCCCCCCCCCCCCCCCCCCAGTCAATCGACCGCATTATCCCTTTCCTCTCCTCCCCCCTCCATCTCTCTCTCTTCTAACACACGATTTCTCTCCGTCCGTTTTCTCTTCTGACGAATTTCTCTCTCTCTGATGAGTTTCTCTCTCTCTATCGAGATCCGCCTGCCGGCATCTCCGACTGTGTGTGCATGCGTATATCTCTCTCTCTTCTCTTCTCTTTGTACTCCTCATTTGTGGCCAAGCTAACCGGAATCGCTGTATACGGGGAAGACCGTAGTAATAGTAGTACTTACTACTTATTACTACTACTACTACTCGTTCTTGCAGTAGTATTCGTTACCGTATATGGACGTCGCGACGTATTTGTCGGCATTGTCTTTCTCACCACCACCATCATCATCAACATCATCGTCGTCGTCATCGGCGGTAGCATCATCAACAGCAGCAGAGCCGGCGCACAACCGTTCTACAGACCGTTAACTGACCGAACAGTCTGTAACAAACAACCGGTGGTCGTATTTGGAGCGTCCCAAAGCCAGCAGAACAACTACAGCAGCAGCAACAGCAGCAGTAGACAAGGGTAAACACCCGGCTTGCTGTTGTCCCCGCCGTACACGAATGCGTGTGTATGCGCCGCCAGCTGATCGCCGATTCAGTGCACGTGCATGGCGTGCGCAATGCACTCGGTTGTGTACGCGCATACATTATGTATGTATGTATATATATATATATATATATATATATATATGTATATATATATATTAATCTTATGGATCTCACCGTTTTAACTTTGCAAGGAACCTTGAGGATATACCGCTCGCACCGGGTCCATAAGAGCGGGGGCTACCCTCAAGCAAGGACACGGACAACTGACTCTTAACTTCACGTGACACCTTTTTACCACCATTTTTATTAAGGCGAGCACTGCCGAGTGTGCAAACGTATTGGAAATTATTAATAAATCATCACAATATTTTCTATATATATATATATATATATATATATATATATATATATATATATATATATGTCTATATGTATATATAGGCGGATGTAATTTTACAGTTAACAATGAACATTCAGTCTACATTTATTTTTTGTCTAACCTAATTTGTATTGAGAGTCGTTCGTTGTAATACAGCTCTCTACCGACACGTTTTACTTAGATATTGTACACAACAAAACAAACACAAATACCAATGCAGGGTGGGTGGTGAGCTTTGGCGCCGTGCAACGCGAAGCAAATTCTTCCTAAATACAAATACGTTTTTGGAGTCAAAAACAACGTGTCAATGCGTCGACTAGTGGCTGAGTGGCGTCTTACGAACAGAATTAGCAGCTGTAGTAGCGGAGGGAGTATTGTGAATTCAGCATTGTTACTCAGATTGTTTATTTAATCGGCTGAGGCGTCAGAGCGAATCTTAGCCAAGCCGATGGTCGAGATACAAATCTCGGATCCATAACCTAGAATTATAATAGCACCAAAAGGATTCGTACATTATAAATAAATGGCAAATAATTCTAATAATAAGAGTAGTATTTACTATAACAGTAACGACAGTACAGCTCATCAATCAGTAAAGCGACATACATCGCACGAGGGAAATGCGATTTAGTAGCATTCAGTTGCTGCTGCCCTCAGCAACAACAGCGGTAGGTAACAGCCTGTAAAATCTAGCGTCCAGGATTGAAAATTAAAACGTTTTGCTTCTTTTTCTTAAGTAATCTGTTTATCTTTAACACAGAGAGCTTCGCGTGGTCTAGTTCCGAGGCCACACCTCGCCGCGCACGAAGCCGGACAACGACTACTAGAGTAAGACTAAAATTGTCATGTTTCAGAAAGAAAGCAGATAGGGCGGCTGGCCATACTGATCGTGAACTAGAACTGGAATCGAAAGAATGGAAGGAAGATCCTTCTGCATGACGTCGGCGATCAGGAAAGACACCCCCGTATGTAAGCAGTTCTTATGCATGTCGTGTGATAGACCAGTCGATTCAGGCAGTCTAAACCCTTAAGTTAGACAGCTTAAAAAATCCCGGCAGGCTTGCAAGACACGCGGAGATCAATGAACTGGTAAGACAAGCAGTGAGAAGAGCCGAATTACCAGGATACACAGGAATACCATCTACACTCGAGCTTAAAGACCAAGGAGCTACCACTTCATGCGTACGGCGTTGAAGACCCACTGATTAGGCTCTTCCACTAAATGTCGCGGCACCGCCAAGTTTTTGAGCGACATGGCAAAAAATACAGAGGAAAAACTTATGAACGACCGACGCAAAACGATGCTTTTGCGGCAGATTCTGTCTGTTTGTAGAGGGAACGTGGCTTCGATTATAGGCACCACGAGCTGACACGAAATAACCTAATAACAAGAAACACGTTTATTTAACATAATTGTATAATAATAATAGCAATAATAATAATAATAATAATAATCATAATAATCATAATAATAATCATCATAATCAACAGCAAGTATCACAATTTTGAATACAATAATTGTATAATATGTTCTATGTTGTTTGTATGATGATTACGGCTTGCTGAGTGTTGGTGACAATATATAAGTAATAATAGTAATAATAACAATTATCATCATTATTATTATTATTATCATCATTATCATCATCGCCATCGTTATCATCGTCAGCAGTATAGAAGATGCTGTAGTAGTAGTAGTAGTAGCTCTAGTAGTTGGAGCCAGTCGTTGTAGCAGCAGCAGCAGTATCTGCAGAAGCTGTAATGGCGGCAGCAGCAGCGGGCGCGCGATCTGCACTTGGCGGGCTGCTCAAGGCCACGCGGCCATCGGCCCCCGCCGCCGCTGCTGCCGGCGGCGGCGGCCACCGCCAGTCGCAATGGCGGCGGCACCGGGCGGCCGGCAGCGGTGGCGGCGGCGGCGCACCGAGCCGACCGCGGCTGCAGCCGAAGCCACCGGCCGGCCGGCCGGCTAGCCGGTGGCTGCGTAGCCCTCGTGTTGCCCCTGTTGCCAATGCCCATGGCGATGTCGTCGCCGCCGCCGCCGCTACAGCCGCCCCTGCTGCCGACGGCTGAAAGCTGTATAGAGCTGAGGGCTTGGGCAGCACCGGCTGGTCCTCCCTCCACCCGCCTGTAGCACAGACAACAACAACAGTGGAAACATCCAACCTACCAAATCTATCCAATCAACCAACCAACCAACCAACCAACGACAGAAGGGCAGCGGGTGGACAGCAGGCAAACGGACGAGCGACCGACGGTTGCGGCGCCGCTAGAATCAACATGGATAAGCAGACAGGCAGGCAATGTTGTCGCGGTTGTTGTTGCTGTTGTTGTTGTTGTTGCTGTTCGAAGCGAACACGGCGAAGAACGACGGGCACAATGTGGCATGATCGTGCCGCCAAGGGGTGCCGAGGGCCCCCGGAATACTGAGGAAAGAGAGGAGAGGGCCGGCGTTGCTGGTAGTAGTAGTGATGATGGTGGCGACGGCCGCGGGGCTAAAGCAGCCCCGGCAGCAACTGCAGCAGCTGCAGGAATTGTCAGCGGAGAGAGGACTGCGTCGTCGTTGTCGGCGTCGTGTTTGTTCTCTTGTTGATTTTCTGGCTGTTGTTGTTGTTGTTGTTATTCTGGATATTATTAGTCTACCTGTTGATGATGCTGTTGTTGTTGTTATTCTGGTTGTTGTGGTATTGTTGTTGTTGTTGTTGTTGTTGTTGCTACTTTAGTTGTTGATGTTGCATCTGCAGCTGTCGCCTCTGCTACTGCCGGCAAACACCAACAACTAATGTGGCGGTCATTGTCGTTGTTGTTGTTGCCAGTGGTCGTGTTGTTGTTGCGATTCTGGTTGCGTTGTTGTTGTTGTTTGTTGCTGTTACGATTCTGGTTGCGGTGTTGCTATTGTTGTTACTTTGACCGTTGTTGTAATTTTTGTTGTTGTTGTTGTTGTTGTTGTTGTTGTCGCATTTGCAGCAATCGACTGTGCAACTGCCGGCAAACATCAACAACTAATGTGGTTGTTGTCGCCAGTAGTAGTGTTGTTATTTGTTGTTGTTGTTGTTGTTGGCGTCGTTATTGTTACCAGTAGTATTGTTGTTGTTGTTGTTGTTGTCGTCGCATCAACAATACGCATCCTCGTTGGCGCCACCGTGGAGGCCATCGTCATGGTCGTGGTCGTATACCACCTGCCGCCACTGGCCGCGCGGCCAGGCGGCTGGGGGGGAACATTGGCGGTTACATCGACAGTATCAACCCGCAGCTACCGTTAACCCTGATGTTAAAGCTGCTGTTGCCTGCGTGCCGGAACTATTGCTACATGCTATCATGTCGAGATTACGTTTAGTTATTTTTCCTCATGTACTGAATGTATATTACAACCATGCCAATCGGAACAACTTATGTTTGTTTTGCTAAGCTTCAACTACCACTACGACAGCTGATTATTCGACAAGTTCAAGAGAACCTCAACCTGATAATAATAACAACAGTAACACCAACAACAACAACAACAAAAATAGCAATACCGAGAACCATAACTATAGCACCTGACACCATGCCTGGAAGTTCGATTGGTGACAGCGCGACAAAATACATAGCAGAGTGGTACTAGTAGTAGTGCGCGATTGTTACTCCAATCGAGTTTGGATTCGATGCACATTTCGAGTCAAGGATATTTTTCTTTGTATTGGGTGGGAGCAGAAACTTTCCTTTTCCTTCGCCCTGTCAAATCCTACAAACACAACAAAACGTGGGAGTAAACATGTAGCAGAAGCAACAATGCGAACTACATGTGCTATATGCTAAGCGGTCATTGATTCACCAATTGACTGAGTGTTCGGTCGCTTTATTTATATATTTATGCTTGGATGATTTTGGCAAATCGTCCATTTTGTGATACTGATGTAGAATTGATGTGTATTTATCTCCATCATCAATTGTTACACTCGCATATTGATTGATACCGACTTCTTTATTCACGTGTTCAATCATTCATCGATAATGGATGCACGAATGGCTGGAGAGATTGATTTATATGGATTATTTTTTCTCTCGTCATCAGTGTTCTGGTCTGTCTGTATTACCATCGTCAATCAGCTCCACCACCACCATAATCCATATGAAAACCATAGTCGCCCTTCATCAGACTTTTCATCAATTGTCCCTACAGACATCACGACTGTTCAGTGAGTGATAGATCGCTCTGCAGCTCACAACGTTGGCGCCGAACAACCCTGTACCATGAACCACGACACAAAACAAAGTCGACGATTTAAACTCGAATCATAACAATCACATGCATTTGCGTTACTACGGCATTGCCTCAGCTGTGACTGAACCCATGACCGAGCTCTCGTTATTAACTTTGATGAATCGAAATGCCATATAATAAGAATAGTATTTAGAGTCGTCGTTATCGTGTTTCCCGTAATGCTATGTATTCTCACGAGTATACATAGCATTACACAGGATGCCCCTGATCGAGAATTGCCCCTCTCAGATCATGCTGTCTACGGCAGATAACATAGCGCCAAATTCATATCCCCCCCCCCCCCCCTCACATGCGGGAAGTTCTATCCAATGATTTAGAACATCTTTCAATACTATAAGTAGAACAACAACGATAACTACAGCAATACTCGCAACAAATACCAAACAATTAAAACCCACACTGCAATGCCGCTTGCTGACCGTCGGAAGCGAACTTTCCGCCGGAAAAAACGTTCTACGTTACATCTAGGAGAAAACGTGTTGCGCGCGCGATCTGGTGCTTAATGCTTGTCGCAGACCGGCATGGCCTGGTTATGATCATTCTTTGACGAACGATGAAGTGTTGTTGAATGTGTTGTTATTGTTATTCTTCTAGTTGTTTTTGCTATGGGTTTTGCCAATGTTTCTGTTGGTGATTCTCCCGCCGCCGTCGCCACAATAAATGCGCGCGTCACGCGACCGCAGATTCGTTCATGTTTTCTTGATTCTGCAGTCGCCGCGCTCAGCTGCAGCAGCAGCAGCAGAAGAAGAACCGCCACCATGATGATGGTCATGACCATCTGACATCGTAGTTGTCACTCACCATCGACAACATCATCATGAATCACACATTACTAACGTAAACAAAATTAACAATACTCTTAATAATACTAATAATTATAATAGAACCGCACATGCAAATTTACAGCATCATCATCATCATCATCTGCTCTGTAGGTGCAGCTGCTGTGTGATTTGTTTAACATGCTATAGGAGTAGGAGTACGAGGCACATGAAGAAACGTTTGCTATGGAAGCGGTACCGGCAGAAGGCAAATCAATAGAGACCTCATCCATCATCATCATCATCGTCATCACCATCAGTGAAAGTCATCATCACCTTCGTCATGGATGGATGGCAGACTGATTGCCATGACAGCCAGCCAGCCAATCGGCATCAGTTGTGTCAATAGCTTGTTGTCGGCATGACTCGGATAAATACAAACAATATTATTATTAGTACGACTATTACTACCGTTACTACTGCCAGGATGAGTTTTTCTGCTGCTATTGCCGCCACAACCGATTCAACGGCACGGCCTAGTATCTATCACCCATTACCGATGGCCGATCAACCAACCAACCAACCAACAAAGAAGAAAGAACGCTTATCGTTCGCGTCTCGCTCGGAATCGGTTTAGAGCAGAGCGAGACGCGCCATCACCTGACGACTAGAACTGCTGCTATAACTACTTCAACAACACAACAGCAATAACAACAATACTTACAACAACAACAACAACAACAACAACAAGTACAACAATACTTACAAAAACAACAACAACACATTATACTACAACAATAACGACAAGAACAACAACAGCACCAAAAGCAACAATAACGACAAAAACGACAGCAACAACAACAACAACGACTCGAAACCAATATGGCGTCTGCGTCGGCGGCCGCCAATCAGCTGGCGGCGAGTCAGCCATTTTTAGGCTTCGCTCGTTGCTCTCAACTGCAGCGGCGGCGGTGGGACAAACGAGGCACGCGTTGCGAACCGTGCGTGCATTGCTCAATCAATCCATAGGTCGTACGTTAGGTAGTTGGTTGGGCTTAGGCGGCAGGCCGGCCGGCGCCCCTGC
The DNA here is from genome assembly GCA_003439945.1 of Dermanyssus gallinae. Lineage (NCBI taxonomy): Eukaryota > Metazoa > Arthropoda > Arachnida > Mesostigmata > Dermanyssidae > Dermanyssus > Dermanyssus gallinae. Next base: position 116,345 of record QVRM01005301.1, read on the forward strand.
ATGCATGGGCGGCGCCGGCGGCGACCACGAACACCATCATCCCGTCATCGTCGTCGCCGCCGCCGCCGCCAAACGCGCCTTAGCCGTTAGGGCGGCGATGGTGGCGGCGGCGGCGCGGGCTCCGCCAACGGCGGCCGCGAGTGACGCCGGCCCGGAGCGGCGGCGGCGGCGCCAGCGGCCGCTGCGAGCGGGCGGCGGCTTCCTCGCTTGCTCGATGGCTGGCTGGCTGGCTGGCTCGCATCAGCTGATCCGGCACCACGTGGTCGCGCACCAAATTGGCCAAAAACGACGCGAATTGTGGCAAATTTTGCCACCCAAACGGCGGAAATCGGTCGCCGGCCACGTCGAGCAACCTCTTGGGTGGTGGGATGGCGCCGATCGCGGCTAGGAGGCCGGCAACGCCGGTAGCAATCGGACGATGTAATGCCGTTCGCCACCGGCCGAACATGCTTGGCGCCAAATGGCGTCACTGAGGCGCCGCCACCGCCGATGATGATGACCGAAAGATCGGCCATCATCGGCTGCTGGCACGTTCGGAAGTTCTCGGCCTCGTCGTCGCCGTGTGGTCATTGTCGTGGTCCTCAGAGGACCACGACGACGACTTCGGGCGCCGCCCGTGAGGCCGTTGCCGGCTTCATGACGAGGCTGGCCGCTGCATCATGGCGGCGGCTCTCACGTGTGAAGATTCACACACGCGTCCGAAAAAGCGGTCTACGCGGCCGCGACAATGATTAGGCAGCGTCGCCGTTAGCAGTCTCCCTGCTGCAGTTGGTCATCAAATCGGGCACACAATCGTTGATCAATGATGGCGATCAGCTGGGAATGACCCAGGGCGTTAACACCCGCCCGCCCAAACAGCCGGCCGCAGCCCCGCCACCATACGCCCAAACACCAATCAATAATCGATTGATTGAATGAATGATTGAGATCACTACCTACAACTCGATAACTATAACGTTGTTCGTTTTGGCGCGGCGGTGGCGGCCACAATCGCCGATCGCGCCGAAGCGGTCAACTTCAGAGAGACACGCTGGCGGTAGGCACCTCCGCGAACAGCAATCGACAACGAAAAATCGACGCCTTTGCGTGCGTCCGCTTGTTGCATTCTGCATCACCATTGTCCGTCGAGTCATGACCGATCACATTTGAGGACGTTATCAATACCATCACGACCATCAGCGCCGTTGTTGTGGCTGTTGGCGTGTCGATGATGGGGTCAGCTGGCTTTATTGTTTGGCGGGAACACCAGCTGCAGCTGGCTGGCTGGGTGGGTGGGAAGCTACGACGCCGCTCGCCGCCGGAAACAGCCGGACAAATGGCCGGAGGGAGGCGCGGGGAATAGATAAATGCCCGCCGGTGGCAAACTCATATGAATCGGCCCCCGACCGAGTCGAGACTTAGCTAATCTCGGGTTGAGTCGAACTAATCTAGCCGCCAAAGCGGCCAAGCAGTCATTTGTTGTTTATGGGCGCGATTGTTCACCAACAAGCGAGCAAGCAAGCAAAGCTAGTTTGTAAGTCTAGACTTGCAAACTAGACATGACGTTGATGATTACGATTACGCTTGTTGTTGCTGCTGCTATTAATGCTATATTGTTGTGATAATATGTGTTATTGTTATGTTTGGTATTCTGATGATGACACACGACAACGTCGATGACTACTCGATTCGGCTACAGCTGGTGGTGTCTGTATCCAACGCGGCTGGTCGGGTCGGGACGTGATTCACTCACCGGCACAGGCTTCCGATGACTTCTTCTTCCTGTCGGCGGAATTCGGACATGGCTCTTCGTCCTGACGCGCTCTGCTTCTCCATAGTGAACGAGTAGTGATGGATGATGGGCTGTTTGTTCACTCACTTTCGCAAGAGATGATCGAAGCGAGATTTGTTGCTCTTGTTTTATTCGTTGTCGTCGTCGTCGGCGTTGCTGTTGTTGTTGATGCTGCTGTTGTTGACAACAACAACCACCTCCACCACTATCACTATTACCACCACCACCACCACAACAATAACAACAACAACTTGCACCAGTAGTAGCACAGTAATCACAACAATGCCACCGCTACCACCACCACCACTTTTAGCAGCAGCTGCAGCAGCAGAAGGCGGCACGGAACTCACAACAAGCGCGCAAGCGTGTTTGACTGCCTGCTTGCGCTTGGCTCTGGTGTTTCGTCGTCGTTGTCGTCGTCGTCGTCGTCAAAAACAGTGATAACCAACCGCCGTAACAGCAACAGCAGCAGCATCGACCGCCGCACCGCACCGTCGTAGCAGCAGCACAACAGTACAGCCGCTTCAGCAGCTCAACAACAACAACAAGAACAAGCGCCTTGTTGACCAGCACGGCGACGAAGACGGGCAAGACGCACCACCACCACAACCACAACCAACCGCCACCACCACGACGACGACGACGACGAGGACAACAACCACGACGACGCCGACGTTCACGACCGTCAGTCAGCCTGTACGAACAGCGCCAGCGCCAGCAGCAGCAGCAGCGGCAACAACAACAACACCACGATTACGGTCGCTACAACCAGACATCAACGAACCACCAATACCACCACCACCACCAACAACACTCCACCAACTATTGGTTGCTGCAGCTGCGGCGGCGCCACCACCACCACCAGAAGAAGCAAGCAGTAACAGCGGCGGCAGAGGCGGTAGCAGCAGCGGCAGAGGCAGGGGCGGCCGCGGTAGTAAGTAGCAGCGGAAAACAGCAGCACAGCTGGTTACGGCCGCCGCTCAAAGACACACACACTCTCACAGGCCTCTCACAGACGAATCAACCAGAGTCAGCCGCCAATCGTCAGTCCGTCTTACTCTCAGCCGGCTTGGCAGCAACAAACGCCGCGCAACAACAACAACAACAGCAAACGCCGCGCAACAACAACAACAACAACAACAGCAACGACGACTGAATCGGCAGTTGTCACCAGCTCTACACCACCACCACCACCAAGACCATCAGCAGCAGCAGCAGCAGGAACAGCAGCGCCAATACAGACGGTCCGTCGGTTGGTTGGTTGGTCGAGGGAGCGGGAGCGGGCAGGCAGACGATGGGCTGAACGAACGACGACGTGCTCTCGTGGTCTTCGTTTACAGACAGCCAGTCAGCAGCGGTGGCGGCGGCGGCAAAAATCTATCCGTAAGTGTGTCTGTTTGCCTGTGTGACACTGAATTTGTGTGTGTGTGGATGATGGCGGCGGCGGCGGCAGCGGCAATGATGCCGATGGTGGCGGCAATTGTAGTCACTCGGTTCGTCTGTCTGTCTGTAACTTGCTCTGTTTGTCGACCGACCGACCCTTCATGCAGCAGCAGCAGCAGCAACAACAGTAGTAGTCTCGTAAGGGCGCGCCACCAACAGAAGCAGTCATCGTCGTAGTAACAACTAGCTTAATGCCTCTCGCTGCCGCCGCCAGCGCCACCGCTACCGCTGCTGCTGCTGCTGCTCTCAAAAATCCTCCGCCGCCAACAAACAACCACCGCCGCCGCCGCCACCACCATTCCTCCTCTTTACAGCGCCTCATTCAGCGTCGCCGGCCACCACCACCGCCATCATCATCATCGTCATCATGATGGCTGCCCATCATATTGGCGACCGGCTGAACCAACCAACCAACCAACCGCCCAGCCGACCGACTGGTTGGTTGGATGACCGGCCGGCCAGCCGACAGAACAACAACAGCAGCAGCAGCAGCAGCAGCAGAACCCATACTAGCAGGTCTTCTTCTCCTCAGTCGCCGCCGCCACCACCGCCGTTGCCGCCATCGCCGCTGCCGCCACCACCAGAGATTCCCAAGATGGCGGCTGCTCGAGACGACGCCACTCAGCTTCGACAAACGACCGTAGATGGCGCTGCTGCTTCTGCTGTCGCCGGTAGTAGCAGATGGTCATCGCTAAATAGAGAGTCCCCAAATCGTAGTAATAGCAGTTATGGTTGTAGTAGTAATAGTGGTAGTAGGGAATGGTGAATGGCATTGATTGCGGCGGCGGCGTTGTCCGCAGCTGACTATGATGGCGGCGGCGGCGGCGGCAAACAGCGACGAAGGATCGACCACGCTACGATTGCATGATGATCAGGAGCGCGAGGAAATGGGGGAAGGAAGGGGTAGGAAAACGAAAGGGGAAAGACAGCCCACAGCTGTGAAAAGAGAGAAAAATGAGAAGTGGGGTAAAGTGAGCAGAAGGAGCTGGGTAGTAGCTGCGGTCGGCCGATGAATAATGGTCTGCTCTTCTCTCAAAAGCTCACGTTCTTCGTCGGGCTCTCCCTATTTGCCTCTGTGGGGATTTTTCTCTTACTACTATCCGCAACAGCAAGCTGGCAGCAGCGACCGTACGAGCGGCTGTAGCCTACCATGCGCAATACTCTCCCTTCAGACGAGCGCAGACACTCGAAGAGAGAGAGAGAGATACGCTGAGAGAGCAAAAAAAAGACAAGGCTAATCGATGGAGAAGGTAGCGACTGACTATTCCAGAAACAGCAGCGGGTGTCAGCAAGACATCTGAGGCATGTATAAAGGCGCGGATAGACGCATAAGGGCGCGCGGGGAGGTGAAAGAATAACGCAAGCCGGCCCAAGTACCTACGACGACATCAACAACAACAATATAGGCGCAAAAAAGAACAGAAAACAGTTTACGCGCCACCAAACCACCGTGCGGTGGTTGTCGTCGTCCTCCATGCGAGCAGGAGAGTTGGGCGGAGGGAAATAAGGTGGTAGAGGAGAAGGGAGTCAACGACCCGCGTACTGCGCTGAGAGCAGAATCAGCAAAGGACAATATACATGATGAGTCGAGCCCGAAAACAGTACATAATTGTCGTGGTAGTGATCGAGCAGAGAGGAATAGGAAAGCTCGTAGACTTTATCGGACTAAGGGCGTTGCTGGTTCAGCTCAAGAATATCAGGAAGAAAAGCAACAATAACAACAAACTCAGAACTGAATCCAGTGAAGCTGGCCGCAGTCAATATGGAATTCAGCTGAACTTCCATCTGACTCATACGCTGATGACATTGTGCTGATCGCCCTCGTGTCGGCCGGCTCCGTTGTTGCTGATTTTGCTGCTGCTGGTTCTCCTGTAGTTGTTGTAGATGTCTATTCAAGCATCATGACGCACCTACCGCCTCCACCGCCAACACCATTGCCAGCATCCACATTGTCAGAACAGTGAGTGAGTCAGGTGTTTAGTCAGTCAGTCAATCTCTCACAGCCCGGTCAGTGGCCAATGGCAGCATGGCCGCAGCATCAGCAGCGGCCGCCGCCACCACGACAACGACGACGACGAATCCAGTGGCAAGAGAGGAGTCGATGCCCTCTGGATCTGCTCCTCTCTCACCACCGAAGGGCGGCCGTGGTGGTGACGGCAACCACAGCGCCGACATGATGCCGTCAGGTTGCCCTTTGAGTACGTAGGCCGCTCACCCGCCCGCGCCCATCCAGGACAACTGACGGCCAAAGTCGCCACTCGCATCGTGGAGCCGATGATACCATGTTGTACTTGCTGCTAAAGGAGGAGGAGGAGGGAATCTGCCTACTGGCTACAACGACTACATAAGGCCAACATCGGGCAAACATCGTCGCCGAGAGGACAACAACACCACCATCATCATCATCATCATCATCGAAGGGCAGAGGAGCAGCAGCAGCACAATAGAAAGTTGTGTCATCCCGGGCAGGAGTCTAGCAGGAAGTTCCCTCTGCTCTTTCCGCGCACCCATCTGGTCTTGCCTACCCGTTTCCTGGCCGTTCGCGCGCGGGAGCATCCAAGGCAACCTGATAGACGGACATACAGATACACAGACACAGGACGACGACGACGACCAGGACGGACAGAGAGGCCTAGACACCCGCCAAACAACCACATAGATGGCGACGACGACGACGACGACGACGCAGGACACACAGTTACGACCCGAGGCCAGGACACCGACCTCTGGCCTGTTCGACACACGGCACGCTTTCCCACTACGTGCCGCCGCCGTTGCCGCCACAACAGCACCGCGTTGCTTCCAGCTGACGGCGGCGGTGGTCTCTCTATGTCGCCCGCGCGGGCGGGAGCCACATCATGGCCGGGAGACGACGACGGCATGTTTCTCATGCATGCATTCATGCCGTTCGGTCTGTCTGCATGCGTGTCTGCCTGTCTCTCTTTTGGTATCTACTTGCTCAGAATAGGTGAGCAGAGGCCGGGGCGCCGGTAGGCTTATCGAACGTTGCAGCTACTGTTGTTGTTGTTGCTGCGGCTGTTATTTTTGTAGGAATTGTCGTTGTCGTTGTTGTTGTTGGCGTTATTGTGCAGCTGCAGCAGCTGTTATTGTTGTAGGTGCTGTTGCTAGCGAGACTATTGCTGTAGCTGGGTATTGTTGCTAGCTAGATTATTGCTGCAGCTGGGTGTTGTTGCTAGCTAGATTATTGCTGTAGCTGGGTGTTGTTACTGGCGTTATTGTTGTAGGTAGGTGGTGTTGTCGATGCTGTTCTGCCATGTTGTGGAAGCGTCAGCGTCCGCGCGTGGTCCCAGCGTCGGGTTAGTCCCCCGGGGGGTAGCCGGCGTTGGCGGACGGGGGGTAGCCGGCGTTGGCAGACGGGGGGTAGCCGGCATTGGCAGACGGGGGGTGCCGGGGGTGCTTCCCTCTCACTTGGCGCGCGCGCGCGTTCTGTCCATGCTCCGCAGTTCGGTCTGTGGTCGGTTGGTTGGTCAGTCTGTCTCTTTCTCTAGCGGTTGTTGTATTTCTCCATCTCTGTGGCTCGAACCCCTCCGCAGCGGCGGGGGAACGGGGGTAGCAGCACGTTTGGTTGGCCGGTGACAGGGCTCTCCTCTCCTCCCTGCACAGTCTATGACAGACAACTCGACAGCGTGCGCGGTGGTTGCGATGCGCGATGACACTAGGCAGTAATCCATTTGTTTCAGCCGGTCAGCTGGAAGTCGCTTTCTCTCGCCCTCGGTCTCTCTCTATCTGTGAGTTTCGTCTCCCAATCAATGCATTCGATTCCAGGTCCGCTCTTTTTCTCTCTATACAGTTTACAACATATATATATATATATATGTTTTTTTTTTATGGTTACAGGAAAAAACGTTATTAACTAACTGCACCAGGGCTTGTGAGGAGTGCTACCAGTCGAGCTTAACCTCGAGGCACCCCCTCAAATATATATATATATATATATATATATATATACGTTCACTTAATATAATATGATTACTTATATAATAGATATGCTACTACAGATCTATTTTGATAGGAGGTTTCGAGGAGATGCATAACGTACTAAACCCAGGAATCCTCCTTACATCATCAGTCTCAGAATTGCGTAGCACTACTTTAACATATCTATACAGACAGTTTTAACATACCTAACGATTACCGCCTGCCCTAGGTTATTATATGACACAACCGAAATGTATGCTATTTCTTAATAACCCCATGCATGATAGAGGCCGTGCCCAACTTTCATACGATTCACAGCATATCGAGCCGGCGGCTTATTGGCGGCCTTGGTATATCGAATGCACGAATTAACCAACCGGTCGATGCTCTGCTTTGATGCATGGTGAGTACGAAATATATGTTATCTCTCAATAGATTTCGCGGCAGATGTCTATTTTTTCTAGTCTATACGTTGTCTATACGTGAACGTATGTTTGTGGTATTATTTCTCTGAAAAGGGCCCCAGCGTCAGGCCAAAACCAACCTGATATCATTGTCGAAGTCGAAGGCAATTCGTCAGCTGGTCATCATTAGCGTTGAAGTAATCGAAACAAGAGTACAGCCGTAGTGAACGAACGCTATGGCGTTTATCTAACTGCAGCGACACGTTCGCAAGCCGTTACATATAAATATTTGAGTTGTATTTACCATTAATTGTTGAATATATTCTGAATCAGATGCGCTTATTGGAAGATAGTATGCCACACGGCGCCCTAATTGCTGTCATTAAGTAGCAACAATGTGATATCTTTAGGATAAATGTATAACAATCAAAGAAATGCCAGTAATTGTAATTAATTAGGCGGCAGCTTTGCGAATACGTGATCGTACAAAACAAATAAAGATAAAACCTTAAAGACACAGTTGGCCAGATTTGTTTTCCTGTTTTTTGTTTATCCTAATGCGCAGTAGAACACTTCGGAATTTTTAGCATATAACTTGGATGGAACGTTAGGGAAATCATGCGCTATTGTAATAAATGTTTACTTGTCCGCGCGGAGCCCGCCAATCAAGATCAGAATGAAAGAGGTAATTGTTTACTAACAGAGCAGACGCCGTGGAATCAAACGGTCTCTCTCAATAGTGGCGCCCGATTGCTGTACAAGTTAGGGAATCAGAAGCTGTTAAAAACGAAGCATACGCTTTTATGTTTACGTTCACGCACAATTATGTATGTACTAAATGTGTCAAAGTACTGGGGCTCACCTATTGGAAGACTGTTGTACGCAGAAACTGGCTCGAAAATTAAAAAAAACTATGTCCAAAAGGATTAGAAATAGTCTGGAAAGTCGCCGGTAAAGACATGCAGTCAGATGGACTCGAGAAATAGCAGGTTATCCACTGGTATCAGAATCCCTGGCGACAAACGTCAATGGAGAACGTTGAAAAAAGGAAAGCATAGAGCAAAATAAGATACGCAGACAGGCTGGAAATGATGCTAAGTGATGTCATCAGTTTTTGTGATTTTTCAATTGAGTAAATAGAAATCATAGTAGTATAAGAAGACAGAGTACCTCAGAAAGCTGTTTTGGTGCATGAACATACGAAGCGAGAAAACTAAAGATGACGCATACCCACGGCTGAGTTTGCTCAATGAACAAGAAGCTGCTCCAGCCAGATATTGGAGGGACGATTTATATAAAGCCGGTGCCTTGATGCCAACTAAGTGACGTAGATGCCAAGTGCGGCATGGAACCAGAAACGGTAGAGCACGTGGTTTTCCGGCTAGTGGACTTCACTGAGAACTGAGTGTAGTAGCACGAGGCCAATCGAAGGACTAATAGGGTTCTCAAAATTCGGTAGGACTAAACTAAAATTGTCCGCTAAGGTTAGTCGCGCCATTGAACTAGGAATTAACGGTATGAAGATTCTCGAAAGCGAGGAACTCAGAATAGCCTCATACCATACCAAAGCACATGGAGATTTTACCTTGGGGGGCGGGGGGTAAACAATGAACCAAAAAATTGGCTTTGTCCTAAATGAGATGGCTCCTCTTATAAAGCCGCCACAGCAAAATCCACCTACCAAAATGATCTCGACCACCAAACATGTGGTTTCGTTAGGCCAGTGAATGAAATGGTGCTGAGCCGGTCTTCTAGAGCGGTAAGGTCCTGCTCTCTCTGCGCTGTGGATTATTTGTCTTCCGCGGTGCGGGCTAGAGCTTCCTGCTCTGTTGTCAGTTCCACTTCGATATCCACTGAGCCAGTTAATTTTGAAACTCGACATGGGTAGAAAAGAGATACGTTTTTCGGACAAATCTACTTTTTTATGCGGGAAATGCACCAAACCTAGACTTTTGAGTTTCAAGTCACACTCTCTCACTATTGTTAATATGTTCATGTGCCAACGATGGGGTTTGTCCCAGGTTTTGACCAGCCTTCTGCTGGAGCGAAACGTTCCGAGTAGCAAGATTGTACTAGCAGGTGGTTTCGCGTATCTATTTTGTGCGTAATTTTGCTTGTGCAAGGCACGGTTATTTTGTCTCAGCGGGAACATATCAGCAAAGTATGCGAGACTATTGTCGAATCGGCCTTGCGCTTGCTTCGTCTTATAAAGATGCGCAATAAGACGAAAGAGCATATTGTTGTTGCTGTTGTTATTTGAAGCTTCTTGATGTTTAGGCTCTCGGAAGGTGGAGATAGCGTCCCAATGACTAAAGCACCTTCTCCTGGCGAAACTCGCTGTCCTGTATCTACTAGTTGTTAGAGAACCCCACTAGCATTCAATTGTTTGTGAGGTTCTCTTACTAGCCCGTTTTGGGATCCACTTTATTCGGAGGATCTTTGGTAGAGGCGCGCGCATGTTGCTAGCAAGGTTGTCGTCTGTTAGCTCTGTAGTCTATGATGAATCATATTGAAAGAGGTTATTTTTAATTCTATACTACCACCCGTCGACCTGAAGGGCTTCCTCGATAGTGGAATCCCCAGCAAGCGTATTCAGCCGACCTAGCATGCAGCATAGGCGAACTTCTTTCATGGCCGCAATAGCTTTTATTTTGAACCCAGAATCCGAAGAAAAAAACTTGCAGGAAAAGCTCGCCTTTTTCCAGCGCTGAATTGAAGTCCGCTGGTTTCCCTAAAATCTAGTATCTTACAGATGCAACGTAAGGCGCGTTAAAGCGCTATTCTAATTATTCCTTGGACCATATACCAAGCATTTTTTTGTAGAGGACTAACTGGAAAATGCGGTTGCACACACGGACACCTCAGCAGGAAGGTCCCTGCAAGTGTGGGCTGGTAGTGTGGGGCTACAACCCACTAAAAACAAGTCATGTCCCTGTCCTGGGGGCTAAGCTAACTAATAAGCATGCATCAAACAGTCAGAGGGGTCGAGTCTTCTTACTCCTGACGAGAGCTCTGCCCGGGAGCTGCAGGGAGGCGCAACAGTCGCAGGTTCTTGGTCGCCGTTTAAGCTTGTAATATCTTGTTAAAAACCGCTGCCGTCATGTTCCAGTGTTCCAGAGATTTCGTCATCTTTACAACAATGTCGCGTAGGTTAAAAATCTGCGTGTTCATCAGAGTGCTTAAGAGTTGACGCTGCTCGGCCCATGCAGAACACGCCAGAGCTGTATGTTCTCGCCGCGCCCCTTTCCAAATCTGGGTGGTGTGGAAAGTGAGCTCCCCACCGGGCCGGTCCAGCCAGTCCTTGATGTTAGGGAACTTGTATAGTATTTATTAAGAATACAGATGGAGTTACAATTGTCTCCTGAGAACGTGTGCACTGGGAATATTACTCTATCTCGTATAGAGTGGGTTGGAACCACTTCAGCAGCGTGCCGCGGACGGACGCCGCGTTCCCGCGTTGGACGTCGAGGTCGAGGCGCTGTCTCAAGAAAGTCGCAGATCTCTTGTCTCCAGTTGCGAGGTTTAGCTGCTCGCCGACTCTGTGGAGGAGTTTGCGGGGAGGTTGCCTGGGCCGCCCAAGGTCTTAAACGCTAGCGGTTGAAATTCATGTGGGTACCCTATTGAAGCATATTTTGCGAGCTTCCTTGTCTCGGCTAGATTACCAGCGTAACCTGCTGAGGCCGCCCCGCGACCGACCATTGAAGGTGCTAATGAGTCCGTAACTGTGGCGTCCCAGACAAGCATCCTGCCCCGGCTGAAGGGGGTTAGAGTCATCCCGTCCGGGCGTTTGCCGTCGTCGGCGGAAAAACCCTGGGGCTCTAGAATACAGGGAAATCCGCTAGATCGGAGCGCTCGGCTAAAAGTGTCGTTAATACTGGCATGTCTGGCACGCCGTCCTGCACTCATGACGCACGACAACCCATGATGGGCTAACTTGTCAACAGGTTGACCACACTTGCATTGGTGAGGAGTTACAAGATCACAGCCGAGCCGAAGTCCTGCCCCGATTCGGGTAGTTTCGTCGTCCAAAAGGGTGCCCAATGGGGCGCTTGGAAGCGCATGCAGCCAGGCCCCGGATCCCTTAGCGGCGACCGCCCGAACACGAGCTTTTGCGGCGTCGTCAATGGCGTCCGCGAGTAAGCCGCAGTATACTTTTTCGTGCAACAACGCGCTCCAGTCGTGTTGGCTCCGAGGATTATCCGGGGCACCACTGCAAATTGTCTTTAACTCCTCTTCAAGGCGTCTTGTGAGGTCCTTGTACTGAACAGCGCCGGCTTCGTCTAGAAATGCAATGATCTTGTTCTCAGATCGAAGAAGAGAGGAGACTATCGCTGGGCCAGCCGAGATAAGTGGATCCGGGATCCCCAGGCCTCCCTTGGAAATCGCTAGTTGCGCCTGCTTTCGAGCGGGGGGTGCCAGCGAAAGATTAAGGAGGGACTCGAGGGTGTTCAGCGTTAACTCGTTCAATGGACGAAGGTCGTCCAATCGCCCTGTAAGATTAGCTCCTCGAAGAAGGTGGGAGACCCTAGTGGCTGAGAACGACGAGCGAAGTAAAAAGAGAGCGCGATGAGCGCCGAGCGGGGTGAGGTTGTTAGCGACGTCCTTTAACACGCTTTGCCATTTTTTGAGAACGCGTGGGAGCCCTTGCGGTCGGAGGGGGACTCCCAGAAGCTCCAGGTCGTAGTCGTGGGTAATCTTACAACCCGGCAATAAAGCTGGAGGGGAGGGAGGTCAGGCGCCTGCGCACTATCACCCGTAACGTAGATCTCGCACTTCTCGGGATTCAGCTCCAAGCCCGAAATCTGGCGAAATTCAAGCGCGCGCCGAATATCTTCGGCAACCATGGATGCGTCTCCCCCCAGTACGCCATCATCAAGGTACCAAATGTTTAGTGAGCTGTTAAGGGAGTCAACTAGCTCTTTGATGCTCAGGCAAAACAATGGAGGAGCCAGAGGATCGCCCTGTTGCAGTCCCGTGGCCAAAGATATGAGATCATCCGGGAGAACCAGGTGAGAATAGTAACATACGCTTGATAGACATGGTGTGCTAACTGGGGGCAGTGCGCCCCGACCGCCTTTAACAAGTGATCCCGTCTTACAGAGTTGAAGGCATTCCTAAAATCCAGCTTTACGAGAACCCCAGGTAGTAAGCGTGAATCGATAAAGGCTCGGGTGGCACGCACGGTGGCCTCGGCCCCGGCTTGTGCCGCAAAGCCAAGCTGGTGGGGACCAATCGCCTCGCGGATCCTATCTCTGGTTCTATTACAAGCAATCTTTGCGGCTAGCCTGCGCAGGGTGGAGGAGCACGCAATTGGCCTCACTGACCCGTCTTTCTTCTGTAAGGCAAATAGCCTGGCCCCAAAGATTATAGGTCGCAGTTGAGGTGGAGGGACGCCCCACAAAAGCAAATCTACGATTTTGGCCAATGCGGCTGCCAACCGGCCGGCTGTGTCCCCCAATGTCGGAGAGAGTAGGTCTATTAGCAGTCGTGGTCGGATGAAGTCAAGACCCCCGGCGGAACTTCGGGCAAAACTCTTGACTGCGGCAATAACTTCTTCCCCCGAAGTGGTACATGGAAGCGGAATCCCGGGGAGGTCTGGCCAGTCTAGGTTTGGCGGGGCCGGGGAGTGCTTATTGCGAAGGGCTGCCAGGTGATCTGTGCCGGGAGCCAGTACGTCCGACGATCAAATCAACCTAGCTGCCCCTGAAACGTCACCCTCAGTTAGCTTAAGAATAGTCTGGCGGACACGGTCATTCTAAAAAGTGCGGTTTTTCTTAGTGACCGGGGCTACGACCTCGGCTAGCCGCAATCCATTGGAGAATTCCCGCAAATTATGACGAATAATGACGGAGAGTTATTGCGCATCGTTGCGGTAGAGAGGAAGCCGAAGAACCACTGGAACAAACGAGAAAAGCGCATACCACGCTTGTTGGTTATTATCGGCTATGACTCCCGAAAGAACATTCGCCAATGCCTCCGCTACCTGTTTCCTTACGGGTTTCGGAACAATTATTTACAGTCTTGACCTCTTTGCTACACCTTGGATATCTTCGATGATGCGGGCGGTCTGTGGTGTGTTGTTGTCGATCGGCGTGGAGGAAGTTGCGAATGAGCTAAGTGAGGCTGATGGATGCTTAGCTGCTATATGCCTCGTAAGCCCTCTTCTTGTGTACTGTCCGTTGCATAGGGGGCAAGCTGTTTGCTGTGAGTGTGCCGTCGACCCAGTTGACCCGCCGCTGGATGTGTTGTTGGGGTCGTGCTGCATCATTATTGCGTTATACTTTTAGGGCCCTCCAACATTGGCAAAAGCTGCAGGAGGGGTTCTAAAGCCTGCACTAAAGCCCTAAGCTGGCCCAACAGGTCTGATCCGCCTCCTGACACGACAAATGAGTCGCAGCGTTGGCCATGACACGGATAGGCCGCGCTGATTTGGGTGCTCGGCGGGCTATGGCGCGGTTTATTCGTCGCCGTCAACCTGTACGCTTCTTAAGCTTCTTGGCGGGGAGTGGCCTTGGGGCAGGCAGCAGCAGCAGCTGCGGTTCAGGGTCCTCGGGAGACTGAGAAATTCCGCGAACCACGTTGGCGTACGTGGGTTGCCCCCTTGGATGTTGCTGTGACGTGTCTGATTAGGATGTGGGGTTTGGTCGACCATCGGTGATGTCAGCTGCTGGGTGCGTTACCCGAACCTGTTGCAGAGTTCTGGCTTCGAGGAATAGCCTGTTTCTTTTCCTGAGATAGGCTAAACGGGGGCACGAAGGCGACCCGGACGGGTGAGCGCCCCGACAGTTGATACACCGCGCCTGATTGGTACAGTCTGCAGCAAGATGACTTGAGGTGCCGCACTTTTTGCAAACTTGCTGTTGTGTACACCGTTCCGCGAAGTGCCCAGGCCGTAGGCATTTGTGGCAGAGCCTAGGCTGGTCAGGTTCAAGCACGACCTGGTGTGATTGAAATCCCAAAAATAATGATGTTGGGGGTTGTCGGGTAAACGAAAGGATCACTTTACCCATAGGGACCCTAGCACCGCCATGCAACCGCGTAAGTCGTTTCACCTGACTGACCCCAAGCGGTGCTAGTTCCTTTAAAACTTACTCCTCTGTTAGGCAGGTTGGAACTCTCTGAATAGTTGCTCGAAACAACGATAATGATGGACAGTGGACAGACACCGAAAAGTCTCCAAGATTTGTGATTGGCAACAGCTTCTGAGTCAATTCTACGTCAGGGAGCCACACTATATTCGACTTTCGGTCCCCGGATATCTTGGACTTGGATGACAAGGCGAAGATGTGCTTGTATATAGTTAGCAGCGAGCCCTCGGAGAATTCTGTTTCAGTGCACTCCAACGTCTCCTTTCGTCGAATGATTACTTTGAACGCACCCACCGAACCCATTGATAAATCTTCCTTAAGTTTCTCTAGGTCTCGTTGCTCTCTTGAGAGGGTCTTTTTCTCCCTTCGGGATGTGACGGTCACGAATCCATCATTCTGTGTGTTCTCCTGAGTGTCGGCTTCGCTTTCTGGTGGCGAAGCTGGCTTCCTTCGCTTGGCGCCAACGTTTGGTTGGTATGCTGAGGTTGTTTCACATGGTACATCTGTGTCCATCGTCGGGGCAGATCCAATGTTCTCAGTCGTTCCCGTTGGTGGATGCTCGTTAGACGCAGACCCGGAAGATGCGCACTGCCGTAGGCGAGCTATGTCCAGGGTTGGTGGAGGCGTAGGCCCTCCCGAACTGCCGGGCAGCATCTTAGCGGCGTTCCGCTGAACGTTCTCTCGTAATGACCGACCAAATTGATAGCTGACTTATATTACAACTACGTGGTTCGCTCCCACTAGCGTAAAAAAAAATGTACACCGCGGGATTCGAACCGGGGTCGTTTGGCTGACGATTCCTCGCGCGACCACTTAGGCTACGCTGTCTGTTGCCACCACAGCACGGCTTAGCATCTAGCCTGCGCCACCGGTTGTAGCCACATGTAAACAAAGATGATCTGTACGTTTGTCAATAGAACGGACACGAATAGCCCTGCGCACTAGAAGAGATTACAACTCTTGGGCACGCTTAGGGCCAATAAAACACTTCAGGATGCACAGCACTGAAAACTCGGCTACACAGGCAATCTCTGTGGTAGAGATCACTGTAGATAAGGCGCTCGAACTTATTAAATGCCACCAATTTAGAAGAGCGAATCGCACATACGTCCGCTCTCAGCAAATCGAACGCGAGAAAAAAATGATGATGTTAGGGATATACCAAGCATATAGTGCGGTTGATTGTGGTGAAATAGACGTCTATGCCTAGTACTATAACTACTGTGTGAGTTTTACAAGCGTATATAAACTAGTGTGTCTACTATAAGGGCTGTGGTTATAATTGGCATACGCGAGACTTCGAGACCCCATAGTAGATCACTTGGGATGAAGAACCGCTGAGAACACCGATGGCACGACACCTCTAATGGTATGAAGCTCGGGCATAACCTGCCCACAGAGTATGTATACAAAGCTGCAGTTCATTTTATGCACCGGAGTGCAATTTCATTCGTAGAAACATTTAGTGGAGAATTTTCAATGCGTTTAAAAACGTGTTTTTATCACAGTTGGAGAAAAATAGTTTTTTAAGCATTGCTCGTAATCTTTGAGAGTACACTGTTCCAATTATGGGAGGTGAGGTGTATAACTGCAAAAATGTGATAAACAATGTTGGGTTGGTAATTTGTTCAGATTGATCGCTTCTCTTTTTACCTTAGGGTAGCATTATGTGGTATAGCTGAAGCTGGTTCTGGCAAAACCCATGCATTTTCAAGATGTCGGTCACTAACTATTAAACTTAGGAACTACTCGGAAGAAGCTCTATTCTGTCGAGAATTTTCTTATTGTTGTCACAAGTTGACAATAATTCCGATCGTGGCAGCCATATAAGCATAAGTACTTAATAATTCTACCTTAAGGTACGGACCGGAACTGGATTTGGGGTTCCTGTATATGGAGATGATCTCGCTTAAGATGTAACACTGTGTGCAAAATATTTACTTGAGGGCTAAGTTTCTAGAAGCAAGGTTTCTTCGTTTGAGTTTATCCACATGTTTTTTCACTCCACTTACCGTATACTAAATATTCGCCCCCAAATACTGATAGGGTACTGTCGGCTGACAATTTTATATTTCATGCAATCTTGCAAACATGAGCACATTTATTTACCCGCGAGCTTTCAGGCGTGGAATCCTTCCGTACTGCATAACACGTGATGAAATCAGTGGGCTGCAAGCGCCGTTGTTAGACGCCTACTGTTAGAAGCGGCCTATTAATCTCCCCACCCCCTTCGTAGTGTAGTGCTCAAACGTCGTCTGAGATAAACCTCATCAACTGTAGTTTTTGTGTCATTAGAGTGCCCCCCCCCCCCTCCGCAAACCAACATTACTCCCGCACAATTTAGCTAAACCTAAAACCAGTTTAATGAAGAGAAATTAAACTCTATCTAGTAACTGTAGGTCTGCTTTCTCTAACTTTTCCGTATAGTTGTTATAACGAATATTGTTGCTGGTTCTATTTTAACGTTGAAAAAGGCAGACGCGACATGTATTGACAGTACTTAAGCGTTTTGGATTGCTGCTGCCACTCGATTTGCCTTTTTCACTGAGCCGTCTATGTAGCTTGTTACCATTCAACGTTATAGTGACCCCCAGCTCAGTATGCTTTTTTGTAAAATATTTAAAAAACGTCTTTTGTTTATTAGAAAAAATACCCTTAGCTCGAGGACGTCGTCTTTCGCCAATCATATGTGTTTATTCGAGTACTTGCCCACTTTCGGGTACACCTCGGTCTCAGCCGGTCATGTAGCCTTCCCCACAGTACCGAAAAATCAACGGGCTGAGTCCGTCATCCTGGCCCACTCCTGTGATCTAGGTCACACTTTTTAATAATTCCCTATATATATATATATATATATATATATATATATACGAGGTGTGTTCAAAAAGTATCGCGACTTTTGTGTTTTTTCAAAAATTATTCATTTATTCATGAATATCTATTTTGTCCCCTTCAAAGTAATCCCCATGAGATATTATACACTTGTGCCAACGGTTTTTTCAATCTTCGAAGCACTTCAAAAAACCATTTTTTTTTAATCTTGTTCAGCTCCTCCTTCGATGCCGTCTTTATCTCGTCAAGCGTAGCGTAACGTCGTCCTTTCATGGGCCTCTTCAGTTTAGGGAACAAGAAAAAGTCACAGGGGGCCAGATCTGGGGAATACGGTGGCTGCGGCATCATTAGTGTGTTGCTTTTGGCCAAAAACTCGCGCACAAGCAACGATGTGTGAGCAGGGGCGTTATCGTGGTGCAAAAGCCAATTTTTGTTCTTCCACAAATCCGGGCGTTTCTGGCGGATTGCTTCGCGCAAATTGCGCATAACTTGCAGGTAATATTCCTTATTGACCGTTCTACCCTGTGGCAAGAACTCATGATGCACCACGCCCCTGCAATCGAAGAAAACTGTCAGCAAAACTTTCACATTCGACCGAACTTGGCGCGCTTTTTTCGGTCTTGGTTCGTGCGGCAGCTTCCATTGAGATGATTGAGCTTTGGTTTCCACGTCATAACCATAAACCCACGATTCGTCACCAGTTATGACCCTCTGGAGCAAATTTGGGTCGTCGCGGACAGAGTCCAACATCTCATTAGCAATGTTCATGCGATGCTGTTTTTGGTCGCAATTGAGCAATTTTGGTACGAATTTCGCGGCGACCCGTCTCATGCCCAAATCATTGATAAAAATCGAATGGCACGAGCCAATCGATATGTTTAGGTCCTCAGCAACTTCTCTAACGGTGATTCGACGATTGGCCAATACCATTTTCTCCACTTCATTAATTTTTTCGTCTGTTGTTGAAGTGCTCGGGCGTCCGGCACGCTCTTCGTCGTTCACATCTTCTCGGCCTTCTGAGAACATTTTGTACCACCGATAAACGTTGCTTCGGTCCAAGGTAGCTTCTCCGTATGCCACAGTCAACATTCGGAATGCATCCGCGCACTTAATTTCGTTTTTCACACAAAATTTGATACAGGTTCTTTGATCCATTTTTTTGAATAGGTGAAAATCGAAGACGATCCAAAACACGTGCAAGCAAAGCAGCTGTCAACAATTAAGTGAACATTCAAAATGGCCGAGCTTGTCGGCATAAGTGAGAGACATGAGTACCAACATAACGCCACAAAAAATCGAAATTCGAATATACGTAACCCGCGAAAATTCAAAAGTCGCATAGACATATACATATACATATATATATATATATATATATATATATATATATATATATATATATATATATACATATATATATACATATCAGTGAAGGGACAACTGTCTCCTGGTAACGTGTGCACTGGGAATATAACTCTATCTTGTAGAGAGTGGGTTGGGACCACGCGTTCCCATGTTGGACGTTCAGGTCAAGGCTCTGCCTTAGGAAAGCCGCTGACCTCTTGTCTCCGATTGCTCTGTTCAGCTTCTAACCGGCTCTGCCTTTGGGCCGCCCAGGGTCTTGAACCAGGGTCTCTAGCGGTTGGAACTTATGTGGGTATCTCGAGAGCTTCCTCATCTCGTCTAGATTACCGGCGTGGCCTGCCAAGGCTTTTCGCCACAGACCATAGAAGGTGCTAATGAGTCGGTGACTGTGGCTTTCCAACCTGCCCCGACTGAAGGGGGTAAGAGTCGATAACCCGTGATGGGCTAATTTATCAACGCGTTGATCACAGTTCCATGGATAGGCGGAAAACAGATCACAGCAAAGGCTTTTTACTTCTGGTCTTCGGCTTCGCTTTCTGGCCGCGAGGTTAGCTTCTTCCGTTTAACGCCAAAGCTTGGTTGATATGCCGAGCTAGTTTCACATGGTGGTACATCGGTGTCCATCATCGGGGTTCTCGGTCGTTCCCGTTGGTGGATATTCGTTGGACGCAGACACCGAAGACGCGCACTGCGGCAGGCGAGCTGTGTTCAGGGTAGGTGGTTGTGGCGAAGGTTCTCCCGAACGGCCGGGCAGCATCCTAGCGGCTTTTCGCGGGAGTCATTCTATCACTACACAGTTATTTTACATGCACTTAATCTCGACATCCCGCCGAGAAAAATTAATTATTCCGCAACCACATCTTGCATTGCTATACGTTTGGTACCAAAATGATCGTCATGCGCATTTGCCTGAATATATTAGTTTTAGAGATAGTTATAGAGCGCTGTGAGTGGTCGTAGGGTGATTATTTTGAGGTATTTGGCGTAAAAGCTAATAAATAACTTTATTTTCGCGAATTCACTTCTAAGCGATCATGTCGCATCTTCTGACCAGCGTTATATATTCTTCGGAAGAAACAGAAATTTCTCACGAACCCGACGGTGTGCTTAGTTTCAGTATTTTTGTTCTGTGCTGTAGAGTTCTGGCGGACTGGTTGTCTCGCAATTGCACATCTAATGCTCCTATGTCGGACAAAACACTAGTGTCACAAATTGTAGTCATTTCACTCTCACTCCAAAACAAGACTTCTCAGAGACCATGTTCCATTGTAAAAAAATATTTGCTTTAACGAGCGATACAATTCCTTATATCAATTATCAAATGTTTGATATATATATATATATATATATATATATATATATATATATATATATATATATATATATAAATGGTTGTTATATATATACGTATATATATATATATATGATTGATTGATTTATTCGCTTGATAAGTGTGTGTACACATATCACCCTTTTATATCAGGGGCGCATTTTGCTGCAGCTATCAATTACCTATATTGTAGTCCTCCTTTATTTGTCCTTATGTGTTGAACATCTTCCATCGGGATAATCTCTGCTTAGTAATTTCAACCTGTGCCTTTTCTGCATCCTTACCTAGTCCTAGCGCTTCCCCTAATTTTAAATTCCTAATCCCTCCCAATTGTTCACATTCCCTAACTAGATGCTCTATCGTTTCTTCTCTCTCACTGCATATCCGACAAATCGTTGTTCTTAATTCCTCATAACAGCTTCGCTGCACCCTTGTATCTAACATACCGGCTCTCGCATCCGCTAACAGCCCGCTGCCTCTTGTATTATCATATAACCATGTTACCTCACCCCTTTTTAATTTCATTTTTCCGTATATTTCTTTTAAACTAGTTTTCTGCATGAGTGCTGCCCGCCATTTCTCTGTGTATGCTGCCTTTACCCTACTCTTAATTTGTCCACTGGACATAGCAGCGTCTGCCCATTGTTTACTATTAAGTCCTATCTGTCTTGCTGCGAATTCCACCCTCCTATCCCATTTTGTTTTCACCCCCATTGCTCTTTTTACCCATTGTATCTTCTTAACCCATCGTTCATCATTCAATGTCTTAATTCGGGTGCAATACCTGAGTTTACTTTGAACTTCTCTTTCGATGAATTTTGACATACCGCCTTCCCCTTCAAGAAACTCCTTGCTACAGTTAAAACGGCACCCCAATGAGAATCGAATTACTTCTCTTTGAATCCCTTCTAACTTTCTCCACAAGCCTGAGCTATGCACTAGCACAGCATTTGCAAAAGTCAGCCCAGGTACGTACATTGCCTTCCAAATGTCTCTTGTAACCACATATCTATTAAACCCCCAAAGACTTTTGCATCTTACTGAATTCCTACCCTTCTCTGCTCTCTTTATTCTTAATATTTCCTCCTCCTTCATTAATTCTTCTTTGGACCCTAGAGTCACACCTAGATATTTATATTGATTCTGATACCCTAATTCCTTTCCCTGCAACCTAAGCTTTTTCTCCATTGTAACGCCCGAAAATACTAAAATAGCGCTCTTTTTTTCGTTGAATATCATATCTAGTTCATCTGCCGCCTTTCCACATACATCAAGCATTCCTTGAACCTCTCCTACGCTCCTTCCTAAGATAACCATATCATCTGCAAACAACAAAAAAGGGATTCTAATACAAGTTTCCCTTTCACCTATCTGCCACCCTAACCCGGTGTTATCCACTTTTCTGGCAATTCTTTCTATATATATTAAAAAAAGAATCGATGATAAAGGGCATCCCTGCCTCACCCCTTTAGCAACACTATATTCACTCGATTCCCCCTCTTTTCGTTTGATCATTACTGTGTTGTCCCTATAAATTTCCTCTAATAAGCCTATCCAACTTGCGTCAAATCCTTCTTCTGCCATAAACTTGTACAATGTATCTCTATTAACCATATCATAAGCTTTTCGTAGATCCAAAAAACCCGCAATACAACCTTGTCCCCTCATCCTAGATATTTCAACAATTTGACTCAACAAGAAAATATGGTCGTCTAACCTATATCCCTTCTAAACCCACATTGCCATTCCCCAATTTTACTATTCGCTTCTAACTTATCTTGTACCCGACACTTAAAAATTTGCATGAACATACGGTACGTAATTGGTGTTACAGTTATTGGTCGCCTATTTTTCAAATCATTGTTATCGACGCCATCCTTTGGTAGCAATGATACTCTTCCTTTACGCCAGCTTCTCGGTATGCTACTCCCGGTAAAGATGCTATTAAAAACTTTAGTAAGTAGTCTTCTCCTAACGCGTTTACTATCTCCATTGTTATTCCGTCTAGCCCGCATGCCGTTTTCCCTTCATTTTTCTAATGACTTGTTTTATTTCTTCTACCTCTGTACTTATACCTGTATTTAGTCTTGCCCTTCCTTCGCTGACTCTATCACTAATGAAAAAAGTGCTTCTACCGCCGCATTCATCTCTTCCTTTGTGTACACTTTTTCATGTTCAATATTAGTCATACTTTTTCCTGCATTGACTACATATGCCCAGAATCGCTTTGCCCGTTGTCCTCTTGGAGCTTCTAATATACTATTAAATTCCTGTTCGTCTTGTTGTTTTATTCCTTCTTGCACCAAATGCTGAACCTTTGCTTTTGCCTGCATATATCTTTGCCAGTATTCCTCGCCCTTACCTGGGTCCCTACCTACCATCTCTCTGCTCCACTTTTTTCTTTCTAATATAGCCTCTCCAGTTTCCCTACTCCACCACCCCCTCTCTCCCCCTCTTACGCCCTTAACTACTTTATAACATTCATCATATTTATCCCGTATTATTTTATGCATTTCATCTAGATCCATCTCTATGGTGTCCCCTAAGAGCTTTTTAATTTCATCTATTCTACGTGCCCATTTCTGTGTGTCTATAACTTTTTTGTCTACTTTTAACTTCTTGGTAACTAATGTCCGCCCTGTAACTTCCACCCAATTATGGTCACTGCCAATGTTCCATTCCTTTTCTTCATCCACAATCATCTCTCCCACCCATTCCTGAATTTTGCCTTTGACCATAATATAATCTATACATGACTTCCTATTTCCCTGGCTATACGTATATTTTCCAACCACAACTTTATCCAAATTTAGTATATTCAAACCTGCCGTTGATACCCATTGTAATAGCATTTTTCCTTCCACATCTTCTCTCCCGTCTAACTGGTGAATATGCGCGTTCATATCTCCAAGGCACATAATTCCCATCTCCCGACTATTTGCGACTACGTCCGTTAGTTCACTGTACAATTTTCTATCTTCTTCTAGCGTATTACTTGGCGCCCTGTAAATCCCTACAATTCTTGTTACCCCGCTAAGCCCTCCAATGTCAACCACCACCAAGTCTTTCATCTTCAATTCAGTCACTTCTCTAGCTACTATTTTTTCCTTAATAAATATACCTACTCCTCCAAACCTATTTTCTCCTGCTCCCGTTTTTCTATTTGTTCCATACCAATTGTATCCATGAAACCCCGGTGGCACTTCTGTCTCACATAGATGTGTCTCTGTTACTACCATTATATCAACTCCTCTTTTTTCTATCAGCCTGTATAGTTCCTCCCACTTACCCCGTCTTCTACCACCTCTTATATTTAGCAATGCTATCCGTCGGAAAGGTGTTCTCATCTTTTTACTTCTTTTTCCTCTTTTATATCGCTTTCGGCGTCTACCTAATAATTTTCGAGATTCGCAAAGTTGCCCATGGCCAACCTCCGAATTACATCCAACGCTCCCTCTAGTTCCAATACTCCCCGTTGTCTCGTTTCCATTTGTATTTGCGTTTCCCGATTGCTGTGCTCTCGGTTTATATATTTGTTGTCCCTTTGTCTTCTGTAGCCTATGTCCCTCCAGTTGCCTCCCTGATTCATGTTGTGTATGGTGTTTTGGTTTTGCCATCCAATCGTTTGTTGTGTTCTTCCCCCGTAGTGTCCCTCCCTGTTTATATATCCGTTTCCCGACCCCCAATGGTTATCTTCTTGAGGCCTCATAACATGTCTATATGGTATTCGTCCTTGATCCACAAATCGTGGCGGATATTCTTCGTGCTTTACCTGCCTATGCGTGGCCCTTCCCCCTACTTTCCGAGTTATCATTTTTATTTTAAGCCATTCGCAGGCTCTCCGGCCAATTGGTCGTGCCGCCATTTGAGCACCTACCTCACCGTAGTGAACACCGTCCGGAGCCATGGCTCTAGCGGTATCCTGTATGTATTCCAGGGGTAGGTATTCAAAGTTCGCTGCCCGCACCATGGGAGCTATTTTCATATTAACAGCCCTGCAAGCCCCCCTGTAGTCTCGTCCCGCCTTCCGGTCAACCGTTTTTGGCAATGAGCATACCGTCAATTTAATTCTACGCTTATTGCAGAAATCTATTAATTTTTCTACTTGTTTACTAACCTCCCTAACTGCTTCCATCTCACTTTTCGCCTGTATTACATCTATTAACCCTGCATGAAATATTAATCTCTGTTCTACATTGTCAAACATATCCATATCTTCTTCAATTAATTTTACAACAGCTCTTGATGTCCCCCCTCTTTTCCCAAGAATTGTGATCCCTACCGTATTTCTCGGAATAATGTTTCCTAACTCTTCTTCTATCTTTAATATGTTCGAATCCCCAGCAATTACTACCCTTTTACCAACTGGTGGTAAGGTTTGCAGTTGGTCTTCTGTTTCCAGCTGCTTCTGATGTTGTTTACTCTGTTGAAATGTCGTCTTCTCCGGCACATCAACAGCAGCATCCTCTCGTTTTCTTTGTTGTTGTAGAGTCATTTGCCGGCCATCATCCCCGCGTACTTCTTCATCTTCGCCGGTCTTGTCATTCTCAATATTATCCTCTCTCTTGTCCTCGTCATTACGACTCAGCTCAAGATCTATTACTTCCTCCTCTGCTAGTCTCGCTATTTCTCTCGCTTCTTTGTCTCGAATCCATGCTTTTAGTTGGTCCACGCCGGCCGTTACGCCCGGCATAATTTCCTCTATCGCTGCAACTCTCTGTTCTAATTTCTCCCTCCTCTTCTCTTCATCAACGTTCTCTCCAACAGCAGTGTTAGCAAGCTGTCTTCGTTGGCGTTCCTCTACTTTCCTCTCAAATCTGTCAAGTCGTTCGGTCAGCTCCTGCTTCACCGCGGCAATCTGCTCTTCTCTCTCCTCCAATGCGGTTTCTTTCTCTTCAATTTGTTTTAGTCTTTTTTGCACATCGGCCATGCACGTCTCCCACTTGTTTTGCATTTCGTTTGCAACACTGCACCACTTGTCCGCCTCTGCTTTGACTTTCGCCATCTCTGCGTTCATCTGCCGATGTGTAGCACATCCCGTGCAACCAGCAAACGGCGGATTCCTCTCTGCAGTTTTTTTTCTGTCCATCATGTTCCCACACGTGCACACTGCTATTCTACTTAAGGGCACGTATGTAGTCGACGCAGCGCCACTCCGCGTGTTTATGACTCCAGATATATTCATGGAGTTATCACCACCGTCAGATGGCATCTCACCGTTGTTACCAAACATAGCTCTTGTACAGACAGCCTATTTCCTGTATATATGTATATATACAGATACGACGTCAACCCTGCACGTTTCTTTGCACGTTCGTTTACACACACTTCCTGATGATCTCCACAGCACGTGCACATACACGATATATCTGTTGCTGTTTATGTTTTCACCGTCCAAGTATTCACTTCAATCACATATAGGCTCACAGTGTGGGAAAGCTTATTTCCAACACTCCGGCAATCACTTTCAAAATGGACGATTTCGGTCTCCAGTTTGATAAACAATCCTCAGACAGTCTTCCTGGTTCACTTGTAAAGCTCAACGATGCTTGTACACCAAGAAAACTACTCTAAGGTAGGAACCTCCAAACACACAACCGTTCGCCTCGACGTTCGAAAACCAACTTCCACCAACTTATAATATATATATATATATATATATATATATTTAAACAGCGAGATAGGGAACTCTAGAGATCGTTCAAGCAAATACACCATCATGTTCGTGAGAAAATGCTGCTTCTTCTGAAGGGCTTACAACACCGGCTAAAAGACGGTCGCTTAGAAGAGAATTTGCAAAAATGTAAGTTTTATCATTTCACAGTGTTAAAAAAATACATTCAAATGAGCAGTTCACATCGATCGTCGAAGCCTCCGGGAACTACTTTACACATTTGATCGCGCCTGCAGGCCTGGCAATTAACTCCTTACGTGACTCAACCGGACTCCTAGACGAGAGGCTTTAGGGCAACCTAACGAAAACAAATTGATACTTGCTAAATCGGGCAAGGGAGGAAGTCAAGCTCACCTTCCTTGCCCGATCCACCGATTATTGAAAGTCTCGTTTAGGAAAAAGAATACCGCAGCGGTGGAGTACGGTAGCGCTTCTGCATGCTGGAACCAAATGCTCTCGAGAAGCATTTCCGTACATCTGGGTGGACTGCCAGAACAGATAAGAATGGGCTGGACCCGAGAGTGGGCCAAAAATGTATTGTACGCAGATGATGTAGTCGTCTTAAGTTGCAGCTTTTTCAGAGTAAAGCAAACCATGGATCGACTAGTCACGGTCATGGATGAAAAGAGCTTAAATGTGAATTAAGAAAAGACAGTAGCCATGGAATTTCGAAGGGGCGGCCGTCTGGCCAGGGGTGACGTGCTTTAAATCAAGGGAAGGAATTCAAAGTTGTAAACAACCTAGGGCTCACCTTATCAACAAGAGGCAGCAGCTTTCGATCACACATCCAGAAGACGGTCAGGAAGGCCACCATTGCAGCTGCGGCAATTAAATGCCTATATATGCTTTCAATTCATGCAGCAGTTGCTCCTTTCGGGGTACAGATAGCACCCATCGCCACATATGGTATTTCACTAATATGATATAAGGGGGGAGTGGACCAATTGCGTTTAATTGATTAGGTGACGTTTTTCTTTCTAAAGAGGGTTTTAGCGCTATCGAATACGTGCAGAAATAGGGTGGTCCAGGTGCTGGAAGGTGGCACACTGCTGACGAAGCATATGCAAAAACGATGGAATCTAAAGAAGACGTGCGCCTTTGACGTTTATATGCGGAACTGGCAAAACCAAAATTAGTAAGGTGAACATAGATTTATGGGACAGTAACAATGAGGAGCATTGAGTGAAGGGCTAGCGGACTACAAAAGCGGCATCTGACTACGGCCTTTGCAGCCCAGGGATTTCATCACGTTCTGTGCAGCGTGGAGGGTTTTCATGAACCACAGGACGAATGCCGATGCAAACAATGCTGGCGCAAATATGACAGATACCTTGCCGCAGTATGTTTGGCGGTTCGGTCCGTAGCAGAACTAGCAAAACGCTAGATTGATGGTTGTGTCGAAACACTCTGATGTAACATAAACACACTTACCCAGACCGGGTGGTAATACAATAAAATAAATATTAATTAGTTAAATTACGGAAGTCTTAGCAAATGCAGAACTGGAAGATGCGGCTAATAGATTAGAAGAACCTGGTAGCTGAAATAGACGCCAAGGCTCCACCCATAGACCGGAATGGGGTTATTCCGGATGCACTAGCAGCTCGCTCTGTGACTGGCCAAATGCAAACCATATGTTCTTGGTGGTGACCCCTACAAAGGGCACCGACGGGCACCGAAAGTGGGGCCGACATGCAAGGCATGCATCAAGGCTAGCCGAGCCTGTACGTGAACCCACAGTTAGATCGCCCGGCAGCGTCGAGCAGGCGAGGCATTATCAATTCTTCAAGCGTTCTTAACAGGACGCAGCTTTTTCCAGCGATAACTGGGCGACCCCGGTAGGTACACCAGGTTTCCACAGATTTTCTTCTTTCAGTTATCCTGCAGGAGCTCGAAAGCGCAGAGGCTGACAACGAGAAAGGCCCCGGGACCGGACGGGATTCCTTCCCAGGTGGTTCGGAGACTAGCTAAGCGGTTCGAATGATCGCAAAGGCTATCATGAACATTATATGGGTAGGTCAGTTTCCTCCTCCGTAGTAGCAGGCCGAACTGGTTCTAATTCCTAAGCTCGGAAGTAGCAGGGAACAAACGTTTTTTGTCTAATCTGTCGGTTTGACACACTTGGCCAACTAGTGGATAATATCATAGTGGCCCGACTCAATGATGAGATTGCGCGAGTGCACTGCCAGGCGCGCAATACGGATTTAGACGGGGGCGGTCGATGATGAAGGCACTTCAGCGGGTTTGGTTTTAGGCCGGAGAGGAAAGATTCAAGGCCCTTTAGACGCGCGCTTTCGTACATTTAATTCAACGTCAAAAATGCGCTTAATACGGCCAACTAAAAACTGATAACGAGGGCACTCCAAAAGCGCAGTATACTCCTTACTTCCGGAGAATATCATCCTATCTCAGCAATCGACGGTTCCATGCTGGCGGAACATCATACACTGTAACGGCGGGGTTCCCCGGGGGTCAGTTCTAAGACCATTTTTGTGGAACTTCCTATACGACGATGTTCTTCGCATCCCTTATCTATCTCCTGGTGTGGATAATGATAAATAATAAATAAAACCGCGTATACGGATGCTCTATCCATGATCGTCACGACCTGCAGAAACGTGTCGCTACAGGAAATGGAGAAAAACGCCTTGAATACGATAGAGGACTGGATGGACAACAACCGGCTTCCGCTCGCCCTTTAAAAATCGGAGGCCTTGTACCTTACGGGATAGAACCAAACGCGTGGGGTTCATCTTACACTTGCAGGTTACGTGGTGCCCATCAAGACGGAGGTCAAGTACTTAGAAGTTATTTCCGACACGGGCCTTACAGACACAACGCGGATTAAACACGTGGTAAAGAAGGTAGAGAAAGCCGCGCAGGACCTGCGAGGATGCTCCCAAGGGAGGAAGGGGCCTCTGAAGAGAGATGGGAGCTTCTCGCGACAGTCGCGGACTTGGCGGCACTATGCGCCACCCCGTATAGACATACATAGGCCCTCGCACTGCACAAAGGTGCTTTAGGCTCGGTGCAGAGGAAGGTAGCCATGCGCGTCAGCCGGGCTTACCTCACCACTTCAAAGAGGCGTTGCTGGTACTGGCCCGCCTTCTGCCCTGGGACTTGCTGGCTAGCGGGCGAAGTGAACTATTCATCGACGGGCATCTGGATCACTGGAAAGTCAAGGAGCTAACGTGGAAGCGGAGGAGTGGAAGCACCGCCTCTGCAACACGTCAGGGGCAAATGAGCGCGGCGACTCCTCATAAATATTTGGGCATGGTACGACTGCCCCTTTAAAAAATTAACTTATAGCATCACACAGGCACTTACCGGGCATGAAAAGTTCCAATTTAAAATAGGTGAAAAGACTGTGAGAATATAAATAATGTCTATACAGACAAAGCTGAGCCCGAGGTACCACGTGGAAAATATGAATGGTCGATGCAGACCTAAAGCTTATTGCGGTAAACCACCTATCAGAAAAAGGAATTGGAGTAGAATGCGTAAGTTAGTTCAGGCTTAGGCAATTCAAGGCAACAAAAGTTCATAATAGGCCAGCATACAATGCAACTCATAACGCAATTTATGTATTTATAATGATTTTTTACATTTACATGATGAGAATTGGCAAGGCGAATACAGACGTTTGTGCGTTTTGTACCTCAGGGGACACTGTGTGGCGCCGGTCAACACTTGCATTGGCGCCGGACCGCCTTTGCTGAGTCGAACACCAGCCGTTATACCGCTCGTCGGGCTAACTTGAAGGTCCGTCAGCAACGAAGCCAGAGTCGAGAGGAGATGCCACGAGAGGTGCGGGAAGGGGAGTAGCTAGGCTCTCCAAAATATCTCGACGGACCCCTTTAAGACGGAGGCGCATTGGTGGTGGTGCATAGAGCTAACACGCGAGATCCCTCCCAGGGTTTCGAAGTAATGCCATATAATTCGAAGCCTTGGGGGTGAGGAGAAACATGGGGTTTAGTGGGTGAATGCACTACACTAGGTGCCGATTGCTGCCGATACCAACAGCGCATATGCGATTCTCCAAAACCTCACAAAAAAGACGGAGACATGCCGGATAGAGTCCTACTGGTAGCAGGCTGATATCGGTATTCCTCAGGGCTCGGTTCTCAGACCTTTTGTGTTTCTTACTCTTCTTATTTTATATTATTAGGAGTCTAGGTACTAAACCTTGGCTTTGCTACAGCTTTTGCTGATGACACGACGCTACTGACGCTGCTGAGTGAAGCAACATAACTAGCGTTTTAACCAGTTTTGGACTAGTTGTCAATGCTAACAAAACTAGAATCATAGTTGTTCGTTCATCGCTGAGGCTACTGACCTTACCTGACATTCTGTTATTCAAGACACGGAACATTGAGCTCTCGCAGACGATCAGGTGCCTGGGGCTCGTTTTCCAGAAGAATGTGACGTGAAAATCCCCATCTGGATTATATTTCAAGTCAAGCGCGATGCTGTAATATCGGCGCTTAGTAGAATGGAATTGATTTATGTCCCCTTAGCCGTGTTCTTACCAATGCTATGATATCCTTCTCCGGAGTGTTAGATGGTTTTTCTATTATGAAAATATCTAGAGAGCCCGAGTAAAAGAGAATGATGCAGTTACAGCCGTTTTTTAGAATGCGAACGAATTCGGTCCGTGACTTCCGTGTTTAGTCGATTCAACCAGCTCCGGGGGCAAACAAATATACACGCTGCGGGTTTGTATATTAGCATATAAAATGTCCACTAGTTCCTACCCCACCCCAGTCGAGCATTAGCTAGACGTGCAATAATTTCCAGTGCCCTCAGTATCTTTGAAATCTAGTCAACACACAGTTGCACGTCGCCTTACTAAAGCTGGATCGTTTCTTTTGTTCTTTAAAGCTGAATCTGCAATTTCAAAAACATTAGATGCATCGCTCCGAAGTATCTCTTCGCTCGCAAAGTAAAACGTTGGCTTCTAATTTCACAACTTGAATTAGGCCTCTGAATATATATCTAGGTATATCCTGAATTGGGAATGTAGTGCTTTGTACAGAGGGACACCCACTCAGATTAGATCGTTGTAGCTGTTTATGTATTTTTACCTATAATTGTTGTGCATTTAAGAAGACGCTGTATGAGCGGACCACTCTGTATGCGTTTATGTTTGTATGTGCGTTGTCTGATTTAGTGTTTGGCGATGTAACAAACGCGCCAAATACCGTATCAAAATCCTCGTGATACTATCAATTGTGATTACTTTTTGTGAAAATTGCTTATACAACATCGTATATTCCTCGGTTTTTATCGAGTGTGATTATATGGCTCGTTGTTTAAATCATACTTTTTTAACTGTTTTTATACATATATAACTTAAGCGCTGTAAAATGCAGTTTCGTTGAATTAACCACGATTAATCTTACAAAGAAAAATTGAACACCAGTGTTACACAAATTAGTAATTTCACTCTCACTTCTAACCAAGACTTCTTCCAGACTGTGTTCTATTTGCTTTAACGAGCTCTACCATTCATTGTATTTTTAATATTCCTGTATCGCCCTATATATATATATATATATATATATATATATATATAATTAACCAACCAGTACGTTATTGCTGTGTATTTTCCTCGTTTGGTCTTTTCCGCTGCACATCTAAGCTTTCAGCGGTCCCTTTTTGAAAACGGCCGCCAAAGCAGCGGTGGAGGCGCCGGAGGAGGGCGAGGAGGTCACCCTCGAGTCGCGTCACCCTCTTCGAAAGGTTAGCGGCGGCGGTGGCCGCTGCAACGGCGGAACCGTTGCGGCGGCGTACCACGCACGCGGCTGAAAGCTCGTCGAGCCACCTAAAACGTACCACAAACGCCGTGCGTTGCTGCTGTCGGCGCCGGTGGTACGCTTCATTGATTTGGTAGCAGACACACTGACAGAGCGAGCTTCTTCATTGATTTGGTGGCAGACCAAAGCGAGCGGCCGACCGATAGATAGCCAGACTGACCGTAGAGAGAGAGAGAGAGACAGCTTACAAATAAAGAGGGGAAAAGGAGGAAGAGGAGGAGGCAGTTGGGACGAAGTGATAACGACGACGACGACAACAACAACAACAACAACAACAACAACAACAACAAACACGTTAACAACAACAAACACGATAACAACAACAACGAAATATGATTATTGTGATGATGATGATGATGACGGTGGCGGTGACCACCGCCGCCACCCTATCAGTGGGCGGCAAATTACTGTCTGTCTGTCTGCTTGTCCGTTTGTCTGACGGATAGGCTAGGATAGTTGACGTTGGTTGACAATCGTCGGTCGGTCGGTCGGTAGGTCGCACCGACAAATAGACAGACGACAGACAAACAGACAGATACATAGACACATACAGACAGACAGACAGACGGGCTGACGGACGGACGGTGGCAGCAGCATCAGCAGCAGCAGCAGCAAAAAACAACAACAGCGGACTGTCGGCTAGATAGATGATCGGACGGCGGAAAACGGCGCGGTGGGGCGGGCGGTAATCGACCACAGTTGACAGTCGACGGTGACGGTCTGACAGACCTTCTTCTTTCATCGGCTTGCCGTTGCCGCTAGCTGCTGGTTGGAGGTGGGTTGCTGTTGTTGTTGTTGTTGTTGTTATCATCATCAACATCGTCGTCGTCGTCGTTGTTATTGTTGTTGTTGTCATCATCATCATCATCATCGTCGTTTTTCGGTGGGTCGCCTGCCACAAGAGCCCAAGCGGCGGCGGCAGCAGCAACCCGCAGGATTAGCGGCCGTAGTAGCCGAGGAGAAGGCGGTGCTGGTTGGTGGTGGCAGCGGTGGCGGCGGAACAGCGACGAAACGGAACGAAACCTACGATTGTGGTGGAGGAGGGCGGCTAGCAGTATTACTTGTTGTAGTCATAGTACTTGTCGTAGCAGCCATAGTACTCGTCGTAGCAGCCATAGTACTTGTCGTAGCAGCCATAGTACTTGTCGTAGCAGCCATAGTACTGGTCGTAGCAGAATTGTGGCCGGCTCGCCGACCGGCCGCGTCGGATATATCGGCACAAAAAAATCATCGCCGCCGCGCTCGTGGCCGTGGGGTGGCCGTGTTTAGACGACGAGGAGGAAAACTGGGTACAGTGGTATCAGCAGCAGCAGCAGCAGAAACGCGGCGGCAGAGGAAAGGACACCTGCATTATCAGACAGACTACTAACCCGTGGTTGTGAGTCGCCGCTCACTACTGTGTGTAAAGAGCAGTAGCAGAAACATCAACATCAATAACAGAAGCTGCAGCAACAACAATCACAGGCAGCAACAACAATCACAAGCAGCAGCAACAACAAACAAGTAAACGACCATCAAGCAACCATCGTCGTCGTTTTGATTATTGTTCCTGTTGTTGTGGTTGTTGTTGTTGTTGCTAGCACTGCTACTATTATTGTTGTTGTTGTTGCTGCTGCTGCCGCTGCTGCTGGGGTTGTGTTGCTTCTGCTCTTGCTGCATCTTCTTCTTTTTTCGTCTTCTTTATTGCCTCCTCTTCGTATTTCTGCTGCTGTTGCTGCTGCCGCTGCTGCTGCCGCAGCCGTCGTCGTCGTCGCTGCTCAGATTGGGCTGGACGCGGGTAAGGGCGTCAAAATCAAGAACAAAGCCGTCGACACACCACCACTACCACCAAGACCATCGCGTGTCGCCTGTCCTGTCTGCTGTCCTGCTGGTTGAGCAGTAGTAGTTCAGTTTGTTTGTTCGTTCGTTTGGCGTTCCCGTGGTCAATCCGGGTGTCTTCTATTTTGTGGTGGTGGTGGTGTTGTTGTTGTTCTTGT
The DNA here is from genome assembly GCA_003439945.1 of Dermanyssus gallinae. NCBI lineage: Eukaryota > Metazoa > Arthropoda > Arachnida > Mesostigmata > Dermanyssidae > Dermanyssus > Dermanyssus gallinae. The sequence continues at coordinate 149,983 of QVRM01005301.1, forward strand.
TGCTATTGCTTCTCCCTCTGCCGCTGCTGCTGTAGTTGTTGTTGTTGTTGTGTTATCCGCCTGGGGATGGTGCAACGGAGACGACGAGCTTGATGGCGGTCTTCGATGACCGGTGCGAGATCGCGGGTTCGAACCTTTTTTTCGCCGCCGCCACTGGACCTTTTCTCTCTTCTTCGTCTTCATCTTGTACGTTCTGTTTCATCTTCTTAGTTAGCCAGGCAGGCAGGCAGACCGGCAGCTAACGAAGTAAGTGGGTGACTCACGATCAAACCGAGGTGGGCTTCTCCTCCCCCCGTCACCCCCAACCGCTCCGGATGGACAGTGTGTTGAAGTGTCGTCGAAGTTCTCCACGTTTTGAGGTTCTCGACCATCGTGTTCATCGTCCTCATCCGTCGTCTCGATCTATGTCCGTCGCTCGGATGGGGGCGTGTTGTTGTTTCTACTATTGTTGCTGCTGCTGGTGATAGTAATAGTGATAGTAATAGTGGTGGTGGTGTTGGTGGTGGTGGTGGTGGCGGGGTTGTGCAAGAAGCCAGTGATGACTACTGATACGAATGTGTACTGTACACACACGTATAATGTGTCGTATATGATCACCCTAGACTTCATATATACATGGACGGACGTAAATCGAGTGTAAGAGTTTAAGTGTGCATATACGGGTGTGTGTGTGTGTGGATTCATATATATAGTTGTACATAGCTGCCACTGGGTAGAATCTGGTGATCTACGAGTTCTACCACGACCCCCGGTCGGTCGAGTCTACTGGGGCTTGAATTCCTTCTCGCCGCGCTTGAATCTCGCTCCCTCGCTCGAGAACAACGGGACAGAGAAAAGAAAGAGAGAATATTCTCATTGTCACGTATCGTGTCATGTCTCGACATTTACTTACTGCAGGAGCATTCACAGCAAACACCGCCGCCGCATCAGCAGCAGCAGCAGCAGCCGTATCGTTGACAGCAGTGAGCGTTGAAGTATCTGTCATTGCTGTGTCGGTGTTGTAGCGTCGGTATTAGTGTTGTTGTTATTGTTATTGTTGTTGCTGGTGGTGGTGTCGTCTTCTTCTCCTCCTTTTTCTGCTTCTTCAACAATCAACGACTTGGATCGCCTTCTTGCGAATCGAACGTCAGACCGAATCTCCGGCTCTCTCATTCACGAGAGATCCTTGTTCTGCTCGTGGTTGGGTGAAGAATCCACAGCCAGCGGCGACAGAACAGCGAGCGGTCAACAACAACAAACATTAGTACAAGAACAAAGCAAAGACGTGCAAGACAAAGTGAAGAAGAATAAAAAGCGACAGATTGTCTTTCGTATCGACAGCGAGCGGCTTCAACCAATATCAAAGCAAACGCACGGAACCCGACGCAACCGGCAAGGACCGGAAAAAGCATCAACGGAACCTCGCCGACACCAGTAGTAGCTTTGTGTCTGTCTGAATGAGCTGAGCTGAGCCGCCGACGAGGCAGTGGACTGCGGACTCCATCTCGGCGGGCCCAGGGTGAGTACGGTACGTGGCGGCGTCGGTGGTAGAAGAGTCAAAGAAGAGTTCAAACAAAATCGACTGAGTTGAAACTGAGGCGCGAATGCCATCATAGATAGGAGTTAATTACACTATCAGACAAGTGCATACGTGTATATAATCGCCGGGAGGTGGAGTTGGGGGAGGAGAGGTGGGCTGTAGATAGACAAAGCACTCTTGTTTGCTTCAGCGACAAGCTCTCACTGACCGCGCTGACGGATGGCCGTGCTAAATTCCGCCGGCTCATAGGCTGGCTAGTTATGAATGTATGTATGTATGTATGTATGTATGTGCTTTTGTTTTTGGTTGTTGTTTTGATTTTGTTTATCGTGACATGAACAAATGCGTCCTATGCTGACGTTCTACGTGCTTTTACGAAACAATATCGACTCCCCACCGACCCAGCGATAGAGTGTGGGTAGAGAGAAGACATCAAGTGAGAGTTTCAAAAACAGCGACAGGCGAAATTTGTGCCTGACTGTGCGAGATGGTACTCTTCTCGATGCCACCGTTTTAGCCTTATTTTGTTGTTGTTGTTGTTGTTTTTGTTGCTGTTGTGGCTTTGCTGCTGCTGCTGCTGTTGTTGTTGTTCTTCAAATGATTACTACTGTTGCGATTAGTAATAAGTAACGTCATTCATTTCGAACGAGCAGGACACATTTGGTCGTCGCAGCGCCGATCATTTTGATGGTGGTGTTGTTCATGATCCGCTTGACCGAAATTGTGAATTCTACACTACATGATAAGCAGCTAGGCTGGCGGCAGCAGCGGTGGCGGTGGTGTTCACCAGCAGCCGCTGTAATATTGAGGTGTCTCACGAATGGCTTACTGACCGCCCCCATTTATCTATTACGAGTACTTGAGTGCACGAGTGCACAAAGTGTCCCTAGTATGATGATGATGATGATGAGGCTTCTGAAAGCGAAAATGTCGCTCTTCATCTTCCAGCAGCAGCAGCAGCACCAATGGCAAGGAAAAATGTAGGCGAACACCGGTGCTCAAATACGGCCGCTCGTAAGCAATGCAAAGGGATCAATGGATTGGTGTGCTGCATCGGTGTTACGGTGTTCCGTTGCTGAAAATTGTTTCCGCGAATTAGTTATATTACATTACATTTTTACATTACATATTGTTTATTTCGCAATAATTTTGCATCTCAAGATGGTAAATAATTACAATTTCCGCGAATTAGTCGTGGCGCCTAGAGCCAGCAGAGACAGCATTGTCCGGCAAACGTTGTCCAGCACGATCAAGGGCTCGACTGGGTGAGCCAGTTCTACGTCGAAAGTGATTCTTTTTCTCGTGGCGCGTGGTGTCTCGAAATGAACACTTCTCGTTGGCGTTGCCATCAGCCTCAGCCAATCAAATCGAAAGAGATAGATCGATGAATTAATCCTTCACGCAACGGCAGGCGGACGTGCGACACCGACAAAATCTGACTGAAGACAACGTTCGCTCAAATCGTCTAGTCTAGGTAGAATTAAGCACTTTTTTTCGAGGAGGTTGTTTTTAAAGTCTAGCTAATTTAGTCTAGCTACCAGCTACTGGAGCTACCGAACTCCGAAGGCATTCACGTCCTTTTTTTGGGAGAATTTTGGCTGGAAACAGAGGCCAAGTTCGAGGGTGTTGCTGAGGCTGAGCTGAGAGAGCTTCAGGCTTTCGAACCCTCCAGACAACCACTTGATCGCCATCGACGCTGGCGCTCTGCCGGTGATCAGGCCAGGCACTGAGAAACGTGCGAGTCTCGTGGCGACGGTGGCTGTTCTTGTCATCATTCATTAGATGTTCGTACCGTCGTTGTCATTAGATGTGGTAGATGGCCATGACAGGCCTTGGGGATTGCCTTGGGAAATGTTTGTCATTTGGTGGTAAAACATGATGATCACAATTGTCTTTGTCCCTTCCTCAGTCATCACCATCACCGCAGTAATCGCACTTTTTAAAGGCACTTGAATTCCGCAATAATAATACCAATAATAATAATACAGTTTCTAAGACTTTTTTTTTATCTCCAAGGTTATGTGCTGCCGGGTATCGCAGCTTCCTCTATTGTGGGTGGGCGCCATCTGCTGAACCAACCGAACGAGACAAATCCAGCGCACGTCCGCTCTTCTAAATGGTTCTAATTGCAATAAAACATTTTGACGTGAATGTTTTATTATAATTTAGAAGAATATATATAATGCAATACAATTATATTAAAAAAAATAATATTAATGAACAATATATATATATATATATATATATATATATATATATATTCATGTTTTTCAAACAACATATATATTCATGTTTTTTTTATCTGTTAACTATATTTTTTTTGCCGAGAACTTAAGCGTTGTGAAATGCAGTTCCGTAAATTAACCACGTTTGAAATTGAAAAAAAAATGGAATTGAATATATATATATACATACATATATATATATATATATATATATATATATATTTTTTTTTTTTGTATGGTTGACACATTGAACAATATATATATATATATATATATATAATTGATGTGAATATAGGAGGGAGGATGCATCAATGATACGCAGACAACAGGATAGTGGCGGGGTTCAGGCAGGCCGCACCGCAGTGGTTGGTATCGTCGAATCTAGCCCATATGATGTACGACGACGTTTCGTACGTCTTTTCGACGTCGTTGTAACGTGGACTAATCTAAAAAACAGAGCCAGTAATAAATTGCAAAGGGCCAAGGAGGGTCGTTTGCGGGGTGACAGCGCGATTACACGTTTTTTTTTGTGGTATTTGCTGTTACGGAGGAACTTTTCCATTCAGACGGTCGTCGTCGTAGTTTTCGTTGCCGAGTCTATTGACTAGGGAACGGTTGTGCTCCCGTGGTGTTGATTCTCACGAAGGCAAGAGAAGGCTCCCCCATTCCCGAGGGTAGAGCAAATATTGACAGATTTCACTTTTTTCTTACACCTCGCCGTGTGTGTGTGCGTATGTGAGAGAAGGATCACGATAAATGGGAGAACAACGCGATGAGTGGCAGAAGAACGTGATGAATGGTAGAAGAAAGAATCTCCACGAGACTGAGAGAAGATATCGCACTGTCTTTGTCTGATATCGTTGTCGTTCTGTGTCGAGTAGTGCAGCGTAATGTGTCTTGCCATTGATTGTGTGTTATCAATTTGAAGTGGCCTCCTGCGTTTGCTCGCTGCATTGCCGTTATCTTTGGCCTTCGAGCATGTACGGTCATTACTGACTGAGCGAAACAGAGAGAGGGCCTGCTTTTCCTTCCGTATTGCTGCAGCCTATTCGTCTGCGTGCCGCGTAACAATATTCGCGTGTAGTCGCCCGCTTGTTTGATTTGTCGCGACGCGACGTTTTTTGCGGCATCCGTATAGTATAGCGCATGATGCTGCGGTGAATGCGAGCGTCATGATTTCGATATGATACGATGAACATGGGATCGCTAAGTTTAACGTCGAAATGTTGATGATTTGACTTGCACAAATTGCTGGTGACAGATGTGCACTTCTAGTTCCACTCTTGTGAGGTTAGGTGTTCGGCTATTTTCTTATTCTGTTGCGTTATTTACGGAAGCCGCTGTATTATTAGTTGATATAGCGATTTATTATCATCATTCACACGACACGCAAGTAGATTCCATGAGACACTTCCTATGGCAGCAAATAAAGTATAGCACGAGACGTTCTCTCATTGCATAAAACACATCATATATCTGTTTGATGTATACGCGGTATGTGCGGTATATATATATATATATATGCATTGGATTGGATGGATGGACAAACATTGGATTCAGTAAAGATCATTTAGTTTAACTCAAATTTACAAAGGGATTATATCGATACGATTGAGGCAGTAAGTTGCGTGAACGAGTATTCCTTGATTTGTGTCGAGTGGTAGACATTGCTGAGCTCTGCTAACTTCTTGGATGCGGTTAAAGGTTATGTTAGAGGGCATAAAACAAAAACGAAGTGTGTATTTGTTGTGTCTATTACTGCTGCTACCGCTGCTGCAAACATTTATTCCTTGCTCCACAACTTATGGCAAAATACAGTGCACTCTGGTTGAGATTCACGCGTACGAATGAAATGCTAAAAGGCTTGCTTCTCTCTTTGCTGGTAGTGTACTTGGCTTCTCACAGTGACCATGCCATATTCCGATTCTCTCCGTTTAGAGTCCCGATCTGCAATTTACTTGGATTGTATTAAATCATCTACTCTCTGAGAATTTCCAGAAAATGATTGCCTTTGTATTAGTACTTTTACTACTCAAGACTTGACCGTCTGATCTACTTTGGAAACCACTTTATATATATATATATATATATATATATATATATATATATAGAGAGAGAGAGAGAGAGAGAGCGCGAGGATCTCCCAGAATTTGTCCAACAAAGTTTGGGATCTAGTACAACTCGACGAAGAACATCATTTTTGCCAATGGAACAAGGGGGTGGAAATGTCTTTTTTGGAGTGAGAGCGAAATTACCAAAAGTGGTCTACGTTAGCTCAAATCAAAACAGGTGTTATATTGAAGATAATTTTTAAGAAATTATTTTTGGCAATTCTTATATTTTGGCTTTCACGCTCAGTTTCCCATTTTTTAGAAGACATTTCCGCCCCTTGTTCCATTGGAAAAAATGACTTTTTCGCCGAGTTGCACTAGATTCCAAAGTTTGTTGGACGTATTCTGGGAGATTATATATATATATATATATATATATATATATATATATATATATATATATATATATATATATATATATATATATATATATATATATATATGCTTTTATGAAGCGGTACGGAAGCGTGTTACCGTTTCTCGTAGCTCCTGTTTGCTTGCACTTAGCTCATCTTAAAGATTATAAACGCATGTTGCAGCTACATGTTGTTGGCAGCAGCAGCCACTCGAGATAGATTGTCAACCTTGAGACGATACTCGGTTGCGAATATTCAGTCAGACTAGTCAGTGTCACAATTATTTATTGACATAATTTCTTATCTAAATACACTCGTAGCCGAAATATATGTGATATCCACACATGTGCTCTGCGTCGCATAATAAATACTGGTACCATGTATTTAGTTGGATAGTACCTCGTTGCTGTTGTATAATAATAATATCATCGCGTCTCACAAAAAGAACCACAGATTTCTAGACTTCTTCTTATTTTTTGCTTGTTTTTCATAATATTTCGTCTGACTCATCTACATTAATTTACGTTCTGTTGTTTTCTGTCTTGGTGCTGTAAAAATTTGCAGAACCTCTGAGCTCTCGTAATACCTTGTTGTTCACTCTTGTATACAGATTTGCTATTTTCTCGACGGAAGCTGTCCGCTACGGTCGAGTTTTGTTCTACCTATGTTAGTCGTCCACATTATTTATATTCTTCTTTGTTTTTCTCTTAGTCTGCTTCTTCAGCTTCTTTTTATTAGCTAGCTTTTTGGCTTTTGTCACTTATCTGCATTTGCATGGTTCTCTCTCCTTTTGTTTTACGCGGTCTTAGTACGTTATTTTGTGTAATTTTTGCTTATATTGTATGCTTGCTATTCTAGTCGCAATTTATGCTCTGTTTATCTTATTGCTGCTCTTTTTCGTTTTTAGGTTTTCCTTTATTGTTATTGCTATTGACATGTTCAGTTCTCCCACCCGCTTCTCTTTCTATCATTGTTGCTGTTACTTGGTGAATTGTACCGTGTTCTAGGTCCAGCCATGTGATTGCCAAAAAACAAGCCATAAGCAAACCATTGGTACCGTGAGACTACGTGATTGTGTGCATTTGTTTGCCGCCCGGTCGGTTACGATCTAGATAGAAAGGATGTTGATTCTGTAAACGTCGCGATAGTAGAAGGAGGTATTAAATGCTTAACAAGCTGGAAACAAAATCTCGTCGTGATTGATTATTGTCAACATGGTTTGGTCAAGTCAATCAGTGTGAGCAACAGAGAGAGCCCAGACGAAATACGTAGGTCATCATCACATTCACGACGTGGGGGAACCGGGTTGGCACAACGATGCATAGTCGTCAAGGAAAGAGAGTATTGGGTTGACCAGCAAAACTAATGCGTTGCTGCTATCCTATCTAAGTCAGTTGCATTATTAAACTATTGGTCATTCGCCTGCGGAGACGGTTATTTTATACAATGGCGTTTCTACGTACACTTCTTGGTCCGCCAGTTCTTGCTTCTATGTAATGATTGCGTAAGGTCTCACTCGCTTACTAATAACTGGTATCTTGATGTTGGCGAAACTAGTTGTGCCATCATTGGTTACTAGTTTGAATAGGGTTTCAGCTTGATTTTGGTGCTGTCTTTGTGCAGAGGCAAACAGTGGAGGAAAAGAACAGAAATGCGCATTCAGTAGAAAAATCCGGATCTCCACATTCACATGTGGCCCGACAACCAAACGCACTCAATTGGTTCCTCGGAAAGTTTTTGAGATGATACGTCTTAGAATTGTTACGGACCTGTATCATTTGCAGTGCCCTCAGAAGATGAAGTGTAATTTTTTTATCTAAGTTAAGCTGCTGATCAAAGTAGTGACAGTCGCCACAAGTCTTTGTACAACGTAGCTTGAACGAACGAAGACATGTTGCTTGAATGAGCTTGAACGTAACCGCCCAACAATATCAATTGTCTTCAGTAGAGTCTATAACATGCGAATCGTTTTGCTTACTTAGAAACGTACTACATAGACACACACATGCAGCTTTATCGCGCAGATTTTTGAACTATCTTCTTTTTGAAAGGCCCGAAGCCTTCTCCTCTGACCGTCATGTTTAGCAACGTTGTCGTATTCGTATAGTAGAAATCGAACTTCTGATAACACGTTGCTGCTCGCTTTACACTGTTCGATTGGTTTCGAGCCTAACGCTGTGTTGTTGTTGTTGTTGTTGTTGGTGACGCTGGTTTTGCAGATTGAATGAACGTGAAGCGTGAGCCGGTGAACTACGGCGGCGGCGGTGCGGGCGGCCCCGGGGGTGAACTGGGCGGTCCCGATGGTAGTCCGCACTGGAAAACCATGGATGGCTCGCCGCACCCCCCGCCGTCCGGCCAGTCGCACCCCGGCGGACCTCCTCCGGGCGGTCATCCGGGAGGTCATCCTGGCGGCCACCCAGGCGGCGGCCACCCCGGCCAACTACCGCCCGGACCCCCGCAAGGCCCGCCTGGACCGCCGCAGGGCCCACCGGGACCGCCACACGGGCCTGGCGGTCCACCGCACGGCCACCCGGGCCAGCAGCAGCTGCCTCCTGGCCATCCGCACGGGCCACCTCAGGGCCCGCATCCAGGACACCCCGGCGGACCCGGAGGTCCGGGCGGCGGCGGACCGGGTGGCGGTCCCCCCGGCGGGCCAGGTGGCGGTCCTGGTGGCATCCCGCCGCACGGCCATCCCGGTCATCCGGGCCATCCCCATGGCCATCCTCCGGGACCTCCGATGGGCGGACCTGGCCAGATGCCTCCCGGACCCCACGGCCCGCCCATGCACGGATCGCCGCATGGACCGCCTCCGCCTGGACACCCTGGCCACATGGGAGGACATCCACAGTAAGTGCCAGGTCGAGCCATCCAATTGTTACTGCGACAGCAACGGCTTCAGCTGCTGCTGACGAAGGCTTTCAGTTGTAGTTAGGTGTTCAGAGTATACGCGGCACTATTCACTTCTACCGTGTTTGTATTCTCTTATTGTTCTCTCATTAGAACTGTATTGTTGCTGTCGCTGTGCTTTGGTTTTGGATTGACAGCGTCTGCTGCTTGCTAATCAATGATGCTGATCTTTTCTGATTTGAACTAATGACGGAACGTTCATCTTACTAATGAGGACACATTACGGCTATTGATCTTACTGCTCGTTGGCAGACATACTGCATCATCTAGTGATTGATTTTCAGACGTCATAATGAAGAGCTCTAATAATAATAACAATAAATATTATTATGTTTAATAATGTTGGGTCAAATATGGTGATTGCTAATACGTTCGTTTACGATTCTTGACGAACGCGTTACCAAGACAGATTATGTGTCTTTAATGACGCTATGCGCTAATTATATTATAGATGGAGAAATCCATAATTAGTTTGTCGTTGGTGGTTCCGTGTTTGGTCGTAGAGATGGGACGAGGAATGACAAGCGTGTGTGACATAGCTGACCACCACCCATATAGTAGACAAAGTCGTTTTATGTACTTTTCCCTTGTTCTGGTATTATACGGTATATAGCTTTCTCCATGTAAACTAGTATCGTCGTCTTCCGTGCAAGACGTGTATTTGGTAATCTCATTTATAATATTTAATCTAAGAATGTGAGGACGCTGTGTGTTTGTATGTTGATTTTCGGATTGTCGCTTTCGCGTTTGCAAACATTAATTTGTTTTTCAGTAGATTAAGTCGACGGAGCCGTGGTGGCGTAGGTGATGTGCAATCTAATTTTATTTGAGTTCGATGAGAAGGTGTTTTCGCTAGATAATTGATTTTGTGTAAGTGCTTAATTCCTACAGCCGTGGCGGTAGACTAAGATGTACAAATGGAGTATACAGGTATATGTCTGGGTGTGTTTTTTTTTAGGGTGCCATGTGTAGATAAAGGGGGTCGCCGGAAAGGCGACGAAGCTTTCTTGAAGCATCGTCGCTCTGCTCACGTTGAACTATGTCACATGTGGATGTTTACAAGTCTGGTGTTTACCAACATTTAGCGCTTTGTAGGCTCATGGTCGTAGGATGGAGCCACATGCGTGCGTAGTGGCTGTGGTTAAGGCATTTGGACATATGTGGATGATGAATGTTTGTTCATCGTCGTGTCTTTGTGTTAGGATTTACATCGGAGACGGCAGTTGGAGACCTTATTTTGTCGTCACGCTGCTGCTGCTGCAGCTGCTGTTGTTTCGATGCTATAGCGCCGTAGTTCAAATATGTTTCTTGCTCAGTAAAAGCAATAATAAGAATACGCAGCACGCTTTCATTGGAAATGTCTAGATTACACAAGGCAGACAACCACCCATTGATTTGTACGTGCCGTGCCGGCAATTATCGAGCACACGGCTCATAATGACTGAATCTGAGCAGCAGCAACAGCAGCAGCAGGTCATCCGCCTTTCCATAGCGCCCCGCCGACAAATGTTCGGTTGTTATGGTTGTTGTTGTTGTCGTTGTTGCTGTTGTCATTTCTGTTGCTGCTGATGATATTGTTGTTGGTCAATGTCGACTTTGTCCGCGTTACCGTGGCGAGATTGTCATCACGAGCCATCATCATTGTGTTCGTGGCACGCTCTCCGAAGCTCCATCGTTTTGTCTGGGCAGCGGCAGTTCTTGCCGAAGCTACGGACAGCTTCAGCAGAAGTGGCAACGGCGCTGGTGGGTGCCGATGCTTCCCGTTGGTGTCTCGTTCTTTTCCCTCGCACGTTCCACTGTCTCCGCCTGCGAAGCTGCGGGGCTAGTGAAGGCAAGGCGGTCGAACTCATCGCGGCTTCTTTGTTGCGGGCTCAGTAGCGGGAGCGACCCTAGTAGTAGAAGTAGTAGTAATAGTAATCGTACTTCGTTGGGGGTGGTGGTACGGTGAGCACTGCCATGCCTGCTCGGTGGGTTAGTCGTTCGTTATGGGTTCTTTTGTACTTTGTCGGTCGGTTTATCTGTTGGTTTGTCGGCTGTTGTTTGCTCTTTACTGCTGGTGCCGCAGCCCGCAGCTGAGTAGCAGATAAGGCTGCATGCAGCCTTTCTAGGCTACGCTCGCAGGCGCATATGTGTGAGAGTCTTACATTTAGAGTCTGACATTGCTACACCAAGCCAAGTCTGTGTGGCTCGAATGAATTCCCTCTCCATTTCGGTAGTATCGGTTGTTCGGTTTGTTTGTTGTATCTATATATTTCTCTCTCTCTCTCTCTCTTGTGGTTCTCTGTCGAACTCGACTGTATGACTGTTGGAAATGTGGGTGGATGTGGGTGCGGGTGCGTGGACCGCGAAAAGCGGCGAGAGAGCGTATATCGAGCAGGGCGAGGGTACTCTTGATGACGACGATGATCATGCTCGTCGGTCAGTCGCTCATTCGCTAATGACGTTAGCAACTGCAGAAGCTGCTGCTGCCGCTACTGGACTAGCAGTCGCCGCGGTAGCGGAGTGTGGTACTATTTCAGTGCTAGAAGAGGAGGAGGAGGTGGTTGTGGTGCGAGGGCGGCGGTGGTGGCGGCTGCGGCGGCGGTTTTAGCGGCCGCCAAACTGATTGCCGCGTTGTTTTCAAGCATTGGCTACTGCTACTGCTGTAGTAGGGACTTCATCGACGACTCACCGGCCGGCGTGTATCCATATACACAACAGCTACAGCCAACCAATAACATGAAACGATTTACACTGTCTGACTAAGGCTTGGACGATGCGGATTCGAGCGACCATGCCATGCTACAAACGAATTGGTGGCGGCGGCTGGCAACGTCGACAGGGATCAAATAGGCACTTCAGGCACGACCATACGTCGCTCGGCACTGGGGCTGGCGTTCCGCCCTCTGTTTCCCTATTTCTTGCCTGCTCTCCCCCTCTCTCTATATATCTCTATATATGTTTTTCTTTCGCGTTTTCCCTTCTCCTCTGCGTCTATTTTCCTTTCTTTGTCTTAATTCGCTTTCCCTCTGCACACATTAGTTCTCTTTGTCGTGCTCTTTGCTATGTGTGGCTTTCCCTCCCTGGGTGTCCGCCCCTTCGCTCTGCGTGTCGGCAGTGTTAGCTATATCGGCTCGGTGATTGGCTTGCGAATATCGCGGCTTGCTTCAGTCACTATTCCGTTCGTGTAGAATTAAAAACATGGGTGATAAGAAGTTGTCGTATCATCTGTCATTCTATTATGTCTGTCCGTCCGTCAAATAGGTAACGTAATGCGTAATGACGGCAGCAGCAGCGCACTGGGTCGTAGGTAGGATCGCCTAGATGATGTCGTTGCGCTCTGACTCGCTTGGAGGAGTCTCCGGGCAGAGGAAGGGAGAGGGGGGAGATCAGTCAGTGTTTCGGTATGCCGGTCTGCTGTTTCTGCTCCCTCCGTACAGTCTCCCGGTCTGTAGGATGTCTGAGAGAGCCTCGGGGCAGCGGCGGATTACCCGCCGTGGTTGGTCTGCCACTGGATGGAGCCACTGCCGCTGTTACAACTTGCAGTTAACGTAACGCTACCCTTTACCGAGCATTCTAGTAGTCGCTTGGCACTTGGTGCCGTCACCACCAGTCTGGTCAGACTTGCTCCAGACCTTGATGATCGTCATCATTGGGGTCCTCCTCTCCATCAACTCTGCCACCATCAACAACAGCAGCAGTGCCCTGGAAACACCGAGATGACAAACGAGACCAAAGGGGAAAGAAGAGGAAGGGAGGGCAAAACGAAGCATTGGAACAACAGTATGGAAAATAAGGGCAGCTGACGGAGGGGAATAAAGGTATATATATATATATATATATATATATGTTATCATTCGGTCTCCATCGTTTGTCTCCCGACGGCGAGAGAGAGAGAGGCAACAAGAGAGTCCCGTAGAAGGAATATTCTTTGCTCGCCACTGCTACCACGTTAACCTACGACCGATCACTACGACTAAAATGTCCGCTCACCACTACCACCATCACCACTGGTGATGGTCCGTGCAATGCTTCGATTCTTGCGGTGACAGCCACTCGAGTCGACTCGACTCCAACCACCACCGGCTGTTAATGTCAGCGTGGTTTGTGGTCAAAGTCGTATGTTTCCTCCCTGTCTCGGTTGCGTTCTACCGGACTTACCCGCTGCTGCTGCTGGTGCTGCTTTACCTACATAGGTAACTAGCTTTGCGGTCCCTTTGTTGGTGCAGCGCTCCCTGACGCCTTTTTTCTACCGTTCTACCTAAGAGTTGCCGGCGACAGTCCAGCCGGCTGCTGTTACGATTCACCTGTTAGGATTTACTCCATAACACTATTACTCCGCCGCCGCCGGCAGCACCGTCACAACTATTGCCATAGGGCTAATTCCTCCTCTTTCCAGTAAGTAGCATACATTCAACAACTATTCGAGTTTTTGCACTTGCACTTTCTACATTTACATCTCTCGTACTGCTATTACAAACAAAAACAAAACTACGCAGAAAAACAACCCATTAGTAAAAAGGCCAGTCAAGTAGTTCCGGTTCGAGTAGTTGGGGTGGTATTTGTTGATGTCTATTAAATCAAGATTCGAGCGAACAGAAGGATCTACCGACCGACAGACAGACACAGATTGACACGTCGAGTCCGGTGGCGGCGGTGGTGGTGGTGGTGGGTGCATTCGCGTGCGCGTCGCGACCGAAGGAGACGCACAGGTGCACGGGTTCGAGCTCCACCGTTGCACATTTGTAATTACGGGGTCCGTCTTACGAAGCGGCGTGCAAAGCAAACCCGTGGACGCTAATTGCTAGCTGAGGGTCAGCCCGCAAAAAGTAAAGGGCACAGAAACAGACAAAGTACACACCACGATCGAGTGGCCCCCGCCAGTCAACCAAAACAGTCTGTGACTATGGCCGTATTCGACAGACGAGCAAATTCTGAGTCTCCCGGTGGCCGCCGGAATGTTGGAATGACCGGGAAAGGGAGCAGCAGCCGGGAAAGAAGAAACCCCAACGGTCAGCTCAAGCAGGCAAGCCAGCGAGAGAGAAGCACAGGCAGAGAGAGAGATAGAGAGAGGGTAGAGGTAAAGCGATAGGAAACGACGATCTGGGCTGCTCACTTTGGCGAGCAGCTTTGCCTGCCGGGGGTTTGCCGGGGGGTTGCCGTAGCCCACCGCATCAATCCGCCACGTCTTAGTGTTGGGCTATTTTTGAGCCGGCTGGCGCGTAATACCGTTAACGCTAAAGGCGATCCAGTCGTGCAACATGTCAGTATGCCATAGTTGTTCAGTGGTATGGTGTGCTAAGGGTGGTAGTGGTGGTTGTAGCAGAACCCGAGCTTATTTCGAAACTATCCTCGTACTTGACTATCATCACTTCGACTACGGCTTCTATCTGGTACCACTTCTGGCACAATTATGAGTAGACATTTTATTTTAAAGTGCCCAAGTATGAAATCTTGAGTAATCGCCGGCGTTATCGTTAAACAAAAAATAGTCGGTGTTGCGATTCTTGTTACGGCTGCCGTCATTGATAAGAAGTCAGTATTTTTATATATATATATATATATATGTATGCGGATGTGAGTGAAGGAAAGGGCATAGTGGAGAACGACCTGTAGAGTCCGCCACAGAGAATCTAGGGGATCTAAGCGACATTGCGAGGGAAGAGAGAGAGGATATTAAAGCGAGCGAGCGAGCGAGAGAGAGAGAGAAAGAGAGGAACTGTGGCATTTGCCAGATATGGAAGAGAAGTTGAAATTGTTAGCTCTACTCAATGGTCGATGCGCCATTTGTGTTGTTGTTGTTGTGGTTGCAGCTGCTGCTGTTGCTACTTTGACTTCTACCGCTATTGCGTACGGCAGTTGGAATCACGATCCTAGTTGATCTAGTAATCAATAAGTCATCAACTCTTAATTCTTGTTTCCTATAGTTTTAGACTGTATATATATATATATATATACGAAACTAAGACATCACTTATTCCCGCCTTGTCACCGCGCGCGGGTACGACGTGTCGATGCGGGGGCGATTTTTTTTCCAAAATTATGATTCAATGATTGACAACGACATGGACAAAGACGTGCAGCACCCGCACCAGCAGAAGCAGCGACGAAGGCGGTGCACCGTAGAAC
Source organism: Dermanyssus gallinae (assembly GCA_003439945.1). NCBI lineage: Eukaryota > Metazoa > Arthropoda > Arachnida > Mesostigmata > Dermanyssidae > Dermanyssus > Dermanyssus gallinae. The sequence goes on from QVRM01005301.1 coordinate 165,209, forward strand.
GCGACTAGGACCTTGAACAGGCAGGGAAAGGACAGAGCAAAAGGAAAGGGTACTACTACTACGTTAAGGTGGTTGTTGGCCGTCAACACCTAGGCCCCTCCTCCATGGCGGATGGAGGGGGGGAACTGTTGTTGGAGTTGAAGCGAAGACAGGACTTCTTCACGTCGTCATCACCCTGGTGCCCTGCTTCCTGCAACAGCAGCAGCAGCAGAAGCCACCTTCTACGGCAGCGTAGACGGCAGATTATTGGTGTCGTCCAGAGGTGGTGGGCCCGACTGCAGCTGTTGTAGCCGGGCTCTTAGGCTGTTTGCTACTGAGACTACGCATTCCTCAGCAGAAGCAGCTCAGCTTAATGCGAAGGTCCTATAGACGAAGGTCCTGTAGGCGAAGATCCTATAGGCGAAGGTCCCCATCCTGTCTCGGTCATCTCGCCTGGCCTGTCGTGTTGCCTCCTGGCTGCTGTTCTTGCTGCTTCATAGTCGATGAGAGAGATCTCTGCTGAGATCAAGCGCAATACGTGCTTTTGCTGAGAGGAGGTGGAGCATCCAAGCCCGACGGCAGCAATACCGCCGCCGTTATAACGGCGGCCGGTGAGAGTGAACTCAACTGTCCACTGCGGGCAATAGTGAAAGCAGCCACTTAGTCGGTGGCTGACGGGCAGGAAGGAATCAGTTGGTGTCGATCGGTCAAAGAATCGAGAGGAAAGCTCGCGTGGTGGTGGTGGTGGTGTCGTCTCACATCTGTGTTCACATCGGTAGTGGCAAGAGATGGATCATAACGTCGTAAAGCAACCGCAACAACAACAACAACAGCAGTAGGAGCAACAACAATAACAACAGCAACAACAACAACACGTGTATTGGCTATCATGATTGACTTGACGCTGAGTACAACGGTGTGAAGACGTTCCCTTCTCGTTCTCCCGCTATGGCACGCTCCATACGCTGAAGAGAGACATACTCCTTGTGTTGTTGATGTATTTTTGTCATCTTGATTGCTGTTGCCATATATATATATATATATATATATATATATATATATGTATATATCAATGGTATACGTACAATACGCATTGATATACAAATATATGCGCAAATGCAGAAATGTATAATACATGAGGCTGTGTTGGGGCGGCGCACCTGCTGCTGCTGCCACCAGCGATGTGCTGTGTCGTATGATGATAATGATGATGATGATGTTGTTGGTGCTTTGAGTAGTAGTAGTAGTGAACGACCAAAAGTAAGACTGAATTCAAACAGCGTCGGAGGAGGCAAACAATAGAAACAACAACAGCAGCAACAACAACAACAACAACAACAACAATACCACCACCAATGACAACAACAACACCACCAATGACAACGTCAAGTGGACGAAACCAGGCCAGCTGCGTAGGCTCTGCTGTCGTTGTGGTTGTTGTTATAGCTTTTGCTGTAGACGTCGTTTCGTGTTGTTGTTGTTGCCCTTGTTGTTATAGCATTTGCTGTAGACGTTTTCTCTAGTTGTTGTTGTTGTTGTTGTTGTTGTTGTTGCTGTTATAGCTTTTGCTGTAGACGTCGTTTCTTGTTGTTGTTGTTGCCCTTGTTGTTATAGCATTTGCTGTAGACGTTTTCTCTAGTTGTTGTTGTTGTTGTTGTTGTTGTTGTTGTTGTTGCTGTTATAGCTTTTGCTGTAAACGTCATCTCTAGTTGTTGTCGCTGTTGTTGTTATAGTGTTTGCTGTAGACGTTGTTTCTAGTCGTTGTTGTTGTGTTATAGCATTTGCTGTAGACGTTTTCTCTAGTTGTTGTTGTTGTTGTTGTTGCTGTTATAGCTTTTGCTGTAAACGTCGTCACTAGTTGTTGTTGTGGCTGTTGTTGTTGTTATTGGTTTTGGAAGCGTCTGGCGGCCGCTGCTTATCTGTGTGCACAGCACCGGCCGACGGCTGACGTTGTGTGGCCAATTATGAATAGCTCTACAGACTCGCTGTGGCGTTCATTGCCATTCGTCCATCCTCTATGTGCTGTTCACATAACCAGGTCACCAGGATCGGGCGACGTCAAGGGAGCAGAGGAGTCGAAGAAGTCGACGCCGCAGCTGCTAACGCCGCTGCTGTTGCTGCTTCTGCGTCAAATGCTTGTAGTTAACGTAGTAAATACGTATGTAAGTAAACGAATCAGCGACAAATAGTCTGACTCTTACTGACTGACTGACCGACAGACCCTATGAAGAACTAACTCGATGTGAACAAACGCCGGTCTTGCGCGAACGCCAACGAATACCGCAACGAAGGAGAAGAAGAAGGGGAACAACATTACCCTTTTTCTCGCACCGGTCTCTCCTCACCCATTCTACCACCCAGCTCTCCGCTCGACCGCCCACCCACCCTCAGCCTGCGGGGTTGTTGAGGCTCTGGAACGTCAACACAAGCCTCAGCAGCAGCAGCGGCATCACGGCACCGACCACAGGTTAGCAGGGGTTGGTCGTCAAACAAATAAAAAGAACCTCATTATCATCATCGTCGTCGTCGTCACCACGATCATCAGTAGCGGCTGCACTTACTAGCGAAGTCAAATGCAGAAGTGAAGAAAGGCGGTTTGCGTACACCACGCTAACAACGTGGTCGTTTTCGTGATCTTCGTGGTGGAGGTGGTCGTGCTCTTCGTGGTGGAGGTGATGGTGATGAAAGGTGGTGATGAGGTTAGGGATGAAAGCGGCACTGATGTTGTTGATGTTTGTTGCGATGGAAACAACAACAACAACAACAACAATAACTGATCTGACGACGACAACGACGATGTAGACTCCAGCGATTTTGTTGTGTTATAAGTGTCAAAGTGGAAGAAAAGTGGCGCACAAATGTTGCACCGCTCCAATCTTTGCGATGACAACAACTGTAGCAGAGAGCAACATCTTTTATGCTTGATAATGATGATTCGTCGTCTATTTGCCCGTTCGTGGTTTGGTCAACTGGAGTCCGCTCGTTGCTACAGTAGTCCACTAGCAGCGTAATTGTGCTGGCTGGCTGCCTGCCGGTCTCTCGTAACTCTCGAGATGATCTTGTCGATGCGGTGTCGTTGTTGTTGTTGGTGCTGCTGTCGCGTTATATCGTGTTATCATCAGGCGTCGTGAGTTTTTATTCGTCTTCTTGAAAATCTTCATCTGTTCTCAGCGACCTCTTTTTGAAAAGGAGAGAGGGAAAAAGCGAGAGTAGAAAGGGAGTAAGGAAAAGTGAGAGAAATATATATCAATTTGCTCGAGGGTACGATGTCGTTGACACACATCGATCCAACGGCCATCGACGATGTAGTTTTGAAGGAGTTGGCTGGCGGAGTGTTTCGCGTCTGTGTGTGCGTGAGTTTCTGGCGTAGTTTGAACTTACTATAATAATAATAATACACAACAAACTACTTCACCTACGGTGGCCTGAAACAAAAGACGCCTGGCTACGACCTGTTGTCAGGCTGGTCACGACAATAACGGTCATGTTCACTACGGGCTCTGTCTGTCTGGCTGCTGTTTCTCGCTCTTTTACAGTCGTTTAGCCGCTCGCAGTTTGATTGTGTCTCTTTCTGTTTGTCTCTCGATACGACGACAATCACGACAACGACGGACGCCATCGCGCGACGATTCGAAATGACATCAACAAAACCACGACTAATAAATAAATAGATGGTCGGTGGTGGACTATTACTACTACTACTACTACTACTACTACTATTTATACCTACGCCTCGAGCTCTCACCATCTGTCGCTCCGCTTACCGGTCCCGCTGTTGTTATTATATTTGCTTATGTCTATGAAGGCTGCCTACGAATGCTGCCACCCTTCCTCGTAGGAATACCTGCCAGCAACAGCATCCAATCCACTGGACAAAACATTCACCGACTGGAGAAAACGTCGTCGTCGTCGTCGTTGTTGTCGTTGTCGAGTCTCGCCAACAAGCAGTAAAGTGACACACAACAGCCTTGCTCCATTCGCGCGCTATTCCGTGACGCCGTGCGTGTCATCTTTGTCATCTTGCAGCGGACCCCAGCGGCAGCAATTGCGACGCTGCCGTCGACAACAATAACAACAACAACAATAACAACAACAACAATAACAACAATAACAACAACAACAATAACAACAACAACTTCTGATGTGGTCTATGTCGTGAAACCACGGCTTTATTATTTCGCTGCTCTGGTGATCCCTGCGTTTAATCTCGCGCTTGTTTTTTTCCTCTTCCCAAATCTTGTATCCTCCCTCCCTCCCTCCCCTCGATCGGTCGATTTCTCCCTAGCTCGCTCTCGATTGCTCGCTGTCTTGTTGTTGGAGATTTTTCGCCCACTGTCGCCGTTCTGTTGGTAGAGTTGGCAGAGTTTGGGTAGAGCGATAAGGTTTTTTGTTAAGATCGTTGTCGACACGCGGCGTCGACCGTGACGACAACCGACCATGTTGGAGGAGGTGATGACGATGATGATCGTGATGATGATGATGATTGTGATGACTGTGATGTTAGTGACCATGTAATGATCTGCCGTCTACTGGAAAAAATGGCGTGAGCCAGGAGCGTGCGTGCGTGGTGGTAAATTCGTTAGACGGGATTGTGCGTCGGAACTATAGAGACCACAGCAACACCAGCAACCGCAATAACAACAACAACAACAACAACAACAATAACAACAACAATAACAACAACTGAAGCACTGAGTGGGACTTCTTGAACTAGAACAGCTGTCAGCAAACATGACGGTCGTTGGCTGCCTCCAGGATCCGTTCTATTCGAGCTGGATTTCGAACTGTTTTCGGTAAGAAAACGCTACTAGTAGCTTAAGGGAGGTCGCAGAAGGAGCGGGCTGCGGCGGGTTGCTACAATGTCCTTCTTTCTTGGACGTGCTTTTCCGGCCGTTATATTTGAATATAATTTTAAAGATATGTATACTATTCACATTTCTGTGAACTTCTTCTTTGTGAGAGCCATGCGGGAGCCACTGGCTTCATTCACATAAGTGAGTGTGTCATCATGCTGTACGTGCACTTATTTGCATAAGAATATATACATACATACATACACAAGTGCACGTTCTGTCAAGTCTTGACAAACATAGCGAATACGCAATCGGCTGCAATAGCCGGGGAACCTATGGAGAAATCTGTAATTATTATTTTTATGAATTTGCACAGTGAGTCTGCTGATCGGATCGGCCCGATACTTAATCGGCTCAGGTGCTGACATCTGCCTGAGTGAGAATCCAGCTGCTTCACATGGCATGCGCTTGCGCCGACTAGTATACCTGTGTGCATTTTATAGTACAATTTTGCCGTGACGTCGGCGTGGCTGAACCAGCCACGCTTTCTAGCCACGTATCGATGTCTTGTCCGTATTTGTTGTATTTCGCAGGCGCTATAAGCGCCACCGTGTGGCGGTGCCGACGAATCTAAACATGAAGAGACGCCTCTGGATCCTTTATCACATTTACCAACTTTACGTGTTGCGTCTACGCTGGGGTGCTTTTATTACGATCGCGCGATAAAAGTTGCGTATTCGGTGTCGACTATAATGATGTCAACTACTTCCCTGACATTTCACGCAGTAGTGCTGCTATGGGCCGTCATTAACATCTACGTCTCTGATGAACCATACGTAAGCCCCGGACAATATGTCCGCATCTATTCTAAGCTAAGTCCAAAATGATGCTGGCGATGTCTAAACGATCCATACGAACAGGCCAACTCCGAAACGTGTGTTCAAGTTCTAGCCAAATCGCAAGCATGCAGAGACGATGACTACTCATGTTTTGCATGCAGACATTCATTGAGAGTACATGCATATATCACTTTCCTCCGAGCACTTATTCCTACCTTTGCGGGCTTGCCTGTCGTGATTTTACGTTAACGCATGTTTGTTTTTCTGTGTTGTTTCATGTCCTAACCTCTGATTTCAGGCCATTTCCGTCACGTCCTCCGCCGAGACACCATGGCCCCTATTTTGGCCAACCTGACTATCGTATCTACGAGATGAACAAACGTCTTCACCAGCGGACAGAGGTTCGTACCGTTCGTATCGTTCTGTTAGGTTTCTTTTGCTTAATTTATCTTTATATAGATATATAATATATATATATATATAGATATATATAGATAGAGATAGAGAGAGAGATATATATATAATATATCAGTATATATAATATATATATATACTATATAGTATACATATATATATATATATATAATATATAATAGATATATACATATATATATATATATAATATATAATATATATATATACATAATATATATATATATATATATACATATATATATATATTTTTTGTGTTGAAAATTTGGTTGTCAGAATAATCAAGTTTTTAAAAGAAATCTAGACTATTTATACTCCAGTTTATAATATATTCACAAAAAAAAAAAAAATTAATAAACTCGCAGTTGGCTTGCCTATTAACGCATTACAAATCATCAGTAAAGTAAATCGCATTAAGTACTAAATAATAATAATGATTAATGTTTGTTCATTTTTTTTACATTTATTATCCTACTGGAAAACGAGCCAGCGGACAAATCTATGCTGGCGCTATATCTTGCGTGTGAAATGGTGTATTAGTGATGACAGTTTGAGGACGTCGTCGTTCACATCTGTGTTAAGTTAACCGTTAATCGAGTCGAATTGTGTTTGTCTGTTTGTGCATTCTTGTCGTTGTTGTTGTGTCGTCGTTGTGGCCCACCGGTCGGCCGACCCAATATCGAACTTGGTTACCGCCATCTAGGAGAGTGACAACCTATGGTGGGACGCGTTCGCGACCGAATTCTTCGAGGACGACGCGACGCTCACGCTGACGTTGTGCCTCGAGGACGGGCCGAAGCGCTACACCGTGGGGCGGACACTCATTCCGCGCTACTTCCGCTCGATCTTCGAGGGCGGCGTGTGTGAGCTGCAGTTTCAACTGAAGCACGCCCGTGAATCGTTTCACCAGTCGGCGATCTCGCTCGACTGTGATCAGGCCTACATGCTGACCACGCACGGCAAACCCGCTCAGCCCACGTTTCCCGGTAGGCGTTCGCTTGCTTACTACTAACGCTTACGAGTCAATGGAATCATCCATCAATCAGTCCATCAATCAATCTGTCGTCTTCGTAGCCGCGGTTCACCTCGCGCAATCACCCGCAATAACCGTTGTAGCAGTAGTAGTTTTTGTGGTTTTAATAATGATTGATTGGTCATAGTTGGTTTCGGTTTCGAACGAACCGGACGTGTTTGGTATAGCGGCTGTTTAAATTATAAAATTTAAGTGCAGTACTGGTGCCAACTCGACATTTCGACCCTGCGACAGCAACGGGCGGTGTGGTGCATACCTGAGCGTGCTCCGATCAAGGATTGAACGAAACAACAGTTGTTGCTGGCCTCGTTGGGTTCTCTTGCTCCTACGTGGTCTACCGAGAAAGTGTAACAGCTGATTCGGCATATGTGGCGGCAAACACTGACCCGTGTGTGAGTTGGTGTTGTTGTTGGTGTTATTGTTGTTGGTGTTGTTGGTGTTGTTGTTGCTGGTGTGGTTGTTGTTGCCGTCGTTGAGCAGCCAGTTAACACAAACGCCGTCTTTTATTCTAGCGACCCTATCGACTGTGTTGCCAGTGCTGAAGCAGTGGTCATCTTTAATATTGCCACAAGCCAGCTAGTGACTGATATTCGAGCGCGACTGCCAGGCAGCGGACGTAGCCGAGTGGCATAGTCCCTGCCTTGAAAAGGCAGGCCCGTAGCGGAACCGGGTTCAAATCCCGTAGGCAACTTTTTTTTTTTTTTTTTTTTTTTTTTTTTTTTTTTTTTTTTTTTTTACGTCTCCAACGTCTTAAGTAGAGAGATTTAGGACAATATGGCCTCCCGGAAAGAACCGGACAAGGCCTGCACGCAGGACGCTGCAGCTGACCTACAGCATGAAGTTGCCTGCCAACCGAACCAGACGGGAGAGACAAGCACAGCTGCCGAAACCGACGCGGTGAACAAAAATGACTGCCATCTTGACGAAATAAGTCAGATTTCCGAGGACCTGTACGCGTTCATTCAAACTGCGAGGTGCGTGCATCTACCTATCCAGAAGATGGCGGACAAACTTCGAGCCGCGGTGAAGGAGGCCCGTAGAAGATGGCGGACAGCTCGACAAACGCCTAATCAGACCGCGCAATTGAAGGCACAAAAAGACATAGACCGTATTAACGGCCTCATAGACGGGCACCAAGATGAGGCGAACATTTCGTGTCTTATCAACCAGGACTGGCCGGATCCGGTGTACGAGAGGGTATCTGTCCTTAAAGCAAGCATTTTGAAGGACCACCCACTAAGAATCCTAATAGCCGACGAAGACGACTCTTCGGACAGCGTTACCTGGAGGAATATGGCTACACAATTCCGAGGCATCTCCGAGGATGCCGCCCCCCCAGTGGGCAAAGTATTTACTCGCCAGATACAGGAATCCGGTGATGACGGTCAGCTGGAAACGCGTGCGTTGATTGCGCTGCGGTACCCCAAGAAGTCAGACATGGAGCGTTCTTATGACTTCCTTGACCAAGTCGCGTCCAAGGCCTCTCTACTACGCAATCAGCTAAAACTTGCCAAGTCCACCCCTATACCCTGCTACATATCTAAACAGGGTGAAAGCCGGGGACATCGTAAGCTTCTTGAGTGTCTCGCGCGGAAGTATGATATTTACATTGCAGCAGGCCCGATCAAGCCCGCTCGAAGCGAGCATCTAGACAGTGCACCAAAGCGTGCTGGCAGTTCTACAACTTCTATCGTAATCAAGAAGACTGGGTCAGGGTCTTATGCAGACACGCTGAAAGACCTTGGCTCTAAAGTAAACCCAGAGCAATTTAAGGTTAAAATTGCACGGGTTCAGCAACTGCCTAGTGGGGATGTGCGGCTTTTAGTTGCAGAAGGACCGGAAGGGGGGACTACCTCTTTTCTTGAAGCTCTTAAGAACACCGGAGGAGCAGACTTCTCGCTAGACCATTCTTCCTTAAAACGAGTAATTGTTCGTGACCTCGTCGAAGGCACCACAAGCGCCGATCTAGAAGCGGCCTTTCGACAGTCAGTCCCGCTCACAGGTCCTATCCACGTCAGCTCGCCCCAAATGGGTGCGACTGGACGATGGACCGCAATAGTGCGGCTTACTGCAGCAGACCACACCAGGGCCCTGCAAGCCAAGCGAATCCAGATCGGATGGTCAGCCTGCGTTATTTCAGACTGGATAACAGTCCCCACATGTCAACGTTGCCAAAGAGTGGGCCACACGGCACAACATTGCAACTTTGATCCTGTCACTGGGAAGCGCTGCCATAAGTGTGGCGGTCTTGGTCATACAGCGCAGGGCTGTAGCGCTGCGCTCTCCTGCTACAACTGCGGAACTCCAGGCCATGCAGCAAACTCAGCCGCCTGCCCTGCTTTCCGTCAGAAGATCGAGGAAGTCCGACGACAACGGTCGAGCAAAGCATCACCACAGAACACGGCGAGTTCTGTTGCAGATGGGAGCACACAGCCAATAACACATTCATCTTGTGATGCTAACACCGACGAAGACGGTTTTAGACCTTTGACCGGGAATGCGCGGAAAAGAGCCATCCGGTCCCCCGCAACTAACGAGAGAGCAGCCAAATCTTTTAACTCAAATGACCAGACATCTTAGAGTTGCCCAGCTAAATTGCAACAGAAGCAAACACGTCCATGACATGCTAGACATTTTATCATCCAGGAGACAAACGGATCTCTGCCTTCTTAGTGAACCGAACGTACAGCTTGTAGAACGTCGGGCCCCAGCGTGGGTTTCAGATTCAGACCACTCGACCTGCATAGTTCTTAACGACCATAGCCCTTTCCATGCTCGAGCGTCAGGCTCAGGAGATGGGTTTTCATGGATCGAAATTGAGGAGGTAGGCCGCTTTTATTCCTGTTATTCTAGCCCCAACAGATCCATAGATGATCTTTTTAACCTACTTGACAATCTCTCTGCATCCCTCAGACAATGTGACGCCTCTTTTATAGTAATCACAGGCGATTTTAACGCAGCCTCAACAACTTGGGGATCCCCGGCAACCACAGCTCGTGGGACTGCCCTTTTAGAATGGCTCGCTACTGAGGACCTCGTCGTATGTAACACAGGAGACACGCCGACATTTCACGGAATCGGTAGGGGGTCCGTGATTGACATGACAATTTGCCGCAGTGGTCAAGCAGGCCGGCTAACAAGATGGACAGTTTTAGGTGATGAGGTAACCCTCAGTGACCACCACTGTCTGGAGTTTGACATCCTTCTTAATCCTGGCTTTTATTCAACGAATACGGCTCCATCTATACGGCCCGTGCCGAGACGACAAAGCCCAGATGAACTTGACCAAAGAATAAATGAGTTTATCTCTCAAAATGGGCCGCCAACTACAGCAGAGGGACTGCAGCGACTACTAGAGGCTGCGAGCGTAGTGCAAAGGCCTCAGTTCCTGCACCCACGCCGCAGACGCCCTGTTCAACCCAAGTACTGGTGGAACGAGACTGTTGCCGGCTGTAGTCGTGCATGCAACGGCGCTTGGCGCCAACTAACCCGGGCCAAACGTAGTCATGCACCGGAAGACAGAACAACCGAGCTCATAAAGAGATACAAGAAGACACGCGCGCTTCTGAAGAAAGAAATTGCTAGAAGCAAGGCCTTGGCTAGGAAGGCCTTGCTAGAAGAGATTGAAGACGACCCGTGGGGGCGCCCCTATCAGCTTATTAAAGTAATTCCAGGCCTTCGCAGAAAAGACACGCTTTCGGACGAGGAACGTGCAAGAACTATTTCAGCGTTATTTCCCAGCCACCCCACTTTCGATCGTTCTCGCTATCTGGGAGACGCCACAGGCCATGTTCCGCCTGTCACCAAGCTGGAAATAATCAATGCTGCAGCACGGATCAAGGTGGGGAAAGCCCCCGGACCCGATGGCGTCCCGGCCGCGGCCACAAAGGCCCTCTTACTGAAGCTCCCAGAGAAGATTGCTGCTATTTTCACACAAATTATGCAGGAGGGGACCATTCCCGCCATGTGGAAGTCGGCCCGTGTCATACTTATTCCGAAAGGGAACGGTTCATATAGACCGATATGCCTACTTGGCACGTTGGCAAAGGCGTTTGAAGCGATCCTAGAACAGCGCCTTCGTGATTTTGCAGAGAAGCACGGGCTTCTTTCGGACTCGCAATACGGATTCCGACGGGGCCGTACAACTCTCGGAGCAATTAACAAGGTGCAATCTAAGGCCGAGATGCTGCAAAAGGTGGCGCCCAGGGCCCGCGGGCTTCTGCTCGCAGTTCTCTTAGACGTAAAAAACGCGTTTAATAGTCTGCCTTGGAGTACCATTCTTGAGGTACTCTACAAGCGCAAGGTACCAGCATATCTCCGTCGCCTTATATCTAATTACCTCGACGAGAGGACTATTACGTGTCAAGGCGTTGAATCCAGCATGACGGCTGGAGTTCCGCAAGGCTCTATCCTTGGGCCGTTACTCTGGAACGTAACATACGATGAAGTGCTCCGTCTGCAAGGCCTCCCACCTGGAGTTGAGCTTCTTGCTTTTGCAGACGATCTTCTCGTTCTCATCCATGCAAGATCAGCTGACGAGCTGGAGCGGCATACAAACGAGGTCCTTGCGGACGTTGCAGACTGGATGAAATCAGCAGGACTGACCCTCGCGCCAGCGAAGAGTGAAGCAATACTTCTAGGACTTAAGCGCTGTAGACCCCTAAAAATCGCGCTAGAGGGGCATGCCATCAATGTTTCCAACTCCGTTCGTTACCTCGGGGTCGTCTTGGAGAAAAGCCTCAAGGGGCATGCTCTCCTACAGCATGCATGCGGGAAGGCCCTTAAGGCGGCCAACAACATCGGTCGCCTAATGCCCAATACATACGGCCCGCGCCAGTCAAGGCGCCGTCTCCTAATGTCGGTAGCCGAGTCCATCGTTTTGTACGGCGCTCCAGTCTGGCCAGAAGCCACGCTGGCAACGGCCTCGCGAAGACGCATGCTTAGAAGAGCGCAGCGGGTCCCGGCCCTGCGTATTATCAGCGGGTATCGAACTGTGAGCACGGAGGCGGCCCTGCTGCTAGCTGGCACCGTGCCATGGGATCTTAAAGCTGAGGAACGTCGCCGACTCTGGGAAGACCCGACGCGAAGCAAGGACGCCGAGCGCCAGAATACATTGGACCGCTGGCAGAACGAATGGAACAATATCCAGAGCGGATGCCCAGGCGCGCAAACAAAGGCCCTTCTCCCAGACATAAAGGCATGGCTTGGTCGCCCTGGAGGGGAAGTGGACTATCACATAACGCAAGTGCTCACGGGACACGGGGAGTTTCGGTCCTATCTCTACCGAATAGGCAAGGCAGGGAGTCCAACATGCCTCCACTGCAGCCAACTGGTGGACGACACGGCAGAACACACTGTTCTATTCTGCCCCGCCTGGGAAGCCCAGCGCGGACTCTTGCGGAACGTACCCGGCTGCACCTCGCCGAACTCACTCAGTCTTCCTGTCCTAGTCAAACGGATGACGACCTCAATCGGTGACTGGCGCACAGTCGCAACCGTCATCAAAAGTGTTTTAGCTGAGAAGGAGCGAACTGTTCGCATGTCGACGCCCTCTCCGGAGAGCCTGCGCCACCAGTAAACCGAGACATCATACCCCCCCCTCAGTAGTTTGTAGTAATGCTAACAGCACTTCCCTGCTGGGGGGGGAAGGAGGACATGACTGGTTTTTAGTGGGTTGGAGCCCCACACTACCGGCCCACACTTGCAGGACAATCCTGCCGTGGTGCCCGCGTGTGCAATCCGCATTTCCCAGTTAGTCCTCTAAAAAAAAAAAAAAAAAAAATAATGATTGATTGTTCGCTGGCATGTATGTATACCTAAATACACATGTAACCCTTTTATATCAGGGGCGTTTAGAGCGGCAGCATATATATGTTACCTACGCATCCATATAATTCAATAATATTCATTATGTTTAATATTATTAGTCTTTAATTCCAACACTTGTATTGATTGTCAACGTGTTTATGCTATCCGTTCATTTCGTGAAAGCCCATGGTTTGGATTCGTCGTCTTCGTCGACCTGATTGGATCTGATTAGACGCTGTCCAGTCGCTGCTTTCCTCTGCAAAAAAAAACTTATAGGTCTATTAGTATGGGAACACTAGGTTCTGATTAAAAGCAGAAACGAAGAGAGCGCATTCAGTAGTCTGACTAGACAACACTAAGCACAGTCTAATCTTTTGTTTCCCGGAATTATATAATTGATTATTCATATAATGGACGCATTATAAGTTCAACAGCACATATCATCTTATTTGACTATTTATTTTTGCTTTACTTGTAATTTTCGTGGAGAACTAGTTGGGACAGCATTTATACATGTCCAGGTTTTTCTCCCTTTGAAGTCCAGAGTAACTCTGACGTCGATTAATGAGATATCTTTTTAAAATAAATTTACGACTGCGTTTGCTATTACTATATTCTTATGTATTATTTACTTGCCAATTTACATTTGTTAAGCATCAGGTATTTTTGGTTTTGCTTTGGATATATTGATGGCTGTGCGTCCTTGCCGCCGGCAAGACCACCATTGGTGCGCATGTGTAACTATATGCAGTATGCCGTAAACGGACGTCACAATGGCATAAACAAAATGCCAATGTATATATAGGCACCATTGGTTGGCTGTTTAATTTATCATTGTTGTGTGTTTGTGTATTTTCATCTTGTGTCATCTACGGCAGGTGGCCGCGCGGATCCGTTGAAGGACCAGTCATCGCGAGACAGCGCGGTATTGGTGGCCACGGAGGGCCGGCTAATGGTCGAGTTCACTTTTGACGACCTCATGCGCATTCGCAGCTGGCACTTCGCCACCAGGACGCACCGGGAACTGGTGCCGCGGGCGCTCATCGCCTTGCATCAGGACCCTCAGGTGGGTGTATGAGGTTGCGCCGCAGCGACTGATTGATGAAAATAATCTACTATAGTTCGGCGGTCGGGTCGCGGCTGTGGTGTATTGGTGATAGTGAGTCTGTCATGTCAGTCTTGACAGCACAGTAAATAGCTCAATCAATCATAGTAGTCATATCTTACTTAGATATGGAAGCCAGAGATCGAGTCTAGCAGTTTGCCGAGCTGCAGCGAGCACAACCGTAAAGTGTTTTATACATGTGGCATAATTCACTTTATATAGCCACAACTTTATATAGCCACATGGCGTATAGTATGTTGCGTTACCCCGTTGTACATCGATTGAAAGCCTCTGTTCTGATGGTTGTTATTTTCGTTGCTGTTGTCGTCGTCTATACTGTACTTCTGGTGCGGCTGTTACTGCGGTTGCCGGCGTCGCCCGATATCGATTTCCCGCCGCCACTCATTCACTGCGTAGGTGATGGACCAGATGTCGAAGAACTGCACGCGACAGGGGCTCACCAACTCGACACTCAACTACCTCCGTCTGTGCGTTATACTCGAGCCGATGCAGGAGCTGATGAGTCGACACAAGGCGTACGCCCTCTCCCCACGCGATTGTCTCAAGACGACGCTGTTTCAGAAGTGGCAACGCATGATCGCACCCCCTGGTGAGTCGGCCCGCCGTGCCACTTTACGCTGACATATTGACGCATGCCTTACTTTTTTATGGCGCTAGACCAAACTCGTGTGTGAGGTACAAGAAGCTTGTCGCCGAGGGCAGTTACTTAGTTACTTAACACAGTGATGACGGCCGTTAGACAAGAAAGGGAGGGACACCTGTTGGAGCTTACAGCGACATTCGGCGCGCACGTACCCGCTTTTGGTTGTCAACTAGTATGAATATATATATATATGCGTATGCGATTGTTTGTGCGCCGTGCCTTGAGGCTTCTTCGCTGGCTCTCCTTGCAGCTTTGCAGTCTGCCTGCGCTTACGTGCATCTTCGTGACGTTGTTTTGTTCTGCATTGTTTTGGTCATTACTTTTGTCGTTACTATTGTTCTTATTTCTGTTGTTTCGTTTCATTCAGTGCTTCATTTGTGTCTCTGTTCATTACCATTATTGGTTTTCTGTTTGTTTTGTTATTTCGCTGTAATAAGTTCGCCAACGACCGACATACAACCCAGCATTTAGCGGGGTTACAAGTACAACAGCAACACCCTCATTATGCCATGGAGGTGAGCCGACAGTTCTTGCATATATTGTTGCATTGACGTTTCAAACATATATTGATATTCACAGACATTTCTACGACTATGGTACGAAGCGACTCAGGTGGATGTTAGCAGAAGGTAGACTAAAGCAATGATCTAAATGGAAATAAACGGGTACATATCGAAACCCGTTTTCTTGGCTAGCTAATCTAACTTATTGCGTGTAAGGCATGAGCTTCTTCAAAATAAGTGCTACCATTACCATTAGCACTATCACAGAAAATCTTTGCGATTTATTTGACGGTGGTCTTCCGTTTCGCCACGTAAAACAGCGCCTGTTCCGATTGTCGATTATGAAATAGAGTAAAAGACAACAACGGAACAAAAACAACAAGAGGGATAATAACAATTAAAATCAAAACTCACGTCGCTAGAGACATATGTAAAGATAACAAAGGGCAACGGGCATGAACACAGATAACAGAACAAAGAGATTACGAGTGCATACGGTTCAAGCAACAAACGTTGGCGGCATTAGTAGACGTTGCTTTGAAGCACAACTAAACTGCGTCAATCAAAAAGAAACATCACGAAACGATGTGATTATCAAAACAGGTATCATAAATTTATCCGCTTTGCACGTCAATTTTAGCGTCAAGTTTAGGGGGAACACAAACCACGCAACAAATAGCGTGATATCGAAGGCGTGCTTGTCGGTCGAAATGTTGGTTTATTGTTGTCAATTCAGCATATTGTGCCTGACATCCCAGTAATTAGTATGAACGTCACGAATAACGTTTACAACCCTAAATTATGTTTTTGCTTGAAATATGTTTTTTTTTTATAATAAGAGGCGCTGAGATGTTAGTTTTGTTGCTATTGTCTAAATATATTGTCAACCCTTTTGTTGTTCAATACTTTTTATTGACGCCCATTAAAATCACAGTAATAATTATGATTAAAGACGCGATAACTGTTCGTTGTTTTTGCTGCTTCCGCCGCTGCTGCCTTTTTTCGTCGGTATATTTTGTCAGCGGCGGTATAGGTAAACTGGAGGAGTTGATTGTTTTTATAAGCTTAGTAGACCAGTTTTAGGCATGTGACGGGGTCTTGTTCGGTATGTTGTTATTACCACTACTATTAGTGTGCTAGTTTTAGCGTCGCTGCCCCTGTGCGCGCCGCTTTGTATGCCGTACGGTAGCAGGGTCCTCACTGCCCTTTAGATTCGAGCGCCTTGAGGCCCCAGGGCACCGCTGATTGGGGCGAGTTAACTAGCTTTTGTATGTAGATGAATTGATTGTAGTTCAGCTGACCGGGTGGTGGCTCGTGGTTGGGTGAGTAGTGGTGACTGCGCGTGTACGTCCCTATCGGCCATGGATGAGCGGATCAATGAGCGTATCAGCAACCAGCACCTCATTCACTCCTTCGTCGTCCTCGGCGTCATCACCTGCAGCATCATCAGAACCATCGCAATCGTCATCATCTAAAGGTGGTGGAGATAGTCTGAGTGTCTGGCGAAGGTGGAGGTCTGCCCCTGAACTTTGCTCAGCGATCGGAGGAGTGGGTGATCCGGCGACTACTGCTGCTGCTGCTGCTGCTACGGCTACTACGGGCTGCGAGTGACTATGCAAATATGCGCCGAGGTGCCACGATGTGTTTGCCGCACGTCGTCGCTGTTCGTACGTTCTGTTCAACCTGTGTCAGATCTTCACCAGATCAGCCATCAGAACAGAAACGGTCACAAGAAAACAACAAGAACAAGGACGACAACAGCTGTAGCAACAACAACAACAGCAGCAAGGACATCAATAATACCAACAACAACAACGACTACGACAACCTTAGCAGGAATAATAGCTACAATCGCCACCACCACCACCACCACCACTACCACCTCCGCGATCGCCACGAAACCGCGACAGCGACGGCCACCCGTGTCACGCATTGTGTACCTGTCTATAGTATCAATTGCAGCCGATAGTTCTAATCGATTCACTGACGTGGCTCTGTTTTGGTCTTGTGTTTTGCGCTTTATTTCTCGTTCGCGTTTTGGTTGTGCTGTCGCTCATATTCGCGCTCATCTTTCTCAATTTATCTCGTTCTCTGTTGCTCTTTCTCTCTGTATCTCTCTCTCGCTCTCTCTCTTTCTCTTTGTCTGTTTGTTGTTGTTGTTGTCTTGTTGTGTTTTCTGTCTCTGTAACCGCAGCTCCCCCGGCGAACCGGGGCGGCGCGATGCCCCCGAACGACATGAAAATGATGTCAACTTCAGAGTTAGGTTTGTGTTCGTTCTCTCTTCACTTCACGCATCGTCTGCCACGCTACAACTACAACACTCGCTCGTCATTATACTAACTCAAAACAAAATGAAGGCACAAGAGCATACACATGCTGGGGTGCGCGCTGAGGAAGATTTCCGCAGAGCTCGCTTCAATAACCTGTTCAGATTCAGTTGTTTTATTATCACAGCCTTTGCTTCGTTTATCCATGTGCTCGTATGCACAATTGCGCCGGTCTCGTCGGCCACACAACTCAGACCAACTGAGACAGGCGTCCCCCCTTTGATATATATATATATATATATAGATATATATATATTTTTTTTTTAAATACAAGTAGTTACATGTGTATAAACACTTGCAGTTGTGTACTTGTACAGAACATAGCCAATCTCTAGGTGAGACGTCCGTTGCTTGACGTAGGCCCTGACCACCGTGAGCTTGCTCCGGGTAGTAATAGTACACTGCTGAAATGCTAATTGTTGCAAAAATGCCTCGCATCTACGCTACATTATTACACAACGACGAAAACACGAATGTGTACTTATTTTATTTAACTTTTGTACTTGCTCGTTTGATTTGTTTTCGCTTGTTTGCTTAATTTTGGCTGATATTGCTCGCGCAGTGCAACTGCTGCTGTTGTTGCTTCGCCAATAACATGTGAGGTCTGTTATTTATAAGACTGCTCGTAATGCATTTTGCTAAGCTATATTTAACCATAAATGCATTTCAAAGATATATAAACATATTTATACACATACATAATACATATACTTTATGCATCATTGCTTGTGCTTTTGAGCTCTTCTCGGGCGTTCCTATAAGAATCCATAGTATAAACTTTAATCGCTAGTTGATGTGACCCCGGATAATGCCCCCGTGCAATTTACCTTGTAATATCTATGTCGGACATTGGAGAGATTTAGCTAAATTGGTTTAAGACAGCAACCACAATATCTAAGTATGTATATATTTATTGGGTGGCGGCATTTAATCGTTATTGCTGTCGTTGTTGCGCTGATAGAATCGCAGCGGCCAGCGTCGAAACGACGCAAACGGAAGCCGTCTACGGCAACTACAGGAGCTGCGAGCAAGAAAAAGAACATGAGTCCGGGGCCTCCTCAGCCATTCATGGCTGCGCCGCCAGGTGGACCGGGATCGCAGGGGTGAGTTACCATTATTATTATTGCATGTCAAACAATGTTATTATTATGAAGGTTTAATCTGCTCTACTATATTCTACTGAGTAGGCCCTACGGTAATACTGAACCACATCTATGCGCGTGTGTTCGATTTCGAGGCGTCCTCATAGTAAGAAAGAATAATGAGTCATAATATGCGTTTGATCTGAGGCAAGGTCGTGCGGATAACCGTACAAGCAAACGTTGCACGTAGTAAAAAGAATATGGTAATATTGATGTCCCATATAGGATAAATAAGCCATCGCATGATAACCCTGATTGAGTTTTTTCAAGACTTGAAATGGTAACGTTTGTCCGCAAAATAAATCAAAATATGTTGTTGCTGCTGCTAACATTGACAACATAAATAGCAGGAGGAGAAATTGCTCGCGCGGATGTTTTGTTCCGGTGGTGTCTTACTGGTGGTATTAATTGGTGGTGTAATAGTTGGTAACGGGAACGATTATTTTGTGCGTGGACATCGTTGGCAGGTACCCGACACCGCCACCGCCGCCATTCCTGCGTGAACAGGACGTCATGGTTGTGGGTGAGCCGTCGCTAATGGGCGGAGAGTTTGGTGATGAAGACGAGCGGCTAATTACGCGGCTCGAGAACACGCAGTACGACGCGAGCGCGGCCCAACCGCAGCCCGGTGGAAACAATGGCGCTCTTGGAGGGCCCGTTGGCATGGGCGATCCTGACAACCCCGAGCCGGACTTTGCCGGCTTGGAACAGCAACCCGGACCGTGCGAGCGCGGGGCCAGGAGGACCACCCGATGAGAAGAAGAGCCCTCCACAGAACTCGTAGATGAAAACACTCGTGTACATAGTAGACAAGTAAAGCAAGCGAAGCAAAACTTGCGATGTGCAAAACAAGCAGCATCAGGCAAGCAGGCAAGAGCAACCGAAACAGAATTTTTGACCTTTCAACACATCTCACCTTCACCCTTCACAGACACACACAGGAACAAACGAGTATACTCACACAGACAGCGCAGAAACAAATAAACACACAGGAAAAACATGGGGCGCACGCATAGACGACATGTGTATATATCCATCTGTATACAGTGAGGTATATATATTAATGTATACGTACATACAGCGATACATATGTGTGCACCGGTAAACACGACACGCGAATCCAATCCGTAAACATCGTCGACCAACAACAACATTTCCATACCAGGCGCGCTGAGCGAAACAAATCTGCGAAGCTATGGGACAGCTGGCGACAATGACGACAACAATAAGGCGATAACAGCAACAATATTAATAACAACAACAACATCAACGGTATTCACATTAGCAATGATAACATACAACAACAATAGAAGAATCAATAGTAGGAAAAACATTCAATAGCAGCACCAGCAACAACAACAACAGCTACAACGAAACAAGAACAGCATAGTAACGAGCCTTAACGTTAGATGATCCGAGTAGATCGACAAATTGTAAACTGTCCTCGATTTTTGTTGTCTGGGTAGTAACAACGTCAGCAATAGCAG
This sequence comes from Dermanyssus gallinae, assembly GCA_003439945.1. NCBI lineage: Eukaryota > Metazoa > Arthropoda > Arachnida > Mesostigmata > Dermanyssidae > Dermanyssus > Dermanyssus gallinae. The sequence goes on from QVRM01005301.1 coordinate 185,321, forward strand.
CTGTGGTGGAGGTAGCAGCGTAACAACACCAGCAACAACAACAATACAAATCGCGATTTTGTCTGGCAAGAGTTTGATTCATTGTTGTCGAACAGAGAGAGCCACGCACCGGATCCACGTGTATGCCACAGCCTTTGCTCAACTCCGCTGGGTCTTGTGCTTGGCTTGACCCGACAAGGGTCAGTTAACGGCCCGATTACGGCCGTTTGTTTAACAACAGTAACACAATGACAGACCCAATCGCCCAATCGCAGTACGATCCATCAATCGAACATAGCAGGTGGTAACCCACAACAGCACGTCACTTGTTGGCTCCATTCTTGTCGTTGTTGTTATTCTTGTCGTTGTTGCTGTTGCTGCTGCTTCTGCCTCCGTCGCCGATGAAGACGCCAGATAAATACATCAGTGTATAATAATACAGAACTTGTCGCTTTTTCTGCAATATGCGACGACGAAATAGAAAATGACCGGATAAGCATATAGTGTGTATTTGAATTTGAGTGGGATAGCTGGTGTGGGTGGGGTAGGTGGTTAGCAGGGTGTGTGTTGTGCGAGAGTATGCGGAGGAGGGAGACAGGCGTGCATGCTTGCGTGCGTGTGTGTTTATGTATCTATGTATGAATGTATGCATTGCGTGTTGGCGTGCAAATGTATGAACGGTTAGACCGGAAGAACTCGAGAACGAATGAGAGAATAATGTCGTGGCAGAGACTGCCTGGCTGTCTGGCTTCGTATATGCGTCTGTCACATGTGGCACACGATCACAGTCGAGAGGTGAGCTCTGTAGCTAGCCAGAGCCACCGTTTTTGCTGCTGCTGCTACAAGTACAGCTACAACATGTACGATCATTGTTGCCTTTATTATTATTATTATTATTATTATTACTTTTGTCATCGTCGCTGCTGTTCGCGTGACGTCGTCAGAGTGGCATGAATCAATGTAGGTTTTGTTGTTGGATCTCGGTTTTATTTACTCCGTGGGATATATCGTGCGGTAGTAAGTCGTTGTTGCCACCGAAGCCGCTGTTACAAGCATCATCATCGCTATCTCCATCATCATCGCCATCACCACCATCATTATCACCATTACATCCGTTCGCTTCGAGTAGTGGTCTATTAGTTTTACTATAGTAAACGCTCTGTGTTACACATGATTAACCACATATAGACTGTCCGCTGAGCTGGCCGCAGGCGGCCGTAGACACGTCTATCGGTCTACTGGTCATGCAGTCATCAGAATGCGTTAAAGTTTAACAATCGGTAAACATGAACTAAGGAGCGTGCTGAGGCAGCGTACGGAGGGTGGCGACTAGGGAGCTCAGCGAGCTTGTGGGCGTTTCTCTCTGGAGCGTCTCTCCAAAGGCCACTACTGGTATGTAGCAAGCGGATGATTCAACTTCATTCCAGGCCCCGCCGCTGAGAGAGAGAGAGAGAGAGAGAGAGAAGAATGGGTCGAGAAGGAGAATGCAAGAAGGCCATTTGGTATACGTTGATGAGAGCACGATGGCCAATTACGCGGAAACAAAGCGCGTTGTCATGTCATGAGAACAGCTGTGCGCGAAAAAAATGATCACGGATCGTTCTTCTTAGCGGGTGCTTATACTACTAGTACGCATCATGATTGGAATCAATTAGTAATATTGTCTATTTGAGACTACCTAGTGTGTATATTGTTTTAATGAGTATTTATTTGCGGCTCGTGATGATGACTATCTCTTGGTGGTAATCTCTTCTCGTGACCTATAGGTTCATATTTGGATGACGACGATGATATTGTTGATGATAAACATCATGCTTATGTTTATTATTGCCATTCCTCGTCATCATCGTCATCATCATCATGATTAGCATTACTAGCGTTATTTATTCGGGGTTTTCCGCCTCTGTTGTTGTACAGACAGGCGATTGTCGTTCTGTGCCACTGCTTTCCTCGTGATACTAACGTTACTGTCATAAGTAAGTGAGTTAGGGTTTGTATTTACTTACGACTAGCTGTCTTCGTGCTCTGTTGGAGCTAGAGCTAGTGTGCGCAATACGTGAAACACGTCTGATACGATGTAAAAATGAACCACTGCGACAATAATAGCAACGACAACGACAACAACAAACGCAACGATGTCAGCAGCAGCAACAATTACAGAAGCATCGAAAACAACACCGCATGCAGTAGTATCGACCGCAAGACAGAGTTAATGCTAATATTTGGTGGTCTAGGATGGGCTGGGATTATGTAAATTATTAATACGTAGAAAAGGGGCAAACTATTCCTGAATGGGTTGTATTTGTTTATGTTTTGCTGAAGTTGTCGCCAAACGAACAGCTCCACAAGCAACAAACAACCACAACTACAACGACAAGAGCAGCAGCAAGAACAATAACAATAAAACATCGACATTAACAACAACAATGACTCCAAACACGAGCAGAATGAGCAAGCAACAATTGTAACAAACACGATAACAACAGCATAAAAATGCCAGCCCGGATGTACTTAGTCTTTGTCTACGACAGAAACAAGAATCACAAAACGGAAAACACATCTGACAAAATAAAGTCTTTAAAATTAAGCTCGCGTACTTAATAATCGATGTGCTCCTCTAATGATACCCGTTCTGTGATGTTTGAAAAAGCACTAGTCTTGTAAACAATGTGTATCCTTTCATAATGAGGTAGTAGTCTCACTCAACTCAGTTGTAGCTTTACATTCGTTTACCTGTTTATATTCTCTCCTAATCGATATGGTTCTTTTTACCTCAGTTTGGGCTGTGTGGATCTGATAAATTAATTAAGTTTACTGTCATGCGCAGGCAATAAATATTACGCATGACAGCTGCGCACTTTGTTTTTCTTTTCATTAGCGCAAAGCTGATCTTATTAAAGGCGAACGGCTGTATTGTAATAATATCACATTATGTATGCACTGCTTTTCTTTTTTGGGCACTGGACGGCTCAAACCTATCATATCGCTTTGATGATGCTGGGTTATAGACACCTATTTACGCTAACATTTCATAGTTAAACACGAGAGCTCTAAACAAACACCCAAGGTACTTACCAACTACATAATCAAGTTTAAGGAAAAGTTATAGTTAGTCTGATTTGGGTCAGTGTTGTTCAGTCCAGACACGTCTGTGGTCCTTCGAGCAGTATGGCTTATGTAAAAGGCCCGAAAGGTAAGCAAATTGTGATGACGAATGTGTACTGCCTGATAATATCTCCTAGTAAAGTTTTCTTGGTTCGTAAAGGTTTCTTCTGTGTATTCAAAATTTGGTCAGATACGCCGATAATCTACACCACACATGCTATTTATTAATTGCTTTTTGCGACTCGTCCAACTTTGGCATCTGCATTCATTTGAAATTGATTTAGGCTTTTCCCCAATTGAATAGTGGGAGGAGGGCCGCCAATAGTCGCTAACTCGATTTGCGCGCAGAAGGTCGGCAGGAAATGTAGGTTTAGCAAATATGACTTAAACCCACTATTATTTAGCTCAAATTAAATGCGTATTAAACGGTAGTCTGTTGGAGGCCGGAAAAACGCAAGTGGTTTAAAAGCTATTAGTAATGTACTACAGCGCTTATTATTATCGAAACAAGCCCAGACCAGTATATCAGTGTTTAGCTCAAATTAAATGTAAAAAGTAAACGATAGTCTATTGGAGGCCGGAAAGATGCAAGTGGTTTAAAAGCTGTAATGTACTACAGCGCTTATTATCGAAATGAGATGGCCCCAGTGTTCGATCTCGACTGTCTCATGTCTTTCTTTGCGGACCGGGTTTCGTTTAGTTAAGGACACTCTGGGCAAAATACATCACATCGATGTAACGAACCCCCGAGGACCGAGTGGTCAAGTAAGTAATGATCAAGCAATGAGGATCATTACTTACCGTCAAGTAAGTAATGATCAAGCAATGAGGATATGCATTTTGTCGTTCACTAGGGAATCTGTCGTCACTGATTTCTATAAACGCCTTGGGCTCGAAGTGCTAGCTACTATAATAGTGGGGACTCTTCAAAGTAAAACGTGCCTCACATGTATAGAAAGTGTACTAGTACAATACCAGCACGGAGCGTATAGATACCGAGTTCGATTGAAGCACGGGCAACACGCGCAAAGACTAACACAGAAAAAGCCCAAAAGGAAATATGGTGACAAAAGATAAGAGTTCAAACAGCAGTCAAATTGTCGGATCGAGCATATGTTGAAGGTAACGCGGCCGCAGACAACCTAAGCCGGCTCCGCTTGCAAACAGGAGGAACCGAACAGCTTTGAGAATTGTTTCGAGAGGAAGTGTTTCGTTTACAGAGCCACCAGAGATAACTAGGCGTTCCTGACGACAGGCTTACGGTGGATGCTTGCTTTGCATTTCGGATTGCGTATGCAGAATATGTCGGGTTGTACTTTTCGGAGACATCTTTATTATCCATAAGTGATCGAGGTGATGTGTCGAGTACGTTGCAATTTTTTATGCGGGCAAGAAAACAGTGGAACGTTGAATGATACGTTGGACAATACTAAGAAATGGTACCGTGAGCCTCTTTAATGTCCAAAATTTCGTAAACATTTCCGGTTAATCAACGACTACTTGTTTAAACCTAAACATGTTAGCACTAGTATAGGCTAGTAAACTATGATAAAACTGAGGCATAATATGCCGCAGTAATAAACGAAAGAACGAATCAATCACTCAACGACACGTAGACCGTAAGCACGTGAGTAAGTATATGAGCTTTGATTTTCATATAGACGACCCAGTTCATCTGTAGCGAGGCCCGTACAGTAAGCCTCCCTAATTTGAAATCTTTTACATAGTAGCTTTAGATAAAATGCAGACAAAAATAGGCGCTTGAATTGTGGGTTTCTATAACATGTTATTATACGCTGTTTTAGTCTGCAACAGATTGCACGCTTCCTGCCAGCAACTTTATTTAAGAGTGGCAGCTTGCTCTGAGGTCTTTGTTAACCCTTAGTTTAAGCTCTCGTAGAATATTGATCCACCCAACAAATATAATGTTGAAACGTTTCTAAGACATGCGCTGCGTCGACGAAATTAAATTAGAAATTAAATACTAATAATAATAATAAAATTAATACTTGGAAGCAGGGGTTTATTATTATCATTATGTACATATATGACAATTGCTAATATATTAATTATATAACATCTACAATATTGCTTATATTATTATTATTATTGCTCGAGTGTCTCTGACCACTCAACATCATCTTGTATTGGCGTTGCCTCTCTGAAGCTCCAATGACACCCTTCGTCGGAGGAACGCGGTTGATCTTGGCTCCGCTGTGGCCTTAAAGAGCTCTTTAAGGCCACAGTTTGAGTTCATCCTTGCCCCACACGCCAGATGACTTGAGACCAAACGACATTACCACGTGGTCCTCAAGAAGATGCGCATATAGGCGCCGTTTTTGCATCTCCCGTTGGCGAATGATGTGGCCGACGTCCGCGCTGGTAGTCGATGGCGTCCGTAAGAATAATAAGATAAGCATTTAAGGTCTGATGGGAAAAATGCCCTAATCGAACATAAAACATGAAGAATAGACGCAGCGAATAGATGGTTCTCGTTAATGCTTTAGTAACGGCAAGAACATGTATCAAATAAACCCCACCTGAGAAAATAAATTAAACGCCGAAGAAGAAATATTTTGAGGCTCGGTTCTGACAAATGCAATGGCGGGGTTGAAGTCCCGCACTAGTCTAGATGCGGCGCATTAAAACTCGCTCCCATTGCAAGAAATGTATATATGCTGTGGTACAACTGGGTGCAAATGGTAGATAAATATACTTTTCCAACAAGTTCCACTCAAGGCACAACAATGATTGTAAAACTGAGTATATTTAATTCCGAGCTTGTTCGCCGTCGACGACAGGGGGGTAAGTCTGCCGACAGGGGGGTGACGTGTACGTCTAGCTTTTTCTAGAGGTTTAAAAGTGAGATCGATCGACCACGAGATGCGGTAGGTATTTAACCAGTGGGGAAAACGGGTTGTAATCGCTGGAGAATGGAAAAATCGATTTATCGGGTAAATATGAACACAAGGGGGGATATGCTATTTCAATGAGGGGCCGATAAGCGATATAAATTGTAGCAGCAACTAAGTAGAAGATTGTCGAGGCTGATATTGTGGAACACAGACTTGTGTTTATGGGGTATTGGTAAATGTATTTCAGGCCTGGGATATGGAGGCTGGTGTAAACAAGGTTTGCATCGGGATCCGTGCAGGGCAGTCAACAGAAAGGCGATACAGTCAGTCCGCAAACTTCGAGCACCTGTGAGCGCCTCGAGCATTCAGAACAATCCGGGAACCATTACCTCTGATGGAGTGCACTACAAGGAAGTAGATGCCGTATTAGCGGCTCGCCCAATTCGCAAAAGGGAATGTGATTGGCACGGTGTTTATGCTTAAAGTAAATAATACGCAATTGGAGAGGGAGGAACGAATAACTGTAGAGGGACGGCGACATGGATCCAATGACATCGGTCCAGGCATCTGAAATGCGAGCCCTGAATTCAAATTTTCCAGGCAGGAGGGGCGGCATGGTCTAGGGGCTAGTGCGCTAGTCATGGTTGTCATCTACCGGGGTGTCGCCGGTTCGATCCCTGTTGTTGGTCGAATTTTCTTTGAGCGATGCTCATTGAGAGTAGATGATAAACTATACCGCTGAGAGTCAGCGGCCATGCTGCCACAAGGACTGTTGGTGAAACCCTAGACATCTCAACATGTCCGGCCCTCGGTGTATTGAAGATATACCTCAGGTTAAGTGCCAAGCCCGTAGGGGACGGAGGATAGTCTAGAATTAAAATTAACCTCCTTAAAAAATGTTTTTAATTCTAGGCAGGAGGGGCGGATAGCAAGAGAGAAGGAATTGTTGGGTGGCAGATACATGCAAGCCGGATGACACAACAAAAACAACAGATACAGAATCAGAGGAGACAATAGTGAAAAATACGGATACAGGAGAGTGGTACAATAGTAGGGACTACAGGTACAAGGAAGATTGGGTCAACAACGGGAGATAATTTCCGAGGAAGAGGAACAGATAAGAGCGGTAGTGCTCGAAGGTGCATTAAAGGTCATATTAACGGCGTCCAGAGGAACAATTTGATATGGAGTCTTAGCTAGCGTAAATTCTGATGCTCTAAGCGCCCATTATATAAAAGGGTGACATGTGTACTTGGGTATGCATTGATATATATTGATACGCATATATATATATATATATATATATACACAAGTCGTTTTACAAGTTGGCAAATATATGACAAACACAAGTTCGTATGTTAAAAGGCCTATGTGCACAAGTGTCTCTGAACCGGAGGTTTATTATTAAAATTCCTATATAAATTTGTTTAATATTTTTCTTTGTGTCTTTCCACATAGCGTAGAACCTCTCTCGGTTATGTTTCCTCGATATTAAGTATAAATATATTCTATAAATATGATAAACATTCCACTGCATTATGTGTGCTTCTATTACATTTTTGAACAACTGCAAACAATTTCTCGTTTACGAACATCTAAAACAGTACACCCGATACGTTCGTCTTGTTTACGCAGTGCACAAGGCATTGACAAATCAAGCTCAGCACCTCTATAATTTATATCATCTTCTCGCTATGACTTAAAGATCGCATACCTTAGAGTCACTTTACTGAAATTAATTCCAAGCGTTGATGCACCCCAAGCCTTTTATTTTCATAAATGTTCGTAATATGTTCAATGTCACTCGATTCCTTTTTGGATTTGTACTGGAATGTCCGTTGTTGAACGCAGATGTTCTACTAAACAAAACCTACCGACACATATTACCCCCCCCCCCATTGCTAAAGTCGTCTTCATAAAAGAACGTAAAGAAGCGTTTTATTGGAGTAGACGGTCAGATGCTATTAAAAATGAAACTGAAGTTCGTTATTAGTATTGAAAATAAGTGGCTAGCTCAACCTACCAAGGTGTCTCATACATACGCATATATATATATATATATATAATTGCACATGTGATACAATATCACACTGCTGCATACACTTGTGTATATAGATAATTACAGTATCTCACAATTCAAAAACACAGTTTCGGCGTTGTGCGCCCGACGGAACATTGTTTTCTGTCGGCAATACCTCACTTAGCACAGACGCTTAGGCTGCGACAAATAGCCGCTGGACGGACAATGTATTCGCAATTCAACCCAATAAACCATTTTTAAGACTGATTTCCCCGGCTTTGGCTCCCCAAAGTTCGAGTTTAGGATATGTTACAATGCCGTACAACAGGATTGCCATAAACGCCGATACATCCTTGCATATGTATGCCAACAGACACACGCATATATGTAGCACCGCGTTCTTGCAGGATGGCAAGTTTAGTGGTATAGGGATATGGCATTTATTAGTCATGTTCAAGATCTTCGAACTAAAGCAAGACATCATTATGAGCAATTCTCGTGTTTCGGAGTATTAGCTCACACGTATATGTATGCTAGGTAGAGTTTAAAGATTTGGATATTAACTTAATACTTCGGCCACTTACAAAGAGGTAGTCAAGAGCCGCTGCCATTTCACCTTCAATATGCATGTTTCATACCGGTTGTATCTTAGAAAAACATGTCTTCTTTTTATATATACATATTTAAATAGTTTTTTTTTCAGTTTCAAAGAATGCGCGTCTTTAAAGACGTCAGCGCTAATGGCGAGTAGCGATCTAGTCACCCTCCAACGATGTACACAACCAATTACAAGCTTAAGCAACGTAAACCCGCTTCTGACATTTTCGGAGGTGTGAGAAAGTGCATCGTTTACAATATTGTTACGCGAAAGAGATCTTGGAGATCAAAGAATAGTCATCCCTAAAATGCTGGTAGATATTGACTTTAGGCAACAAGTTAAATCTGTGCATCATATCAAAAGAGTGGTTTTGCTATGAACTATTTTCAGATAACCAAACTTTACGCCAGTAAACACTGTAAGCTAGAAAGAAAGTCTTCCAAGGACTCTATCATTGGTATCAAATTGAGCTGTGTACAATTCAAAGGCTTGTATGAGTTAAAAAATAAAATAAAAAACAATTGAAACAGCTGTTCAAAGAAATCTTGAACTAAATTAACGTGCAGAAGAAGCGTGACTTTCAACACCATGACAATACTCGACTATATCAATTGTTGCCTATACATTAAAGTTTACTGCAATCGTCTTGAGACGACCATCATGTGGCAAGCCCGGTGGCGTGGTGCATTCGTCAGCGCCTCGCGACCGGAGAAGACACATAGGTGCACGGGTTCGAGCCCCACCATTGCACATTTGTATTTATGGGGTCCGTCTATGAAGTAATGCCAAAAGCAGTCCCGTGGACGTTAAATCTTGGCTGAGGGTTAGCCCGAAAACTTTACTTATCATCAGAATTCCGTTCTTCTTTTGGTCTAATCAAAAATGCCTTAAAAACCTTGAATGTTTTTGGATTAAAACATTTGGTTAAAGTGGCCTAACGAAGTGGTACTTGCATTATTTAATAAAACATATGTATATGCAAAAAATCGATTTCATATTTTAGTACGGCACGAAGCTTTAACTGGTCCTGCGTATTTCTTCGCAATCTACAGACCACTAAATAAACACCGATAAGGCAAGTACATTTATATATCACTAACGAGCCCCGGCTCGATACAGGAATGGTAAATGTATCATTGAGCCTCGTAGATGTGGTAGCGATATACAAGAGCGGAATGTTGATAAGAGACATAGAAAAAAACTGAACAGTAGACTTATTAACACTATGACAGATTAGACTGACTACGCTAATTGCACTTCACAAACTCGGCAAGACGAGATTAATTGACCACGACTTCTAGAGAGACATGATGCATCCGCGAGATGGACAGTGTCGTACACTGTCGCTCTGTGATGCCACCCATCTTATTTCGTTAGCTTCTACTGTGAGATCTGCCTAGCGTGCACGTTTGCCCTTCCAACGGAGCGTGCGTCCCACTGTCCAGTAGGACACACCTTCTTCTTGTTGTTGCTGTTGTTGCTGTTGTTGTTGTTGTTGTTGTTGCTGTTGTTGTTGTTGCACATCGCTTTTCGGTGCTTCTTCTTGGCTTGCCTATGAATTTCACCTACGGAATACGGATACTAACATCCTGGTTCAGTTCACCCATCGTCGCCGAGTAAACGCATGCATCGCTACACCTGCAGGACGATTCCGGCAGCACTAACGTTGTCTCCGCCACCGCCGGTTTTCAGCACCCGAGTACATACGAGCACGGGCGCCACGCAGATTTCCACCTCCACATCGATGTCCAAGAGGGTCTCGTTCCAGCAGCGCACCGGGTCATCAGGCACGAACGGAACGCGTTCGCGGTTCGGCCCGTTCGTCGTCGTGAACGAGTCGTCCATAATGACCTGCAGTCACAGCACCACAACAGCCACAACGAAACAGAGTTGTGTACCGAAAATCGTGTGAGAAACGACACTTAGTTGCTCGCCGATTGTATTCACCTGAACGCGAGTTGTTTATCTCGAACGTTTTTTTTTGCCGGTAACGTAGAGTCTAGCGGCAGGCATTGCTTTCATTTTTTACTCATTAAGGTTGGATGATTGTATTACATTTAGTGTTGGAAGTTAGTTTTGGTAATGTCTCGGTCTCGCACTTGCCATTTCTGCTGTTCCTTTCTGACCGTGTATAACATCATGTAATATATATTTGTCGAGCTACAATATATATATATATATATATATACATACAACGCCAGTGTGTGGATCCGCATCCGTGATAGAAGGCGGGCCCGATATATATATATATATATATATATATATATATATTGTTTATTTCGCAATAATTTTGCATTTCAAGATGGTACATAAATACAATACAATCATCATTATATACAATTTTAACACTTTAGCGACCGTCCCACCGGGCAAGAAAGTGCAAAGACCGCCGATGCGACTGGCAGCTCGCTGCGTGGTATTTAGCGCATACCTGCGAGCAGAACCGGCAACGACATTGATCGCCAACTTGGTGAAATCCTTGAGTTGAACACACCAAGTGATGATAGCCATGTACAATGTACCTTGTGTACACGTGCCGGCTAGTGCATGCCATTCCCTCCCAAAGCTCCCTGGTGAGGTACACATCTAACTGCGCTACCTCAGCCGAGGCCTCGGTCACTTTTCCCTGCCACTCCAACAAAAATTGTTGAAGTGGCATTGTAATAGGTGACTTAAGCCTGACTCTGATTATTTCCACTGCCGGTCCGCAACCCGCTAGCAGGTACACAAAGCGATTCCTTGCCGTGCGCGGCAAGCAAAGAACGCGCTTCATATATATTGTGAAGCATCTTTCTAGCTGCGCAAAATTTGCGGCGGAAAGATGGCCCCACACCCTGACAAGGCTGTAGCTCAACATTGGCACAATCTTAAGCTCAAAAAGACGCAATGCAGCACTCAGAGACAGTCGTCGAAGATCTCTCACCTCTGTGTGAATAGAGGCAATAGCCGCCCGACACCTGTCGCCGATGTGCTTGGTAAAGGTCGTTCCCGTATAGTGCAGTCTCAGACCCAAATACGGGAAGGAGTTGACAAACTCCAGCGGTTGGCCACAGCAGGGTATTACGTCTGCTGCAGCCAATCGACCCCCACGGCGAAACTTAATGGCTTTCGTCTTCCGCGAATTTATTTGTAGGCCCCTACGGTGAAGGTAACCTTCTACGTCGCCGACAATACGACGAATGGCACCGCGGTCCCGGTGGGCCACTACTATGTCATCCGCGTACATAACGACGACGGCGTTTCTAAACTCCTTCCGCACGTGGCGGGCTAGGTCTGCAATGAGCAAAGAGAAGGCTAGGCAACTGAGAGGGTCCCCTTGAGGGGTCCCTACGTTTTGCCTCAGCTGCAAGGTGTCTTTGCCCCTTATGTTTACTTCAAGGCGGTCTTCAGCAAAGAAGCTGGAGAGCACTCGTAGAAAAGAACCACCCACCCCAGCATGTCGAAATGAATCGACTAGTAAGTGACGTGGAGCTTTGTCGAAGGCCTTGACACAATCAATAAAGACGGCGTACAAGTGGCCCCCGGGCACAGCCAACACCCGCTCAACTTCCGACTGGAGTACGTGGATCGCGTCCTGTGTACCTCGACCCTTCCTGAATCCGAATTGCTCCGGAGGTAGGGTCTTCTCCACAGTTGGAAACACCCTCGAGATAATCAACTTGGCGAAGATTTTCTTAAGAGTGCGTTCCGACGCGATACCCCGGTAGAGATTTGGATCGTCCACGTTGTCACCGTATTTGCCCTTGAATAGCAGAGTAAGTCTGGCCTCGTGCCAAACCTGGGGTATGTGTCCCCCGCTGAGTATCTGATTAAACAGATTACACATATATATATATATATATATATATATATATATATATATATATATACATCAATAATATATTTGCCGTCTATAGCAGTTTATGGTTGATCCCTTAAACAAAAAGTCAAGGTTGATGTAATTGCGTTCGCCAAGACAGGCGCCTCTAATCACGACGTTAGAAACACCAAATAAACAGAGCCGCACGAGATGAAAGAAGCAAACCGCCGAGCCATACAGAGCCAGCAGAGAGATATCCGCAAACGTCATTTAAACCACTCACTTTGGCTTGCTTAACGTCGATCTCGTGTGAGCCGCACGTGTGCCGATGGGCGGTTAGGGCAGCTTTTGCTGCCGACGCTCTCATGTTTTTCCATTCTATGACAGGGTTCTTCGGGTCACGAACCACCCGAAGGATGGCCTGGAACGCCAGTGTATGGATGTGTATCCGTGACAAAGGGCGGGCCCGAGGCCGGGTCGAGTGTAGCAGTCTGTAACCAGTCAGCAGGCAAGTGCAGAAACGGGCAAAAAACATTATTTCGTCACTTAGTACGTCGGCAGCCATCTAACAGAATATAATGCCGGCTACATGGCATCTTTAAGCTAGTAAGCTTTGGGCTTTCTGCCTAGCATGTGAAAAGGCACACAAAATCAATTTTGTCAATGGAGAACATACGTTAGTGTTTCATAGTTTAGATTAGTATTGGCCTAAAGCCTAACCACACAGGCCTGCCCAGTTCGCACAGAGTACAAATTCACTCGAGCACATTATATTTAGAAGTTTTCATACCATAATGCAAGCCGCATTTTATTATTATTATTACGACTTTGTCAATGGTTTCATGTTAATAGTGCATGTTATATTATTTCTATTTCCATACAGGCAAAATGGTGGTATCCTTCCTTAAAAGTTAGTTCCGACATTTCCTTTATGTCCAACGCTCTATTCAGACATTCTTATACTACATTTGCAGAGCATAAATATTAGTAGTAATCCTACTAAAGTCAATTAAAAAACAATTTCTATTAAAATAACAGTGATGATTAATTGATCTATTATTCGCTTGGCATATATACCTAAATACACATGTCACCCTTCTATATCTGGGGCGCTTAGAGCGGCAGCATACAAGTTAGCTACGCATTCACCTAATGTATCCTCCAATGTTTATTGTATTAGTATTTGCTATTTCCATTGGGACAACCCTTTCGTTGTAATATCGACCGACCAGGTTGTTCTTTCTAACATTTGGTCCTAAAGCTAGGGCCTTCGACAGCAGCTATAGAGCTGCACGCATATCATACGCACGTTTAGTCGCATATGTAAACGGCCCGAGCAAGCGGTGAGATTTTTTAACCTGAATACTACAAACACTCGCTCGAGAATCAATATCCAGGCCAAAATGGATGCCAGGAAAGCGATCGTTAACAACATGTTTGCATGGCGCTTAGTCCGTAAGCTTAACCATGTACAACCCGCCGCCTGAAGGCCGACTTGCGATAACCTTCTTCTGTGATCTCAATAAAGCCCCCCTGCTAAAGGGTGTGTGAATGTGAATATATCTCTGCCCCTTTCCCCCCCCATGATGATATGTAAACGTTCGCGTGATAAGGACGCTATCTATGTAAACGGTACACTGAACGAGAAGCGGCAGCGGACGAACCGATAGAGCTGCCTCGTCTGATCGAGGACGGTGGCCACTCGCGGATAGCTGTCGGCCACGTACGAGATGTTGTCGTACTGGAGCATAGAGATGAGGTTGGGCAGTTCCTGCTCGTTCATGCCGAGTGACTGAGCTAGCGGAAGCACCTGTCGGACGACGCGGCGCATCAGTGACGGATCGACAAACGACGCCATCTCGAAGTGGATTGCCGTAGTCGGTGGGATCTCTTCGAGAACGCCTAGCAGGCGGTTCATGGTTTTGTCGAGTTGGCCTGTCAAGTTGCCGCAGCAGCCAATACACGTTATGTTACGTTACACACAGCGACACCGGGTTGATTAATGGACTATACACCATCGACTTCAGCAATAAGGGCTAATGAAACCGCAAAGCTACATACACCTCGTTAGTTCGTCGTCAACAAGCAACACAGCTTGTTGTCGAGAAAAGACGACCCAGACAACACGTCGATGACGTGCGTACTTATGTAATAGATAAAACAAAGAAAGCAAAAAGAGAAACAGGAAGGGTTGTTGAGGGGAACCCAATTTAGTCTTACTGCTTAGAAAGGTCTTGGTGCCTGTCGCATGCCGCTTGGGTAAATACGCTACCATATAAACAACGCGCATATAAAGTAGGTAAAATGCATACTTTACTTTATATATCATAAAACAAGTAAGTATATCATGAAACAAGTAAGTATGTCATGAAACAAGTAAGTATATCATGAAACAAGTAAGTATATCATGAAACAAGTAAGTATATCATGAAATAAGTAAGTACACGTTTCGCTGCGGCCCACCGATTCATCGGGTCTTATCAAGCCAAGTGAAACACAAAATTAGTTAATAATGTGGAAGGACGCGAAGCCATGTGTTTAAGCACATCATAATTGTGCTTGACTGGGCGCTATATTATGTCTAGAAATTTGCATATTCGAATATGCAAATATCTGGTGGTAATGCAAATAACCTAACAATTTTTTTAACGCTCTGGCAACCACATTTTAGACGCTCGTAATGGGCTAAGTTGTCTGTCGACCGATATCGTCTAAATGCATCTATCATCATTGTGTTCTCATACTGGATGTATATAGGATTTCTCCAGCAGAGGTAGCATGTAGCAGCAGGGCAATGACAACCAACCACGTCCAACAAATACGACCAGAAAGGCCGGGGCTCGAACTTGCGATTGTTTTGCTAACCCTGGTTGCCATGGCAACGCCCCGTTTCGAACGGTGAGTTAGCCGCCTAAGCCAGCGCCGCTACATATAATAATGCTAAAATCAAAGACAAACACATAAATAATGTTAAAATCAAAGACTAAAATTTAGCGCATACCGTCTCTAAACGGGAAATTGTCCAACATGTGGACACCTCCAAGCACGAACAGCAGCGGTGCAAAATTAGTCATCTTTTCAGCGAATCCTTCAACTGAACCGAGCCGAGGATTTGCATGGTCATTATGAATGATGAACCTGTCGAAAAAAATACAGTTTTTATTTGCAAACAAATCATATATATATATATATATATATATAGACAAATCCATACATGCTTCCTTTGCTGCTGTGGAAACATTTCGTGTCATGAACAGTAGAACTCGGTAGTATTTGTCTAATATGTGTAGACGACGCAAATATGTTGTCTCAATGAATCTCGATAATTGGAAACTTGTTTGATTGTTAACTCCAATAAATAAAATAAAAATAAAAAAACGGTCGTACGACGAAGGCCCATGCACAACATCACATCCGATGACTCTTTTTATGTTTATTTATTTTTATTCAGAAAATGTTTTGTATCATACTTTTGTACTGACAATAATATGATTAGCCTGAGTACTTGTGTACTCCAATTTTAACTAGATAGAATATTACACAGACAGTGTGAATAAAAGAAATTGAATAATATTATTTCTGTTGAATCTATAGTAATGACCATTATCATCCATGCTCATAGCTTTAGAACATTTAATACGTGTTTAGTAACGTTTGCTTAGTTCTATCATTATCGCTATAATTAGAGTCTATCCTAGCTAGCAATCGTGATAGTGAAATCTTGTTGCTATTTGCTGGCTACCACGAGCATGTTCTCTTATAGCATGTTCCGAAACAGAGCATGCTCCTCTCTCAGCTCCTATCATCTGCCCTCTATTGCACAGAACGGGAACAAACCTGTTAGCACGCGGCGCCTGATACTGGATGAACTTTTCACCAGCCGTATACTCGAGCAAGAGGTGATGGTTATCTTCATCGACCTGAGGGCCGGATACCGCCACACCTTCAGGCAGTTGCTCCCGAAGCTCGGCTGACATGTGCGCGCCTAGCAGAACCTGTAGTGACCACAACCGATTAGATTATCCCCCTTTGCCGTATCTCTGGATTTCGTTGCCACCTTGCTAGACCGTCAAGTCGGGCCAGTCGGGTACATACAGGGATATACACATGAGCAAAGCCAAAGATTTTTATACACCTCTTGTAACCATAAGGACTTGCGTATGCACAAGATGTTCCCGATGCACGTTGGTCTGCGCTCGTTATGGCTCGTTATTCAAAGGTTATTTTTTATATTAATTTCTTACAATTTTCAGCCATGTGGTTTTCTCTATGTATATAGTATAACATCGTTATTGATATACCAAAAATATATATATATATACACGATAGATGTATCATTATTACTGTTCACTTTTATGCACGCGTCATAACTTCTTTGGAAGAAGAAAAACAGATGGTTTTATGCAAATATCTGTCATGATAGACTAAGCATAACGCTTCGTCCAAGTACGCTCTATTTACGACATAAGGCACATAGTGGCCGCTCTTTTACACCCGGATAACTAAATGGTTTTGTAAATTAGCTTAAGAGCTATAACCTGTGCGCCTTCCAGTGCAAAACGTGCTGCCATCAGCGGGGCGTTCCCTCCGATGTGAAAACGCGCATCTGATGCTGCCTTTGCGCGCTGTAACACTTCCCGGAACAGCGTCTCGTTGGCCACAAATCGTCTGTGTCAGAGTAAATCAAATATGAGTAAATGTAGGTATTAGAACATATGTATATATATATATATATATATATACTAGTCAGCCCTCCATTCCCCCGAATTCATGTCGACAGAGTCTGGACAATTACAGATATATATATATATATATATATATATATATATATATATATATATATTCGCCATTGTAAAATGCGCAAAAAAATTAAAACTAACTAATTCGCCTTCCCCTTAGCAAATCCCTGTGTTGCTATCAGACTGGACGTGCAAGAATGTAGTTCGCTATTCCTTCAGAAAAAAAATATATATTAGATATTATTACTTCATCGTTCGCTGCTCAACTTTTAAGTATGAAGCAGGCCGTTTTCAAGGACTTCTTCTTCTTCGACAAGAAGATATTCATCATGGATGCAAAACGTAAGACTGGCTTGCTCACGATTCAAATGATCTGCCCGTCGTGGGCGAAACTAAATGTTTAATCTTTGTAATAAGGGTAAGTTTTCTATTCTATTTGATTCTTCTCGAGGAACACGTGAATAAATTAGCTTAAGAGCTATTTGCAGCTAAAACTGCAGGTTTGGCAGATCTAACAAAAGAAAAGGCTAATAAATAAACCTCACAACTGTGCAAACTTAGAACACTGATAATAAATACGGATTCAGATGACCGCTATCAGAAGGTCAGGAGTACGGTCGACAGTGGAGTGGTGTGATTGGGCTGGCTCACCGCATCCGAGTTTTGCCTACTCACTCAGCCGCTGCCCCATACGTGAAGTAGTAGGTGAAGGCTTCGAGCAGTTCGTCGTGTGTCTGGATGACATCGTGGTTCTGCGGTCGGTCAGGTGGGCGAAGGTTTCGGAACAGCTGGCGTGACGGCACGATCAGATCCACACACGAGCCGAAGCCAACGGCGATGCGCGTCGACGGGGCGACGTGAAGCTGCGCCATTGCATGCGGCCGATATTATGGTCAAAGATACATATAACAAACAGCAAACACATTCACAAGCCGGCACATCAGTTGGATCGGCAACTCGCCTACTATTTGGTGCTTGCAAGTTCAATATATATATATATATATATATGGAAAGATTAACTACGTCGATACCGTGTACTGAGGCACGTATTTTTTGGTGCGGTTCCTAAAAGGAAGCTCTTGGACCGATAAACAACAGACAGCCCAGAACGATTGCAACGCTAATTAAGCACT
The DNA here is from genome assembly GCA_003439945.1 of Dermanyssus gallinae. Taxonomy (NCBI): domain Eukaryota; kingdom Metazoa; phylum Arthropoda; class Arachnida; order Mesostigmata; family Dermanyssidae; genus Dermanyssus; species Dermanyssus gallinae. The sequence goes on from QVRM01005301.1 coordinate 203,549, forward strand.
TATGGCAAAACGGTTGTTACCTTATGTTCGTCAACGAAAACGCACTACTGCCACGCTAGGGATTGCTTAACTGGAGGCGCTATTTCGCACTAAATGAACGACTTAAAAGCTAAGTATAATATGTATATAATTGTGGATAATATACACATACACCCGAATTTAGTCATACGCGTATTTGTGCATCAAGTAAATCATATAATTTATACATAACGAAAATACGTGTTAAAACTATGTATGTGTAGACTTGGACTTGGACCCTTGGACATCGCCCACGTGGACGTGGTATGAATTTATGCTATGAAAAATGTTCTACAGAACGTATCTGGATGAGGTCAGGTTGTACCTGCTTCTCGGTTTCAAGCAGTCCTTCAAGGATAAGTTGAAGACGCTGCTGCGCCTCGTTTTCTTCGGTTCTTCCAAGCCAGATGGCAATGAGAAGAGCTCCACACGCAAGGCCAAATAAAATCAGGCTCAGTCTGCCGACAGCCATGTTCGGTCGAGAGTCCCCTCCGAAACAGGACAAGTTCCAGGATGCCGGTGACGTCGATGACGACGGCAAGGCTGCACCTGGGCGCTGTTTTGACGTCGACATATGAATGACAGATGATACGCCGTGGGTTCTTGACAACCTGAGGAAATACAACGATAACAACAACAACAAACAACCACGTCAACAACACTGGTAACATTCAGTTTATCTCAGCATCACGAATTCCGGTCATTCACAAGCGGGTTTAACATAATAGAATTGCGCTCTTATAATAATAATAATAATAATATATTATATTATTATTATTATTATTATTATTATTATTATTATTATTATTATTATTATTATTATTATTATTTAAAGAGGCAATTGCGCATACAACAGTTCACATGATGGCAGTGCTAATTCAACATAATTGTTTAAGGGAAGTGCACGCACACACGCTACACAACGAACTAGGTTGAGCCGGGCTGATTTTGTACATGTCCACCTATTGTTGAACACAAATGACAGACTATGCAGATTTCGGTACGGTTGTAACTAGCCTGGGTTCACCTTGTTCGTGTTCACAGTGTCGACTTTCGTCTGTCTGTTTGTCTGTCCAGCTCTAGCGGCTAGAGCAGAACTCGACATCAGAGAACCACTCACTCCTTGGCCTCACTCAATTGGCGTCTCTCTACAGAGATCCACAGTCGGCGGCTATGCAGCACCAAAGTAAGAAGCGAATACGGGGCCAAAATAACGGCCTGCCTCTTTCTGTATCACGAAGGCGATCTCGATGCAATTCGTCGGCTCATCGGCTATCGATCGATGATATCACTGTTGCCTATGTTTCGACGGCGGTCACGATCACAGCAGGCATATCAAAGTTGAACTAAAATAGGCATAAAATTAATTTTGCAATTCCTTTATTAGAATAACGACTACAGCGACACAACACGTTCAGATAATCCAGCAGCAGTGGCAACAGGAGGAGTACCAGCAGCTGTAACGGCAGCTGTACCGGGAACAACATTAGCGGCAACAGCAGCGTTTATTCGCTCTATTCGCGTTGAAGGAGGAACTGAGGAGATGCCAGGCAACTCTTACTGGCTTCCGCCAAGAAGCAGCCGGTTTTCTAGACGCTGGCCGATTTCCTCATCGTGGCATCGGTTTCTCGTGCGCTTACTTTTACTGCTAACAACGACAACAACACGTTATTATTATTATTATTGCAACAAAACGACGACGACAACCCGGGTAGCCGGGTAGTGTTTGAGCGCTATTCTCAGCTGGAGCCGGCTGGGCAAAGTTGTTCTATGCGTGAACGGAGCGTCTCGCCGGCCAGATGAGCGAAACCATCCACTCGATGAATCAATCCCATCGTTCACTGTCTGCCAACGGTCCGTAATGGATTGACGTCGCGTAGCGTGCCGGCGTCGCCGCTATACCGCCGATGTTCACCGTACCTATCAATCAATCTATCTATTTATCTATATATATATATATATATATATATATATATATATATATTGCAGAAGTAACAGCGTACTAGCGTCGCGCGGCGTCGTCAACATGTTCAACTTGTGTGCTCCGGCCACTAGCCAGATTTACGACAGGTGCAGGTAGCATTCATAGCTCATGCAGCTTTAAATTTCCAAGTGTTATATATATATATATATATATATATATATTGGTTTAAACAAATCACTTCGGTCAACACCTGGCCGTCTATCCATTACAGTCAGTCAGCCAGTGAGCATCATCTTTCGCTGCGGCGAACGCACAGAAGACGAACACAATTGAGATCACTGGAGAGGAACAGATTGAGCAATCCAACACGAAAAGCATAAATCTAACTCGAGCGGAGACATATCGACGACACAGGGAGGAAGAGAAAACGAGAATAGAAGAAGCAGAGCTCAGAGAGGCAGCACGAGAGAGAGAGAGAGAGAGAGAGAGAGGGCGTGAGAGGGCTGGCAGCTCAGTCCATCACACAAACGACATGTGTTCCAAGACTCGGTCAGCTGTTCGGAGAACAAGCTGTCAAAGGTTGAGTAGATCGTAAACTCACTCAGCCGCTTAGTTATTATTGACTGACACAGACCACAGACAAACACGGAAAAACTTGTCTACTTACGTAGTCACTTATGAACAATGAACGCACGAACGCAGTTCGAGTGCCCGTTGACCGTTGATGGCGGCAGGAGCTGCTACGGGCCAACACCAATCCAGTCAGTTGGGCAATCGATTGCACGCACACCTATAAACAGTGACAGGAGAACGCAGGCGAATTGGCGAGATGATGTGGGAGAATGTAGAACACAACTCTACAGGGCGAGACTGCAGGACGAGACACGACTGAGTACTGATGACAACGACAACCTCACACAAAGCATACGCACGCCGGCATCACAACGAAATGTCATTATGTTACTATGCCGGCTTGCATGTCACTTCTCCGTGCCGTGCGGCTACCGAAATTGTCAGCTGTCGTTTAAGTTTCTGTCAAAGTGGTGGTTGTTGTTGTTGTTGTTGTTAGCCGTGTTGTTGATATTGTTGCTACTGCTACTGTTGTTGTTGTTGCTGTTGTTGTTGTTTTTGTTAGTGTTGTTGTTAGTCCTGTTTTGTCATTAAAGCTGTTATTATTGTTTTCGCTTTAGTCATCGCTGCGGTTTCTTAGAGGGCTCGTTGTAACGACTTGTAAGTCAGCTCGAGCAGCAGCAACTGCAGCAAAAACAGAACACTTGCCCCCCACTTGCGTTTAGAGAATCGATGACTCTGCGGACATGAACATATCTGTATATGGATCCGCGAATCTGTGTTTTTGCGTGTGTGTGTGTGTGGTATCTGTATGTATATCTGTATATCTATGTTTGTGTAATGCTTGCGCATCGATATGTGTGTGTGTAGATGAATGTGGAGGTTTTTGTGACTCAGTTAGGGTGTGCGTGTATGGACTGCGTTGACTGTATGACGGATGCATGTGTATATATATATATATGCATATATATATATATATATATATATATATATATATATACATACATACATATATATTCATATATATATATATATATATATATACATACATATATATTCATATATATATGAATGAAGTACTGCTTACTTGTCGATCGAATTCATTGCATTGTTGATTGCTTGGCTGAATGAATCAAGTCAATTAAACAAACGTCACCATTACTATCACCACTACCACCACCACCACCAACTGAGCACCAAACACGCACTGTCCCGAGTCCACTGTCGGCTCGATACAACTGCGGCGGCAACGGTAGCGGCGGCGGCGCCGGTGGGGGAAAGAGGCACCCTTAAACGAGGCTGGAGCCGTTTCCACAACGTTGTAGCAGTAGAAACGGCAATGCCAACAGCAACAATAAAAACAACAGCAACAACAAAAACAACAACAACAGCAACAACAACAACAGTAGTCAGCCCCCCTCCGCCACTGACGCAGTCGGTCGGTCGCATCAACCGTAACGGAAGCGTAGAATGATAACAGGACTCAATGCTATAATAACATTTCTGTTCGGCTGCCTTTGCTGACGGTGCATCGCCCATGATTCGCGCCACGTTTTATGACGACGACGACGACGGCTGCAGTATCAGCAGCAGCAGCAGCGACCGGCACAAAGCGGCGGCGGCGGTGGTGGTGGTGAAAGTACCGATGATTATGGTGTTGGTGTTGTTGTTGTTGTTGTTGTTGTTGTTGTTGTTTTTATTGCTGTTGTTGTTATTGCTGTTGTTGTTATTGCTGTTGCTGTTGTTATTGCTGTTGTTATTGCTGTTGCTGTTGTTATTGCTGTTGCAGTTGTTGTTGTTATTGCTGTTGCAGTTGTTGTTGTTGTTATTGCTGCACCTGTTGTTGTTGCTGCAGCAGTTGTTGTTGTTCCTGCAGCTGTTGTTGTTGTTATTGCTACAGCTGTTGTTGTTGTTGCTGTTGTTGTTATTGCTGTTGCAGTTGTTGTTGTTATTGCTATTGCAGTTGTTGTTGTTATTGCTGTTGCAGTTGTTGTTGTTGTTATTGCTGCAGCTGTTGTTGTTGTTTCTGCAGCTATTGTTGTTGCTGCTGCTGCAGCTGGTGTTGTTGTTGTTGCTGTTGTTTCTGCTGTCGTCGTCGTCGTTGTCGAAATCGTGAATTCATTTGGGCCTGTCGGTCGTTTGCCCCAGCTGCCATGACAGCCGCTGCCTTTCTAACAACATCTGACCGGCAAAACCGGCTGGCACACAATCATCTGTGGGCTTTCTCTCCCCTGTCTCTCCTTCTTTCTTTGTTGCTTCCCTTCTCTTTATTTGTCGTTGGCTCTCTCTCTCTCTCTCCGCTGTGCCTCTGTGTGGCGGCCTCTAGGGTGGGGGTGGTCCTCCTCAAGGGCTCAACAATCTCTACGACGGCTCTCGATGATACGTATAGAGGCTGGCTGTGGCCAGACACATTACCTTTGCGGCTGAGGGCGTATCTCAAACAGACACTGGCGGTCTCCGGTCGGTCGGTGGACCTGTCGAGACGAGAACGAAAACTGTAGATCGTAGAGATAGTAGAGACAAAGCCTGTAGTCAGCCTTTCTTCTCTCAGCAGTTCTCCGCAGAGGCAGCAGCAGAAGCAACAGAAACATCAGCTGATTCGGCCCTGCCGCTCCGCTCAGCTCCGTCATGTCCGCAACCAGGCTGGCCGCTGGCCCCGCCACTCTCCAGGCCAGTCCAGGATCCGGACCGGTCCCGCTATTGTTGCTTGTTTTGTTCGAAAAAGAAAAAGCCAACAACATTGTCCTGAAAACCAATAACATTACCATCATCGTCACATCATCGGCAATTTGGAATGCTGGCGCGTGCTTCGCTCAACGAACACCAGATGGCGCGCTGCCAGCCGGCTGAGTTTCGGCTGGGCCTCCATTAAAGCGTTCGTCCGTCTGTCTATATATATATATATATATATATATATCTATTTGCCAGTCCGCGTGCCCAAACTCCAGCTTGGTCACGCTACAGACTGACATGACACGACACGACTCGACACTACACGCAGGCTGCGTGACCCCTTAGCCAGACAAAGTCGTTGTAGTAGCGAAGTTTGTACGCGTGCCGGTGTACAACTTGCGTGCGCGTTTGATATGGTGTCATCTTGGTGACTCGATGACGAATTGCTACTCAACGCTAATACTACAACTACTACTCTATAGTGCTTATACTACTTACTGCGCCTGTTGCGATCAACTTGCTTCTACTAGTACTGAAACTAATATAGACATGTCGTGGCCATAATCATAATCAGCATCATCATCATCATCATATTAATTTCATTCTCATATTGAGTATGCATATAACATCAATCATTCTACTGATACTTCTATTGTCAGCTACGCTCGACGTGTCATTCAAGAGAGGCCGTGCAGTGATCTCGTCGTAACATTGTCGTTCACACAAACCTAGAAAAAGAGCCATTGAGAGCCATAAAGATCCAGCCTCAGAAAAAGGAGTTCAGCTGACAACCACTGACAGATGACGGTCTTGAAGAAAAAGCACAAAAAAGATTGACGAAACCTGCATGTTGGCCTTGCATTACTTTGGCAGAGACCTCTGAACACATTGCAATATTCGCGGAATGACCAACGTTATTACTACTTCTGTGGTATTGGTATTTCAACACTTGTTAATAATTGACCACATATTTTGGTTGTCGACATGATTTTTTCCGGAAGTCTTTTTAGTAATATTAATTATAATTAGTTATTTATATTCTTTATAAAAAATATCATATGTTAGTTATATTATTTATAATTAATCATATTTATTATTAATACATAAATAAATTAATCTTATAGTATCGACCAATCGGTCGATTATTGTTTCTTCCTGCTAAATATGCTTGGGGACGTTATTTATGCAATGTTTCTTAGTTAACCACTTACCGGCATATATATATATATATATATATATATATATATATATATAATTTGTACGCAAAAAGTGTTTGAAATATCCAGACGAGTAGTACAGGAAGCAAAGCTGATTAAAATGATTAGGTACGTAATGTAAAATGTAACGAAATCAAAAGCTATTAAAAGTCTCCTGGGTTCGAATGTAGTTGCCGCGTTTGGAACTAGACCTTTTTCAAGTAAAAACTAACATAATGCGTCAAGCGAACAAGAACTGGCGAATGGCAATGCCGGATCTGCTGCTTGAGCATTGTTGTGTCCAAATACAGTAATATTTAATTTATTTTGCACAGTGGGTATTAATCAAAGTTTCGAATTCCCGAAACTGTTAGGTCTCTCCGGTTTGCAAGCGGAGCCGGCTTAGATGGTCCGCGGCCGCGGTACCTAGAGCACATAATCGATCTACGGCGTGAGAGACCCATATCATATGGGATGACCTTACAAAGATGACATGATAAAATTGGAGAAGCGACCCCTTTCACTAGGTCAGGGTAGTTGTAGAAGGACAGGAGGCTACTGGTCTGTGGACCGATATCGTCTAAATGCATCTATCGTCATTGTGTTCTCATACTGGATTTATATAGGATTTCTCCAGCAGAGGTAGCATGTAGCAGCAGGGCAATGACAACCAACCACGTCCAACAAATACGACCAGCAAGGCCGGGGCTCGAACTTGCGATTGTTTTGCTAACCCTGGTTGCCATGGCAACGCCCCGTTTCGAACGGTGAGTTAGCCGCCTAAGCCAGCGCCGCTACATATAATAATGCTAAAATCATGCTTTTATAATAATAAGCTAAAAACGGCTTCGATGTAATGCCAAAGTAATACCGAACCTGCGGGGGTGGGGAGGAATCCGGGTTTAGTGGGTTTGCAAGTCTCACACTAGTCACGCAGGCTGCTAGTGGCGCATGTGCATCATGCATTTCCGAAACCTCCCAGAACAAAAAAAAAAGGAGGCTACTGGTCTGCCGCACGCGCCTTCATTAGAAACGACAGACTGTGATTAAATTGGACTTCCGGATTTTTGTCAATATAAAAAGAGAAGATGTACAGTTCGCAGAGATTCGGATCTTTTACCGACCCGGAAACGCGTCTGCAAGTGTGAGGCTCCAACCTCCTACAAAGTCGGTCGTCCCCTCCCCTAACCGAGAACTGTAAATTCATCAAACAATCGGGTAGGGTGCAATTTTACTCATAGCTATCTTCCTTCGAGGCCTGAGGGCGCGCATAGTGCGGTGGCGCTTGCCATCGATGTCGGCGTTAGTCAACTGTTAAAAATATTCGTTGCCTTTTGCCACTGCATGGACTTATAGAGGCAGGGTAGGTCCGCCTCTAGCGTGTTCGGTGTTGCTCTTGCCCTTATAAAAATGTCCCGAAGGCGCGCTACATGGCCCATGCTGGAAACCTCAGAAACGTTTGTTATGGGGTGTCCTCGAGCCTAACGCAGCGGTGAAGGCACGCGGAGCCGGAAGCCTTCCCGATCCTGAACAAGTAGGACTACAAGGCGTATTCGTGCCACGGGCCTTAAGGCCCATTGCACGCGTCGATACATGTCTTGTACTGAATATATGTTAAATAAGTATGTATGTATATTAAAAAGGTGAAAAAAAGTGCCTGTGAAACGTCAGGACCTAGGTGTAGAAGGTAAGCTTCTCTTGGATGGTACAAGTGTTCGGAGACTGGCCCCTGGAGCAGCCTCCTTTAGGCAGTGCCACACTTCTTTCCATAGGGTAACACTACGCTGCCGCTCGTCTTCCTAATTAAGTCTGTAGGGTCTTCTCACAGACGGCGGCCCTCTTCCGTCTTCAGATCCCAGGGAATCGTTTCAGCGAGTAGAAGCCCTGTGCAGACGACTCCAATTCGTATCAATCCTAGCCTGGAGTCCAAGGATAGCCATACAGTCGCACATTCAACAAGGAGACATCCTGGGGCTGGCCTTGTTTTGGCGCGGCATTTTCATTCTAGTATTGTTCCAGTAGTATTTTTGTTAACTGGAACCTCGATGATGACGAAGAAGGGGGAGGGGTTACACTCAACGCGTCAATTCAGACGGAAGGAAGCGGTCTAGACCTCTTTAACGTCAAAGGCAATCTTACGGAACTTTTACACAAATAAAGACCCTTGCAGAGGTTCTCCGACGCCTGATAGGTATGTATCCACAGAAAGCTTTTTGTCTCTGGAGACACAGTCTAGGTCCTTGAGGTTGTCTATGTAACGCGAGCATTTTCGATCCCATTACACCAAAGGCGTCGCTACCTAAAATAAAAGCATCAACTATATATTACGCGAAGTGTCAGAAAATTTATGGAAAAGAGCAAGTTTTACTCTGTGCGAGGGGTCTTAGAATTAGAAGGGCCAGTGACCTGTTCGATGCTATCCGGTCAGTGGACAACGAGGCACAGCTTTTGATGCTATATTTAGCTGTCTGTAGAAGACAAGCACAAGTTCACACCTCATATTTGCACTAATTAGTAATAGAGGGAACGCGGCTTCTATTATAGGCGCCATGAACTATCAAGAATCATTTTCGTGTTGCCGCGCTGAACTTTTAAGACGAGGCGCTGCCTCCGCGACGTTGCGGATCAGAACGTGTGTCTGTTTGAATTCTCATTGACCTGACTGATTGTCCGCATTATGGCCTTCCTGAAGGCTTCGTACTGACGAGTCTTATTCCTTTCCGCTTTAAGGGGAACGCCGCCAACCGTGCGGGATATTGCCGTGTAGCTCACGTAGTGTTCGACACGTCCCAGATCAGCAGTTTCCCCATGGCCCACGGGAACACACATAGTATTTGGCGGCTCGACTCGCATGGCAATGCCCGCCTGTCTCAGACTCTAACGAGCACATCATTTAGGGCATTGGAACGTGCCTTCTTTATGGGTGTGGCCTCTAGCAGCTTAGCTTATGGTGACCCTTTGCATCAGCCGTGCTCGTGCCACAACCACATGGGTGAGCAGTGAAAACATTAAAACCTAGGCAAAGTCTCCATACGGTTCTTAACTTCAGGTTTGACAGTACGATATTCTGTCGGACACGCGGCTTCTATTATGGGTGCCATGGGCTGGCACGAAATTAACTGATAACAGCGAGAGGATTATTCATCACAATTGTAAAAACTAAACTCTAATAATAATAATATTACTTCTCTTGTCCGGTGTAGCGCAGAAGGGACACGTTACTACCAGCATGCCCCTACAGAGTTTTTTTTCACGATAAGTTTTTATAATCTTCACGTATTCTCCCGTTGAGTAGCGTCCTCTACTTTAGATTTGGTATATCTACCTTGTTCTAAGCTGAGCGCGGGAACTTTTGAAATGTGCCAGTGGATTAATTAGACACTATATATATATATATATATATATATATATATATATATATATATATATATATATCTTTACGTCGTGCTGTATTTTATAGAATAGAAATTACTGCCATTGCCAATGACGCGGGGTTATGTTGTGGTAATTACGGCGATGCGAATTTATTTTGCCTGTTGTTTCAGTTACTCTATCCCTTTAACATGGCTAATATGATTGTGCTAAGGAGGATTTAAGACGTCCACATTGTAGCTGGCCTTCTTCTTACTATGTCTAACAAATACGAGGATTTCCCCATCGTTGCACTACTTCATAAATATAATTATGAAGGTTTCTGCCAGAAAAGGCGCAAATGCCTTAAAGAAAGGTAGCACAATGTTTTTCAGTGCGTATCTAGATTTTGGTCTTAGAGACACCATATTGAAAATGTCGTGTTCTGTAAACATGACGTATAGATTTAGCGTTAAAATACGTTTTATCTATACGTCGCTGTGTCGTTTTTAAGCTCAACGGCGTAAACATGTTTAGAAGATCTTAAAGAATATTGGGCAAATCAATCGCATCAAGATGTGAAGCAATGTTACACATATACATCAATTTTTTCATAGTTTGTCGTTTTATGCGGTAAAATGTCTGGAACGCAAAACGCAATGTTAAAAGTATTGGCATTATGATCACACAAAACTACAATATCCTTGTCCAAAGTTTGATTTGATCTATTTATTTAAACAAGTCAGTGTATCAGTAAAATGTTAAGCGTCGAACACGCAATATAGTAGGGCGGTAGCTAAGGCTTGTACTATACAATTTTCGAAGCAAGAAGATGAGAAACTTGACTCCTTACAAATGGAATTAGGCCGCAGAATGCACCAACTAGTATGTACGTGCATATACACCTTTATATGTACATGCAGACAAATGTTTAAATTAAGTTCACACAACTTGACAACTTGAATTCAAACTTATGTGTCTATTCAAAAATAGTCTCATATGGCAAATAACTACATCTTTTCCTATACGCTTTTTTCATGAGATGGATGTGATGATATATATATATATATATATATATATATATGTTTTTTTTGTGAATATATAGTAACATTTTATTGTACCAGTATAAAATGCTTCACGGCGTTGCTGCTCGTCGACCTAGTTGCTCCTTCTGATATATATATATATATATATATATATATATATATATATATTTAAATATATATTATAAAAAATTATATAATTATAAAAATAAAATACCTGAGCCTGCCCCAAAACGTTTATTTATTGAATACTGCGTTTATGCTCGCGGCGGCGCATGCAGTGTCAGAATGAATGTGCTGTACACTTTGATGAATGGGTTTCGGCAGCCCGGATTGATTACCAATGGAAGGAGGTAACTTCCTCCTGGAGTTCGTCATGGGCGTCTGCATACGCCCGTAGACGATACACCAGTTCGTCCAGGTTCTGGTGCAACCAGATCAGGTAATATTTATCGTCGCCGTCATCATCATCATCATCATCAGCAGCAGCATCAATCCTCTCATTCCACACAATGGCGAAGACCCGACGCACCTCCTCCCGATGTTTATCGGCATCGGCAAAGTACGTCCACATATCGTAGTCGTCGGTGGCGTCATTCGGCGGGTTCTTTGCGTTCGGGAACGCGCCACTAGTGGCACGACAAGAATGAAATGAAGCACGTTAGACAGGAAGCCAGCTCACTCCAGGATCTTCTAATGGTTCTAACCACTTCTAAGTGAGGAGCACTGAGTTCGCTGGACCCACCTTTATGAAAGGACGAACACGGAGAATGTACCTCTGAATTTAGCAGGGATCTAGCTACCTATTAGGTGGTGCTGCAACGTTGCTCAAATACAGAATACATTAGCGTACAATACGATGTTGCACACACAAAGTCAAATTCTTAGTATTCGTTTTTATTATATATATATATATATATATATATATATATATATATATATATATATATATATATAAAAGAAACAAATGCAATGTGTGCATATGTAGCAATAAACAGTATCCTTACTATTATGTACATATTATTTTGGTTAAAAACCATTCTTGTAAGTTGCTGTTATTAGTGTTAAAACATCATAGTATATACTAGCGTGTATTTAAGAACCTCGTTCATGGAAGTTTATGCTGCAAAAGAACATCTACTTTTACTTAAAAGATGGTGTAAGTACGATCCTTGCAACTTCCTTATGGGCTATTTCCAGATTAAATAAGTCGTAGCGGAAGCGGAAGTGCTGAGATATCCAGGGTTCTCAGGAAGCATATACATATAAACATATACGGTTAAGGCTTTTCCTTGAGACCGAAATACATACAGGTATAATTCATTGCATACACAATATATATATATATATATATATATATATATATATATATATATATATATATATTGGCGTGCACCCCTTATTTTAGATACCAGTGATGATGTGTTGCGGCATGAACAAACAAATATCCTTCTAATTTAGGTTGCTGGACTCGTATAGCAATGTTTGATGCAGCTGAGTAAAGTGAGTGATATTAAGTCACGTAGCATTGTTGGTATGCAATGAATGATACCTGTATGTACCTCGGTCTTGAGAAGAAGCCGTAACCAAGCGTTTATCTAAAAACTCTAGCGTTAATATGAGCCCTATCAACATGTATTGTGGCTAGCCAATTTACCGGGACAGCTTAGACGCATTAATTAACTGGACAATATACTGTAAATACTTAGTCCAACTACGTGCGATCGATTTTACATGATTTAGTGATACCGATCGTAGTTTGGACCCGTTGGTTGGTCTGTATAATAGGTTAGTCTCCTGAACTCTAAATTAAGGGTCTGTGTGGAAACCTGCTGGCTACCTCGATTGCTTGAGGAGTATTGCACATCCAGGCTGCAACGAACGTTGTAAGAAATTTAGATGCTTCGGATAAGTTAGCATATATATATATATATATATATACCTATACCGCGTTGGCAAAACTGGCTCTCCGTTATGCCGTATGTGCAACTCAGAGGAAGCTGACGATGCGAGGCACTGCTACAAACACTACGTTTTTTTCAACACTTAGCAAGAGCTACTGTTTCGAAAACTAAGATTGGGAAATCCCTTGTAGAGGCGCTCCTTAAGGGTCATGAAATCTGGTTCACGGTAAGAATATTCACAGAAAATGTCTGCGAGGCGACGATAACCGCCGAGAAAACAAAGTCCAGCGGCCTTAATGACAAAACAGAGTGGTCGGGTAAAGTAATCTCGAATAGACAGTACTGCGGCCACTGTAGACGATTGGATTTTGGTGGGTTTGTAAGTTCTACACTACCGAGGCTTTACCAACGACGTTCCGTGTGCATCATGCACAACACCGGTTTACCTATTTAAAATAATAATATATACATATATATGTATATATATATATATATATATATATATATATATATATATATATATATATATATTGTAGGATTAAGAGAGCCTTCGCCAAAGAGTGTGAACCCGACCACCTGTACTTGAAAATCGTTCGGCGGAAAAAACTTCCACTTTTTACTGTTTTTTAAACGAAAAGGTATTGATCATTATTTAACCATAATACCGTTACATTAATACCGTACGTGTATCTAAGTTTGCCTATCTCAAGATCGATCGTTTTGAAAATGTTTGTGTTGTGCCAGGATTGAACCTGTAGCCCCTACTGTCAAAGTCGTTGCCCACCTCTCCAACTCTATTTCGTCAAGAACACAAAACATTTCTGTGATTATTTTGGAACATGGCAAAGCACAATCGAGTGGATACTAAGGTGTGAACATGAGCTTCGACATATCGTGTTTGACCACTGTCGGAACCTTCAGACAGACAGATGCTTAGCGATCGATTGAAACCACTTCCAAATATTGTCGGTTGATTAAATTGGAAAAGCCAAAAAAAAAGAATCTCAGGCAAGCTAAACTACTATATGGTCAGTCATTTTTCTTCCAATTTAAGACGCACTATTTTTAAGCACTATTCGCCCTAGACCTGAGCGGATGGTTGTCCGCGGCTTAAGTGTCTTCGTATGGGAAGAAACTCGTCCCCAGTCAATGCGAGCCTATGCAGTGCGATGGGAGGGAGAGAGATGGACCAAATTGCGTAGAGGTAATGTAATGTATGGCTGTCGATCAATCGGATACCGAGGCCGAGTCAAGGGCCCCGGCGGGCGGTCTGGCTGACGTTTGAGAGAACTCACTTTCGAAGTCGAGCAGCGTCTTGTCGAAATGTTGCCGATAGTACAAGAGGCGGTCAATGAGTTTGCGCTCCTCGTCCGAGGACCGCGTGTACCTGTGTTTGTTTGCTGCCAGGGCGGCGGAAGATACAATCATACTGAAGGCCAGACATACGCCTAGAACAGTTCGGCAAGTAAAACGGCGACAATTTAATTCGAAGCCACTGTTTGCCATTTTGTCACGATACACAGTTCAAACGAAGAACGAACGTCGCACGGGACACCACACGCAACAGCAGCAACAGAACCAGCAAACTATTTCTACTCTGGCCACAATTGGGGCCTGGTCGTGCTTTTTATTTCGGCTGGTTTGCTGCCACTACCTCGTTCGTAGCTGCAGCCACCGCGCGCGGCCCGTTAGTTGCATAAATCAATTACCTACTAATCATTTTGTAGATAGAGGACTCTCCAGATGGCAATTTTATTTGCCTTTAGGCAGTGCCACACTTCTTTCCATAGGGTAACACTACGCTGCCGCTCGTCTTCCTAATTAAGTCTGTAGGGTCTTCTCACAGACGGCGGCCCTCTTCCGTCTTCAGATCCCAGGGAATCGTTTCAGCGAGTAGAAGCCCTGTGCAGACGACTCCAATTCGTATCAATCCTAGCCTGGAGTCCAAGGATAGCCATACAGTCGCACATTCAACAAGGAGACATCCTGGGGCTGGCCTTGTTTTGGCGCGGCATTTCCATTCTAGTATTGTTCCAGTAGTATTTTTGTTAACTGGAACCTCGATGATGACGAAGAAGGGGGAGGGGTTACACTCAACGCGTCAATTCAGACGGAAGGAAGCGGTCTAGACCTCTTTAACGTCAAAGGCAATCTTACGGAACTTTTACACAAATAAAGACCCTTGCAGAGGTTCTCCGACGCCTGATAGGTATGTATCCACAGAAAGCTTTTTGTCTCTGGAGACACAGTCTAGGTCCTTGAGGTTGTCTATGTAACGCGAGCATTTTCGATCCCATTACACCAAAGGCGTCGCTACCTAAAATAAAAGCATCAACTATATATTACGCGAAGTGTCAGAAAATTTATGGAAAAGAGCAAGTTTTACTCTGTGCGAGGGGTCTTAGAATTAGAAGGGCCAGTGACCTGTTCGATGCTATCCGGTCAGTGGACAACGAGGCACAGCTTTTGATGCTATATTTAGCTGTCTGTAGAAGACAAGCACAAGTTCACACCTCATATTTGCACTAATTAGTAATAGAGGGAACGCGGCTTCTATTATAGGCGCCATGAACTATCAAGAATCATTTTCGTGTTGCCGCGCTGACCTTTTAAGACGAGGCGCTGCCTCCGCGACGTTGCGGATCAGAACGTGTGTCTGTTTGAATTCTCATTGACCTGACTGATTGTCCGCATTATGGCCTTCCTGAAGGCTTCGTACTGACGAGTCTTATTCTGTTCCGCTTTAAGGGGAACGCCGCCAACCGTGCGGGATATTGCCGTGTAGCTCACGTAGTGTTCGACACGTCCCAGATCAGCAGTTTCCCCATGGCCCACGGGAACACACATAGTATTTGGCGGCTCGACTCGCATGGCAATGCCCGCCTGTCTCAGACTCTAACGAGCACATCATTTAGGGCATTGGAACGTGCCTTCTTTATGGGTGTGGCCTCTAGCAGCTTAGCTTATGGTGACCCTTTGCATCAGCCGTGCTCGTGCCACAACCACATGGGTGAGCAGTGAAAACATTAAAACCTAGGCAAAGTCTCCATACGGTTCTTAACTTCAGGTTTGACAGTACGATATTCTGTCGGACACGCGGCTTCTATTATGGGTGCCATGGGCTGGCACGAAATTAACTGATAACAGCGAGAGGATTATTCATCACAATTGTAAAAACTAAACTCTAATAATAATAATATTACTTCTCTTGTCCGGTGTAGCGCAGAAGGGACACGTTACTACCAGCATGCCCCTACAGAGTTTTTTTTCACGATAAGTTTTTATAATCTTCACGTATTCTCCCGTTGAGTAGCGTCCTCTACTTTAGATTTGGTATATCTACCTTGTTCTAAGCTGAGCGCGGGAACTTTTGAAATGTGCCAGTGGATTAATTAGACACTATATATATATATATATATATATATATATCTTTACGTCGTGCTGTATTTTATAGAATAGAAATTACTGCCATTGCCAATGACGCGGGGTTATGTTGTGGTAATTACGGCGATGCGAATTTATTTTGCCTGTTGTTTCAGTTACTTTATCCCTTTAACATGGCTAATATGATTGTGCTAAGGAGGATTTAAGACGTCCACATTGTAGCTGGCCTTCTTCTTACTATGTCTAACAAATACGAGGATTTCCCCATCGTTGCACTACTTCATAAATATAATTATGAAGGTTTCTGCCAGAAAAGGCGCAAATGCCTTAAAGAAAGGTAGCACAATGTTTTTCAGTGCGTATCTAGATTTTGGTCTTAGAGACACCATATTGAAAATGTCGTGTTCTGTAAACATGACGTATAGATTTAGCGTTAAAATACGTTTTATCTATACGTCGCTGTGTCGTTTTTAAGCTCAACGGCGTAAACATGTTTAGAAGATCTTAAAGAATATTGGGCAAATCAATCGCATCAAGATGTGAAGCAATGTTACACATATACATCAATTTTTTCATAGTTTGTCGTTTTATGCGGTAAAATGTCTGGAACGCAAAACGCAATGTTAAAAGTATTGGCATTATGATCACACAAAACTACAATATCCTTGTCCAAAGTTTGATTTGATCTATTTATTTAAACAAGTCAGTGTATCAGTAAAATGTTAAGCGTCGAACACGCAATATAGTAGGGCGGTAGCTAAGGCTTGTACTATACAATTTTCGAAGCAAGAAGATGAGAAACTTGACTCCTTACAAATGGAATTAGGCCGCAGAATGCACCAACTAGTATGTACGTGCATATACACCTTTATATGTACATGCAGACAAATGTTTAAATTAAGTTCACACAACTTGACAACTTGAATTCAAACTTATGTGTCTATTCAAAAATAGTCTCATATGGCAAATAACTACATCTTTTCCTATACGCTTTTTTCATGAGATGGATGTGATGATATATATATATATATGTTTTTTTTTGTGAATATATAGTAACATTTTATTGTACCAGTATAAAATGCTTCACGGCGTTGCTGCTCGTCGACCTAGTTGCTCCTTCTGATATATATATATATATATATATATATATATATATATATATATATATATTTAAATATATATTATAAAAAATTATATAATTATAAAAATAAAATACCTGAGCCTGCCCCAAAACGTTTATTTATTGAATACTGCGTTTATGCTCGCGGCGGCGCATGCAGTGTCAGAATGAATGTGCTGTACACTTTGATGAATGGGTTTCGGCAGCCCGGATTGATTACCAATGGAAGGAGGTAACTTCCTCCTGGAGTTCGTCATGGGCGTCTGCATACGCCCGTAGACGATACACCAGTTCGTCCAGGTTCTGGTGCAACCAGATCAGGTAATATTTATCGTCGCCGTCATCATCATCATCATCATCAGCAGCAGCATCAATCCTCTCATTCCACACAATGGCGAAGACCCGACGCACCTCCTCCCGATGTTTATCGGCATCGGCAAAGTACGTCCACATATCGTAGTCGTCGGTGGCGTCATTCGGCGGGTTCTTTGCGTTCGGGAACGCGCCACTAGTGGCACGACAAGAATGAAATGAAGCACGTTAGACAGGAAGCCAGCTCACTCCAGGATCTTCTAATGGTTCTAACCACTTCTAAGTGAGGAGCACTGAGTTCGCTGGACCCACCTTTATGAAAGGACGAACACGGAGAATGTACCTCTGAATTTAGCAGGGATCTAGCTACCTATTAGGTGGTGCTGCAACGTTGCTCAAATACAGAATACATTAGCGTACAATACGATGTTGCACACACAAAGTCAAATTCTTAGTATTCGTTTTTATTATATATATATATATATATATATATATATATAAAAGAAACAAATGCAATGTGTGCATATGTAGCAATAAACAGTATCCTTACTATTATGTACATATTATTTTGGTTAAAAACCATTCTTGTAAGTTGCTGTTATTAGTGTTAAAACATCATAGTATATACTAGCGTGTATTTAAGAACCTCGTTCATGGGAGTTTATGCTGCAAAAGAACATCTACTTTTACTTAAAAGATGGTGTAAGTACGATCCTTGCAACTTCCTTATGGGCTATTTCCAGATTAAATAAGTCGTAGCGGAAGCGGAAGTGCTGAGATATCCAGGGTTCTCAGGAAGCATATACATATAAACATATACGGTTAAGGCTTTTCCTTGAGACCGAAATACATACAGGTATAATTCATTGCATACACAAATATATATATATATATATATATATATATATATATTGGCGTGCACCCCTTATTTTAGATACCAGTGATGATGTGTTGCGGCATGAACAAACAAATATCCTTCTAATTTAGGTTGCTGGACTCGTATAGCAATGTTTGATGCAGCTGAGTAAAGTGAGTGATATTAAGTCACGTAGCATTGTTGGTATGCAATGAATGATACCTGTATGTACCTCGGTCTTGAGAAGAAGCCGTAACCAAGCGTTTATCTAAAAACTCTAGCGTTAATATGAGCCCTATCAACATGTATTGTGGCTAGCCAATTTACCGGGACAGCTTAGACGCATTAATTAACTGGACAATATACTGTAAATACTTAGTCCAACTACGTGCGATCGATTTTACATGATTTAGTGATACCGATCGTAGTTTGGACCCGTTGGTTGGTCTGTATAATAGGTTAGTCTCCTGAACTCTAAATTAAGGGTCTGTGTGGAAACCTGAAATATTTGTTGAGAATGGGCTTGTTCTCCACGTAGGTGCAGACGAGATAGCGGAATCCATATTTGCCCAGTTTGCTGGTTTCATTGCTGTACATCGTAAAATATTTGCTGGCTACCTCGATTGCTTGAGGAGTATTGCACATCCAGGCTGCAACGAACGTTGTAAGAAATTTAGATGCTTCGGATAAGTTAGCATATATATATATATATATATATATATATATACCTATACCGCGTTGGCAAAACTGGCTCTCCGTTATGCCGTATGTGCAACTCAGAGGAAGCTGACGATGCGAGGCACTGCTACAAACACTACGTTTTTTTCAACACTTAGCAAGAGCTACTGTTTCGAAAACTAAGATTGGGAAATCCCTTGTAGAGGCGCTCCTTAAGGGTCATGAAATCTGGTTCACGGTAAGAATATTCACAGAAAATGTCTGCGAGGCGACGATAACCGCCGAGAAAACAAAGTCCAGCGGCCTTAATGACAAAACAGAGTGGTCGGGTAAAGTAATCTCGAATAGACAGTACTGCGGCCACTGTAGACGATTGGATTTTGGTGGGTTTGTAAGTTCTACACTACCGAGGCTTTACCAACGACGTTCCGTGTGCATCATGCACAACACCGGTTTACCTATTTAAAATAATAATATATACATATATATATATATATATATATATATATATATATTGTAGGATTAAGAGAGCCTTCGCCAAAGAGTGTGAACCCGACCACCTGTACTTGAAAATCGTTCGGCGGAAAAAACTTCCACTTTTTACTGTTTTTTAAACGAAAAGGTATTGATCATTATTTAACCATAATACCGTTACATTAATACCGTACGTGTATCTAAGTTTGCCTATCTCAAGATCGATCGTTTTGAAAATGTTTGTGTTGTGCCAGGATTGAACCTGTAGCCCCTACTGTCAAAGTCGTTGCCCACCTCTCCAACTCTATTTCGTCAAGAACACAAAACATTTCTGTGATTATTTTGGAACATGGCAAAGCACAATCGATTGGATACTAAGGTGTGAACATGAGCTTCGACATATCGTGTTTGACCACTGTCGGAACCTTCAGACAGACAGATGCTTAGCGATCGATTGAAACCACTTCCAAATATTGTCGGTTGATTAAATTGGAAAAGCCAAAAAAAAGAATCTCAGGCAAGCTAAACTACTATATGGTCAGTAATTTTTTCTTCCAATTTAAGACGCACTATTTTTAAGCACTATTCGCCCTAGACCTGAGCGGATGGTTGTCCGCGGCTTAAGTGTCTTCGTATGGGAAGAAACTCGTCCTCAGTCAATGCGAGCCTATGCAGTGCGATGGGAGGGAGAGAGATGGACCAAATTGCGTAGAGGTAATGTAATGTATGGCTGTCGATCAATCGGATACCGAGGCCGAGTCAAGGGCCCCGGCGGGCGGTCTGGCTGACGTTTGAGAGAACTCACTTTCGAAGTCGAGCAGCGTCTTGTCGAAATGTTGCCGATAGTACAAGAGGCGGTCAATGAGTTTGCGCTCCTCGTCCGAGGACCGCGTGTACCTGTGTTTGTTTGCTGCCAGGGCGGCGGAAGATACAATCATACTGAAGGCCAGACATACGCCTAGAACAGTTCGGCAATTAAAACGGCGACGATTTAATTCGAAGCCACTGTTTGCCATTTTGTCACGATACACAGTTCAAACGAAGAACGAACGTCGCACGGGACACCACACGCAACAGCAGCAACAGAACCAGCAAACTATTTCTACTCTGGCCACAATTGGGGCCTGGTCGTGCTTTTTATTTCGGCTGGTTTGCTGCCACTACCTCGTTCGTAGCTGCAGCCACCGCGCGCGGCCCGTTAGTTGCATAAATCAATTACCTACTAATCATTTTGTAGATAGAGGACTCTCCAGATGGCAATTTTATTTAAATTCAATTAATCACCATTCAGGTTACAAATTCCGAACTTAACAAATTTACAACAATACAAAACGTGCAAAAACTTAAAGTATTTTGCAAAGAAGGCTACTGCCTGTGTGTGCGTATATAGAAATGCGGATCGAAGCCTGTTCTGATACATCTTTTCTCCTACTCCTCAGGAAACATTTTTCAAACGCGTCTTTTAGAATCGAGTTATATTGTTCCTGCGATGTTTCCCTTAACACCTCTGTCATTTGGAAGCGTTGTCCTTCCAGTTTTTTTTTATCTATAAGAACAGAAAAGTCGCACGGAGTCAGGTCTGGCGAATAGGGAGGTTGTGGAATGAGAGAAATCGTTTTTTTTTCATTAAATAATCCAAGATCAGTAACGACGTGAACCTCGGTGTTGAATCTGCTCTGTTTGAGTTTGTTCGATCGACTCTCTCTTTGGAAGCACTAGCGAAATGAGTGAGCGTTGGTATCAATGCCGTAATTACATACCCATGATTCGTAACTTGTAATCACTTATGTGGTGTCCCGAAACATTGTGTATCGAAACAAATCACTTATGCAGTGTCCCGAAGCATTGTGTATGTTATACATGGTCCCGTCAATCGTTCCAAAAATGCTAAATTACCAGCAAGTAAAAGGCCGTCGAAATCCCGTTGAGTTTAATCTTCAAGCGGTAGCATACGGCCAAATAGCATATGACTCCGGATTGCTTACTGAAATATCAGAGATAATTATAGAAAAGCAGTGGCGTACTGCTATACTCTTGTAGTATATTATGAGAATGAACACAAGCATAGATAGTTCGATGCATAGATAGTTCTTGGTTTGAGTTCGATGACCCTCCGACTGTCTTGTGTCTAAGGAGCAGTTATTTTAGGTGCATCGCTCGCAGTAGAAGTGTAGCTCCGATTCTAAACATCTGCCCACGTATCGACCTACCATTCTGACCGCAATTCTGACAACTGCGCGCTTCTCTTGTATGATCTAAAACGAGGTCATACAAGGTCATATATGCGTCAATATGTATAAATGACCTTGTATGAACTGGTGTCGGGCAGCGTGTCGCTGGAACGCATGTGTTTGTTTACGAGAGACAGATTATGCACACTGACTTGGTTCTGCATAACGCCGTAAGCCGGCGAATGTTGACGTCAGACCACGTATTACCGCTTAGCAACGGATAATAGCGTTAAGTATCGTAGCTCGTTTAGTTAGTAGTTATTATACTGGCAACACAAGAAGCACACGACAATTGGTAACAATACTAGAATTATAGCAAATTTGATGTAACAACAACAATAACGTTAGCAAAGCTAGTATAAATCCACTGCCGTAACGTTCTGACTACAGCGCTATCGGCTTGCCTTTTACATGAGGCTTTATTGCCTCACGTTGCCGCTGCGCCTGCTAGGCTACCATTGGTTACAACCCTTATCTGTTGAATTAATTATCAGATAGAGACTGGTGGTCTAGATGGGATCTACTACGATCATTGGACAGAGTCGGCAGATGCATTGACAAAGGACCACAGTCATTCGTTGTTTGCTCACACAGATACTCAGAGGTGTCGCATACCCCACGCAATGGTGCCATGCGCGACTCACGCTTCTCTTCAAGGGAAAAGGCGGTGGTGGTGTGGACGATGGTCCAAATCTACATATATCATGGTATTGCCTCGAAACGCACTTTCAAAAAGATTTTCGCCAATGTGCTAGTCATAGAGCGAGTGCCTTCAACTGTGGAAAAGGCCTTTCCGCCGGAGCAATTCGGGCTCAAAAAAAGCCGAGGTAGACATGACGCGATCCATGTACTTCAGTGTGAGCTTGAGCGGGTGTTGGCAACACCCGGAGGTCACCTATATGCAGTCTTCATCGGCTGTGTAGGGACCTTCGATAAGGCCGTCCGTCACCGAGCTAGAATGGGTGAAAAATTCCTTAGAGAGCTCTCCTTCGCTGAGAACTACCTTGATAATATATTTCCATATTTCTCAGGGCTCACTATGTGGACACGACCTTTCCACAGTACATCGCGGACAGGTGTCTGGCAGCAATTGCATCTAAGCACGCAGAAGATGAGAAATGTTCGAAGGCTGTCCCTGGGTGTTGTAGTGCGGTTCTTTGAGATGAGAATTCTACTCATCTTGACTTATAGCCTTGGTAGAATTTAGGGACATCTCTCACTGGCAAACTTTGCACAACTCAAAAGTCCTCTTTTAGTATACATGAAACGCGCTCTCTGTCTGCCACGTTCGGCACGAAGCTGATTCGTGTACTTGCTGGCAGGCTACGGCCCAGCAGTGGAAATCATTAGACTCAAGCTGAAGCCACTAATCAGTACAGCAATTTCTGCGGCAAAGTAAAGTGGCAGAAGCCACAGAAATGGTTAGTGATACAAATATGCATATCTCTAGAAACTCAAGAAACGGAATGACATGCACTAGTCGTCATGTGTACACAAGGTACATTGCAGGGCTACCACTACCTGATATGTTCCACTCGTGGATTTCACTAGGCGGGGGATGAATGCTGCTAAATTAAATGATAAATCATCTGATTTGTGCTGGCACGTAAACGCATTAACATAGGTAACTATGTGCGTGGCAATAATATTGCATCTCAATGACCACATCTATTATGTTTACAGGATCCTGTAGGATACTATTTCTTAGATAAGACTCAACATTTAATCGCTTGTTTTTACATCGCAGTTCAAGCGAAAAAAAAGTGTTGTTCAGCAAACGCCTGGTAAAGCATAAATAGGGCTGTCTTATTGCCACAGACTGCTCTTAGAATAGAGATTTAAAATCTTAGATTTAAAAAGATAAACCTAGAAATGGAAAATCTTTACTAATGCAGAGTGACAGAGCGTTTTGTCATAAAGAGAAACACAACGGTCATTGTTAGTGTCTAGTTTTATTGCAACTATTATTTTTTATAATCGATCACACGAGTTTATATTCAATTCCATGAAGTGCATAAGCAAGACATTTTTATCGACATGAGTCGACATATTTGTTTAGCTGAATCAGCCAGTAATAACAATAATAATGCAATGTAGTACAGGTAGCTTTTATGACAATAATTGTGCATACGGGGTTATTTAAAGTTAAGAGTAAAGAGTAATATATGCATAATAGTAATAATAAAATCATAAGCCACACATAAACATGAAGTTTTCATTTTTTATTATGCTTGCTTCTATTCGCGGTGAGCAGCTGCCACTTTATTTTAAACTTATTCGCTTACAGAACTAACGAGCGTCCGGCACAAGTTCGTGTGACATAAAGGAGCTTGAATTAAGAAATGGGTTCAATAGCATCCCAAAGCTTAGTGCAAATACCGCTCACACTTAGAGCCATGTTTCCACCAGGACCGTTGGGGAAACTTCAGCTATCTCGGCCCTTTGCAAGGTGATTTACAAGTTGGCTTAAAGGTACAACGCTAAAACCCCCCAAAAAAGACTACGTAAGTACTAAGACACACAATTCGGCATCTCTAATCATTTGCTTCTAAAAGCTCTACGCTTGTGAACGTTTCTTTAGAATATGGACCGTGTTGGTAGGGTATTATATATTCGCCTGCCTACCACTAGCTATAATGATAGACAGTGGTTGACGTTGGTATCTTGCTTCTACCGCCGCAGTCTCATTTCCTACAGAAAGCTCTCGTCTCGTGAGAGAGCAGTGTCTAGCTAACGAGAGACAAGAGAAAGAGATCGGTAACAAAGCTCTAGCCTAGATTAGAGTAGTGACCGTCTGCGGTGGTCACGATGTGGTTGGTCCTTTGGCAGCGACAACAATGGGTTAGCGACTACGGGTTTGTACCACCTCAGGGATGGCTTGATTGAAAGACTTTTGTTTGTTCCGTAACAAGCATCGCATAAATAATCAAAATAAAAGGCCTGCTTGGTTGGTGTCGTATTTATAAGAGGTTATTTGCACGTGTCAAATATTGATATAGACAACGCACCACCTACGTAGTATAATATTCCTCATTAGCTAGAAGATAATAGACAATAAATTAGCAGTTGGCATAACTCATTGACAAAAAGCAATACTATTGATGAGAAGAACATCCTCGAACACACTTCGCGTTAACAAAATCTTCTCTGTCCTGTTGTTCACTTGCTGTTGCTTATTGTCTCGCCTACTACTGGATTTTCCTATATCCCAATCGAACTGTAAAAGCCCTTCTGGGTCACCACCGCACGTACCGCGCATTACGACCCCCAGAGACTGTGTTCGCACATTCACAGTTATCTTGAGCTTGCTTAGGCTATGAGCGTTCGACTACCTCGGTCCGACTCCGGAGATACGAACAGGAGTGCGGCACCTATTATTGCGGTGGTTCAGTTGAATCGTGTCCAGTTTCTGGATCGGTACCCCACTTGTGTGGTGGTGTCCTCCTCCGTGCTTTCCGTATAGGTGGACAGCTAGAAGGACCGTATCGATTTTGCAACTCCGTAGAGACGCGATCGCCTAGCTTCGATTGCTGTTCGCGATTCTGATTGTGGTTTGCGGTCAGTGGTGAGGTGGTGGTGGTAGGTACAACGAGCCGTGCGATAGTCTCCTTCCGCACGGTCTTTCTCGTCGTCTCGATCTTTATCCGTGCCATCAGGCGTCAAGCGTGGCCCGGGCGAGTTGAGTGAGTCAACCCGCTCGGGCCGGGGCCGGGTTTTTGGTGGCCCGTCCAAGCAGCATCGACGTTCGCCAACGTTCTTCGCACTCGTACGGTTGGTGGCGGTGGTAATGGTGGTGGTGTTGTTGTTGACGGGGCTGCCGCTGAACTGCTCTCCCATCAGTCGAGGTGGGAGAGTGCTGTCCCCTGCGGCGCCTCTGGCTGGTAATGTTGTTGTTGTACGCGGGGTCTGCATGCGCGTCTTCGCGCTTTCTTCCCTGTTCCGGGAGTTCGCAGCACACAGCACCGCCACTGCCGCTGCTGCCGGCGTGGCCGCCTCACTCGTCGAGTTCGTCATTCTTCGGGCATTATTCGAACACGCCCGGCCGGTGGCAGCCGCAACCAGTGACGGAGGGTCGAATCGCACGGCCACCATTGTCACGACGTGACCTGGGTGATCGAGCCGTTGTTGTGCAGTCTTCTGGTTATTGTAATTGCTTTTTATTATAATGATTATTATTATTAGTAGTAGTAGAAGTTTAATTATACTACTGCTGCGTTGTCGTTTCTCCACGACGTCATTGATGGCGTGTTGTAGTGACTGCATCTGTCTGGCAGCGAGGAGCGCTCTGTTCACTGACTTCGCCGCGTCAAACTGACTTCATTCAGCGACTACTGACTGTTCGATACAACTGCTGCTATCAAACGCCGTGTTTTAGGTGACAAGTGTTTGCGTATCGAGTTTGGGGTCAATCAAAGGAATACGTGCCCCGCGCTGCGATATGGATATGCGTGTAACGTGGCGCTCGTAATGCGCTAAGTGGGTTGTTTTGAGAATATTGTTGTTTTGATGTTGTTGTTGTGGTGGTGGTTTGCATTGCGTGTATGTATGTAGTTGTCGGCACCGGGCGGAATGCCAAAATAAGCGGAACCGTGTGTTGCGGTGTGCGTCTCTATGCTTTGTAGCTATCTACGCCACTGCTCAACTGATCATTGTGGTCAGCCAGTGCTCGTCAGTCAGTAGTGGAAACTGTCATACTAGTTTGGTGAAGTGCGACATTTTCGTGCCGTTCTTCTTGGCTCTTTCTTCGTCTAAATATTTCATATTCTTTTGTCTACAAATCTACATGACCGTGCCGTGATCTACCTTATGTGCGTGTATGTGTTTCGGACCGCCTTCTGTTAGCCAGCTGATACAAACAATGAACTTCGTTAGTCTTGAGTTCGTTGGTCCGACGGTGGGTTACAGTGGTGACAACACGAACGTAGTCTAAAGGTGTTTCCATCAGCAAATGCTGGTGGCCGATCACGGTCTCAGGCCGCGAACTCATCAAGATGCGAAGAAGATTAGCACCTTGGCGCCGATTGGCTAGAGGGTCTGGCTTTGCCGGTGTGCCCACCTGTCGCTGATCGAACATCCGCCAGCAGGCCGAGTTCGGCACGCAGAATCGTTTTTCCTGTCTCTTCCTCTTGTCTTGAAAAGTTCGTCTACTTCTTTCTACACAGGTCATTGCGTTGTTCTTGCTGTCAGTCTTGTCTACGTGTCTTTTTTTTGGCGGTGACGAGATGAGACGCCGGATACAGCAGCGGCAGCTAAGCCTGGACGAGTCGGAGGAACGCAAGTCGATCTTACGACGAACTAACTCCGTTGGTGACAAAAAAGAGGTCCGCTTCGCTGCCCAGCTAGAAAAGTCTATCGAAATCGACAGCGGCCAACGCAAGCCAAAAAGATCGACTAGTCAACCGCTCGTCAGTTCCGGCCCGGTTGGTACGGTGAAGGACCTCGTCAAAAGTTGGGTTCAGGGCAGGGAGAAATCGACCGACCGAAACGCAAAGTCCCTCGGCGGTGTCTATCAGAACCTTCTTTTCTCAGAGGTGGACTCTGATGACGGCGCTCCTAAGTTTGGTTCGTTGCCACGGAGCTTTCGAACGTCTGAGCATGCTGCCTCGGCCGCCAGGCAACGGGAACGTCATAAGATTCGCCGGTCACACTCGTTGCAGGAGCGCCAGGTACAAGCGGAGAATGCCGATCGCCCTCCTAGGAGGTCGCCTCGCCGCAGAATCCTAAGCGATTCGGACGTGCCACGTAACGTGGCATCACGAAGCACGACTAAGCCCAACATTTCTCCGTCTCCGCCTAGGCAACAGGATGAAGCCCCGACAACACCTGAGATTAAAGTGGATCTGGCCGACCCGTTCCCACAGGCTTCTGCTGTTCACGCAAGAGCTTCTAACTACGTTGAGGGCTTTACGCAACGGTCTAGTTCCGATCCGGGACCCTCCTCTCAACACGAACCTTCCACTCAGCTTGTTCGCATCGGTAGCTTCACATCGGTATCGTGCACCCCAGCTGCGACACTTGTATGCGAGTTGAAACAACAGCAACTCCAAGTGACGCGGCCCTCGAAAATAAGGCCTTGCAGACGACCGCCAAAACTTGGACAGCTCTATACCACGCTGTCGCCCGTAACATCCGTCTCAACAGAAGATGAGCCTACGGACGAGTTGTCAAAATTAAAAATCACTCAGTCTGGCGTCAGAGATGTGCCACAAGAGTGTGTCAGTAAATCGCTTCCACCTGTTGGATCTGCTTGCGAGGCTACCGCCGAAAATCGTAGTTCCGGCAATGTGTCATCGCCGGGAACCAGAAGTCCACTTCCAGAGTTCAAAGACGCACACAGGGCTGGTGACAGTAGTGCAGTCCTCGTAGAAGTTCTCGAACGGCTGAAGATCATCACGCAGCAAGTGGCACAAGGGCAATATTCTTCGGAGGCGATTATACATCGTTCCGTTTCTAGCGCAAGCGAGGAGAGGCTTATTGCCGCAGAAGAGGAGCTTATTAAACAACTACAGGCCGTTCTGCCCGACAGCCCCCGACCTGGCAGGGCAGGCACGTTCTCCGACGACGATTGGGTCCAACCACGCGAAAGTCTCGGAGAAACGTCCTCGGAGCACAGCGCGACGTCATCGCTCATCAAAATTGTCGATCAGCCATCTAACGGAACAAGCCAAGGTGTTCAAACATTGACTCCAATGTTCCCCCGATTCACAACACCTCGACTTGGTCGAAACGCTTCCTCTGCAGAAGCCGTCGACGCTTGCAGTGATTACTCAGCGACAAAGTTGAGAGAAGACAATCCGACGCTGCCTTGTCGGCATTTCGTCGTGTCCCACGTTTTCCGAAACGCAGTGCAGAAACTCAAGCCGGCCGACGCCCCGGCCCAGCACGTGTCCAGCGCTCGACACACCGACCCATTTAGCGATCTCAGTGTCGACGTTTCCCTAGAGGAAGACGAGGCCACCTCAATCGATTCGCTGCTTGCGTCACCCGCGAGTCCGCCGTCGAGTTTCGACACCTGGGAGTTGTTCCGATGGGTAAGACACGTCGTAGACTCTGTTACACAAGCCTGTGGATTAGAACTAAATCATTCGTGTTAGCTTGTATTAGTGTTTGTTGTTTTAACGATAAATTATTCCGCACGTATTAGTGGTCAGTAAGTTAGTCCACTCTACTGGATGAGATCTAACGTTGATCTAGTTTAGCAGGATCCGGACTGTTCTCCAACAGAACACACAATATGTGATATGATGAAGAGTGTATACGAGCATGCATATATATACATACATACGTATTTTTTCATTGAGACTTTCGGCGGAAGCGGCTTAGGGGAGACACGAGGCTTGCATAACGGAACCCGGCAAGGTTGTGCAAATATGTTTCACAATAACCTAATTAAATGTACGTCTTTAATCACTTTTTAAAGGGGAGGAGGAGGCAATACAGCATATCCGATGGATCAGGTGGGCATCCTGCATTAAAGGAGCGAATAACATAACAAGTGAACCAAGCAAGTCGCGGAGATTTTTGTCAGCCTTACCATTGGGCAAATTTACCAATGTACTAAGTAATATTTTGAGTGATTAGAGCACATTAGGCGTTTACTGTTATATATATATATATATATATATATATATATATATATATATATATATATATATATATATATATATATATATATAAGACTCTCTTACCGGCCTTGGTCCGCTGGTGCGTGACTGCCACGCGCTGCGGAAACCTTCACTGACCCACATGTAAGTTAGTCAGACGGTGTAAACTCCCAATAGTAACTTTCCCGAGGTCATTTTTGCTGGCATGGGAAGCAGGGCATACGATATCGATTGAGTGTCAACGAATTGATATTGTCACTTTGTCGTGGTCTATTCGAGGGCTGTTAAGGCTATTGTACGGGGAAAGTGTGCTGCGCACAGTCCCCGGGCTACACGGTTAATGCCCCGGGAATTTAGCAACCTGGGAGTACCGTGTGGGACGCCTGCTGCCTTGGCTTAAAAAAATTAAAAAAATTAAAAAATGACACTGCTGCTTCTAATAATAATTTTAACCCCCCTAGTACTTCACGCGTCTCCCAGCCAAATTGTAAATGTCCATCTAGTACTTGCTTAAAGGTCTTTAATTCTAAATCAGGTCTTAATTGACACCGTCGTCGTGCCCATCCGGACGAATATAATGAGAAGATTTTAGCCCCCCCCCCCTCTAAGAAGGCCAGATGGAACCCACAAGACCGTGAACTTTTAGCAACATTAGAAGCAGATTTTATATTAGATAATAATAACAAAACACCTAGAGAAATTGAGCACCTTTTAGCTACTGATTTTAACTCACGCACACCTGGGGCGATTAGAGGCCAACGTAATTATCAGGCGCATAAGGATCTGGTAGAGGACCTCCTTAAAAGAGGTCTCTCCTGGATTCCAACCTTGACGGATCTGAGCTTCCTGAGCCTACTCGGCCTCGATACTCTGAATCAGATGGCTCCTATAATCCATCCCAAAAATATATTATTATATCTAAAATACAAGCCCTCACAAACACATTTCCCAAACGCGACATAATTTCAACAGACCTTACTCATCTGTCAAATATAATTTGCTCAGGTGAGGACCACACTATCGCCTTAAACGAATTTCTGAACAAACATTTTACACACACTGTCCGACGTCGTGCCTTTAGAGAAACACTTTCCACTGAAGCGCGAGCATCTAAAAGGCAACAGCGACGTCAAGACTACACAACCACTCAAAAACTTTTTAGCCAAAACCGATCCAAATGCGCTCATGAGGTGCTGGACGGCAAACACACCATACACAACATGCAGGCCACCGAAGTTGTAGAACACTGGGCCAACACGATGACACAACCACCCCTGAACCACTCCTTTGCCCCGTATACACTCCCAACTCTGATCTCTTTGAGGTTTCCCTCCCTATCTCCCTAAAGGAAACCCACGTAGCTCTCCGCGGACCTTCTAAAGCACTATGCTTAGACGGGATTTGTCTTTCGTCCCTCCGTAAACTCCCGTTAGAAGTAGTCTGTTGTATTCTTAACATACTATTAATAAGCGATATTGCCTCAGCCCACGAAACTGCTCGCTTGGCGTTCATCCCTAAAATTAACAATGCCACATCTCCAAGCGATCTGCGACCCCTATCTATTAGTTCATACTTACAACGAACGCTTAACAAAATTCTCTCTAGACGCCTCCAGAACTCTATTAAGCTTCTCCCAATCCAGCGAGCGTTTCTTCCCTATAATGGTACCTTCGAGAATCTTGCGGTTCTGGATGGTATCCTTAACGATGCCAAGTCTGCAGGACGTGAGCTCAGACTCGCCTTAATCGACCTCCGTAAGGTGTTCGACATGGTGAGTCATGACTCCGTCCTGTGGTCACTCCGGACTCGCGGATACCCGGAATTATTCATTAACTATATCGAACGCTTGTACCTCTCATCTAAAACTCTCATAGAATTTGGGCAAGAATGTCGCACACTTCGGCCAACTAGGGGTGTTAGGCAGGGAGATCCTCTGTCCCCCCTTTTATTTAATCTAGTTCTCGACGACATTCTTTCAAAATTAGAGAAAACTAATATCGGGTACCAACTTACTGATGACTTCCGCCTTATGGGCTTAGCCTTTGCGGATGATCTCATCCTCCTAGCCTCCACGAAATCCACTCTCCAACGGCTCCTTAATATTGCGGACCCACTTTTGAAATCCCGAGGCCTTGAAATTAATACTAACAAAAGCTTTACTATCTCCCACCTATTTAATAGGAAGGAAGGTAAAGGTTTTATCAATACCGTACCAGAATTTAACGCTGGAGATCGGCAATTGCCAGCTAAAGGTATGAGCGATCGATGGAGATATCTTGGAGTCGACTTTGACAGCAATGGCAGAGTTGACTCTACCAAGGATATACTCCTTAATTTACTCAACAGACTCACGATAGCTCCCCTTAAACCCCACCAAAGACTCATATTTTTGAAAGACTTTCTCATTCCCCGTCTCCTATATAAACTGGTCTCCGGTCCCAGACCATCTTACGCACTCCTTAGTGACCTAGATAAAGAGATCAGAAAGGTTGTTAAATCGAAATGGCTTAAGCTCGAAAACTCGGTGCCGAACGCCTACCTGTACGCGCACACAGCACACGGCGGTCTGGACATCCCCTGCCTCCAAACATTCATTCCCAGACTCCGCCTCTCCCGCCTGACAGCACTACAACACTCCACGCACCTTGGGGTCCAATGGATGCTAACCACCGAGCACTTTAAAAAAGATCTTGCGAAAACAAGACTTCTTTGCGAGCGCTTGGGAACCTCCATTGAGACCGCTACACAAGAGACCGATTACTGGTCTTAACAACTACACAACACGTTCGATGGGGCACATTTTAAAAAAGCACACGAAACGCCCTTTGTACATTACTGGATTAAGGGTATGCCCTACCTATCTAGTAAGGAGTATTTAAACCTACTAAAGCTCAGGATAAACGCACTACCAACGCGTGCCAGATTGGCCAGGGGACGCCCGGGCTACAACAAACGTTGTAGGCACGGGTGTCATGCGCCTGAGACGTTGGCTCATGTCGCTCAGATGTGCGATACAACACACAAACAAACCATAAAGAGACATGACGACGTCTGTGATCGCGTGGCGCGTCTTCTCCGCGAAAGGGGTCATGAGGTGGTTCGTGAGCGAGTATTCCGTCGACCGGGCGCACCGGGTCTAAAGCCCGACCTCGTAATAACAACATTTACCGAGGTCTGGGTTTTAGATGCCGAGGTTTGCGGCCCGAACCGGGACCTGGCAAGAGCACGGCAAGACAAGATCGCCAAAGATGACGTCGAGTTCCTAAGAGCGACGCTTCCCGACCCGCAAAAACCTCGCAGATTCGGATCCAGCACTATCTCTATGAGTGGTGTATGGGACTCCGAATCTGCGAGGACGCTCTTGGGGCTCGGCGTCACGAAGAGGAATCTTATGGATCTCACCGTTTTAACTTTGCAAGGAACCTTGAGGATATACCGCTCGCACCGGGTCCATAAGAGCGCGGGCTACCATCAAGCAAGGACACGGACAACTGAGTCTTAACTTCACGTGACACCTTTTTACGACCATTTTTATTAAGGCGAGCACTGCCGAGTGTGCAAACGTATTGTAAATGATTAATAAATCATCACAATATTTTCTATATATATATGTATATATAGCGCGGGATTGCAAAGAGACATCACCATGATATAATTATTTCGCGCAGGGACACGGTGCTTGTTTCATAATATACCTAATCTTCAGACCGCTCCGATGGTTACGGATCTTCTACAGGTTGAGTTTTATGCCCTCACTATGCCACCGAAAAGTGACGAAGAAAATGGCAGAACGAAAAACAGAGGCCAGTCTCACCAACCTGGGAGATGAGACCGACACAAATGTTGACAAAGATGACCAACTATTTCAAAAGGTTCCAAGCCAACAGATGAGGTGCAGACGAAGCCACCGCCCCCCATGCTGAACATATCTAAGATAGTTAAATAGAGACGGAGAGAAACCGGGCAGTAACAATGCACACCAACAATAATGGCCAGCAGTATAATTAAAGTACTGTAGTTCAACTGGAACAGAGGCAGGCAACTGCATCACATATCAGACACGGTTGTTATGAGGCATACGACTTCGCTGTATGTGTGGTAAGAGCGCCGAACAGATCTCTGGTCACAACCAAAGGGTGGATCAGAAGCGGAAGAATAGATCAGTTAAAATAAATAAGTAACAATGAAAAAATAAGAAAAATATCTAACGACCGTAAGCAAAAACACAATATTACAGGGCAAGGCTGCGGAGACGCCTCTTCATTCTCATGAGTTAAAATGGAGGAAGTTAGCAAGAGCAGTTTCTGCTACAGCAGTTCAAACGCGGCGTTGAAAGAGCTTGAGGGGCTCCTGGATGAACTGACTGTCTCATGTGCCTGTGACATGCACTCAGCCATTCATTGTCAACACCGGGCACTTCAATGCTGCTCTTCGCCTGTGTGGGGTTCGCGGGAAATAAACAAGAAGATGATTGTCAAATTGTCATGGCTTGACTCTCAAGGGAGTTTCTTGCAGTGATGAACACGGGAGCCGCTTCGTATTTGTCTGGGATGACAGGGTACGAGTCGAAGGGGACGAGGGTACGAGTCGAAGGGGACGAGGGTACAACGAATGACGGTACCAACAACGGAGGTACCACTTTATGCGGCTCTGATAAATGCTTGCTCGTGGACTGAGGATATTGCAATAGCACGACGACAATGCGTGCGGGTACGACACAACTGCGAGCACTCGAGACGTCGGGGCGGCAACTATGAATAAAGTCATCTACTGCTCACGGCCTTAAAAATAAGAAGACTATTCTGGCACTTACGCGGCTTACAGGGAACTCATGCCAAGAATTCCACTGGGTTGAGGATTGCTCATGAGGGCAGAAGGAATGCTCATGAGGGCAGGAGAGACAGTAGCATAGTTCGGTTCACTCGTGTGGACGCAGCAGGCAACCGCTACCCAACGAAACAGAGATCTGTTATGGAAGACACAGAGGTGGCTGCGCTGAGAATCATTCAGGGGTTATTAGACGGTCAGCACATCTGCAACGCTAGTTCTGGCCGGCACCATCCCGTAGGACCCCAAGGTCGATAAGCGAGCAGCTGTATGGTCGGATCCCCCGTTTGATCATGACGACGCCCATTTGCAGATGATGAAGGAGTAGCAGCTTGAGTGGGACGCCAGTGGGGAAGGCAAACCAGGCTCTTCTGTCAAGGCACTTGTCCTAAACATCAGGTCCTGGATAGGTAAACCCGGTGGAAAACTGATTTATGACAGAGGCCCTTACGGGTTACGGCGAGACATATTTGAAGAGAATTGAAACTATTAATTAGGACATCTGCATTTTCTGCAACATGATAACTCTAGACACACCGGAACAGACGACGACAGCACCACGAGATGGTCTGCTCAGAATTATTTCATGTCTAAAGGATCTTGTCGCACGTTGGAGTCTCGAGAACAGTAAATAAACTTGCGTATGCAATAACGGTGACGATGATGGCAAAAAAAGAGATAGTATATCGTCGCGACTTCATTGTGAGCGAGGCGGTTGGCGGAGTTCTTGACGTCACGGTCGGTGTGCTTACGATGGCGGTCGATCTAACGAATGTCGCCCCCTTAGGAGCTTTATGAAGGCCTAAAAATTGTAAGCAAGCTTAGTTTTGAAAGTTTTTAAAGAGAACACGTTATGATAGTTAAAAGAAAGGTAATGACAGGATATATAAAGGTTTTAGCAAGTATAGCAACGGCTTTTGTAGTCGTCGAGCTATCAGCCGAAGTATAGTCCTGCAGAACGTGCCTAAAAGCATTTCCCTCTTCCTGTATAAGAATAAAAAAGAACGTGCGCTTACTAATTTACGCGAACAGACAGTATCAAACAAGTATTGTCGTTCAAGAAAAAGGTGGTCTAAATGTATGACTTCGCGCAATCTATGCCATGTCAATTAATATAGTACTAATCCGATCAACCCGCGGCCGACCTTCGGTCCGTAGGGGACGGATGATGCTTTAGAATTAAAAGCAACCTCCGTAAAAACATTGCGGATGTTATAGCTTCTATTGTGTTTGTATAAATTATAATAATTAGCAAAACTGGACAATCACTGTCAAGTCAAGCAGTCGGCAGCGCGTTGTATCTAACGCAGTGACAATTGTTTAAACACGTGAGAGTTGTATAAGACTATGGTGTACGGCTCATCAGCAACGTAGTCCAATCAATATATGTACCGACACAGTAGTGAACCATTAAGAATATTGGGGTATCGCATAAGAGTAATTCGTTCGAAGAATTCAAAGAGGCTAAATCAAACAGTAGCATGATGATAACTTGCTATGTATATGAATAACTCTTAGGTTCGGACATGTTAATCTGTATGTGTACGGTCATTGATGAGGAAGTCTTAGCATGTGGGGGTTGGTATCCTTTCATAATGGGAGTATCCTAATAATGTAAAAAAGCGTACTGCACGTAGATTAAAAAATTGATAGATACGTTAATGTATCTGGCTCTCTGCTGGTCATTCTTTGCGGTTCGGTGATAGACAATTAGTAAAACCAAAATAATAAAACATAATAATTAAAAAAAAAATATATATATATATATATATATATATATGCATGCTTTAATAATGTGTATATATATATATGTGTGTGTGTGTGCGTTTGCTTAATGACTGGCAGATCGACAGCGTAGATGAGGAGACGTCTTCGACTTTATCGGATGAGAAGACGGAGGCTGGCGCCGATGCTGATGAGGACGACGATGAGCGTGGCGACCTGGACGATGAGGACGATGCTTTCCTCGTAAGAAACAGCCCAGCGACCTCAGGCGACTCGCGTGCGGAGTGCGATGACGAATGTACGTATCGTTACTATACGTCTAGATAGAATGTTCGCAAAATAGTCTGATATCCTTAAAGTAACAAAAAAAGTGTGTAACATATTTTTTTTATAAAATGTTGATGCAATTTTTATTGAAATATAATCTCGGTGACGTGGTGACCGTTTATACAAGCCACACACTGACCTTCCAAAATAGCACTTTTCCACATAAATCGGGCTCAACATTAAGGCCGTGCCGTCAATGTAAGTTTTTAGTTCGCAGATGGTTGTGGAATAATTAGCGCGCAAACTACTCTTAACAAATTCCAAGAGAAATTGTCTAACGGCATTTAATGGCAAGATACTAACGGCAGATAAGTATCCCGGACACTTCATCCTTAAAAACGAAATTGCCTTGCCGGCAGTGTGGTTTGTATGTCACTATCTTGTTGGAAGCAGACTTCACTCGCATGGATTCCGTTTAAACTCAGACAAAGACAATTAAGGATCATGCTGCGATAATGCTTGCTATTCGCCGTAGAGTAAAAAAAATAGGGTCAAATAATTCCCGTGGACCAGATGCACATATGTCGCATGTCACAGCGCTTTGTTAACGGCGTGAGGGTTCTCGGTAGCCCAGGTGCGACCCAGTCCTTGGGCACGTCGCCGAATGTTTCGGGACATTGTTTCACACTGCGCCCACGCCGGCAATATTTTCAGCCAAATGAGCGCTGCGTGCTCTTCTACGGCTTGGCACATTACGTAATTAGCCTGCCCTGTGAAAATTTTGCAAAAGTTCACTCATGGCGCTCTCACAAGCCCGGTTATGTCGACCTTAAATTGCACAAAAAGCCAGCAAACCCGCACAAAGTTTTCTTTTTCATGATAAATGTTCACAATCTCTACGTTAAGTTGACGATCTCTTTTGGAGTTCTTCCGTTATGCTAACGCTTGATCTTGGATTCGGCAGGTCTATCCTGTTGAGCGGTGAAGGTTTTGAAAAATGGCTGATTATTCAGACACCTTAAACAGGGTTTTCTTTCCACAATGCTCTAAAGGGTGCACAATGCTCTAATCCACTAATTAACGACGACGAGCGGCTGAAATACTGTACGGGAATATTCACCTTAGACAAGGCGCAATCCTAAATTAATGGAAAAAGTCTTCTGCCGCCAATTTTTTTTAAAGAAAAAGGGTGACACTGCAATGCCAGAAAGCTGCCGCAGTATATTGTTGGCCAGCGTAGCGTGCAAGGTTTATACATCGCTTCTTCTCAAAAGGCTTCTTCTCGACTGTTACAAGGATTTACCAGCATTGATTTTTCCTTGTTTTAGAATATCGATTTTGTTCACGGCGTTCTACAGAAGGAGCACGTAGATATGTCCACAGGGTCACCTTAAAACCCGGTAACAAGATAAGACTTACGCAGCTTTTATTTATTTAAACAAAAAAACTTTTGATGCAGTCCGATTTGTGTTCACTCTTCGTGAAGATTTTAACATTGCAGGCAAATTATATCACTTAAATATTTTATCCGCTAAACGTAGCACAATTATGAACGGGACTCACGCAATTGCTAAGGAGGTCTCTCAAACAATTGATGCGGGACAGGACGATACAGCTTTCCCTTATTGTTGGTGGATCTGCCGATGTGTAGAGCTTATGCGATTTGCTACGCTACGCTAATCCTCTTAACCATTATGTAACCCTACAACATTACTACAAAAAATTTGATATTTTTAAGCTGACTAACTGCTCACTGATGGAGAATTTGTTAAATATGCGTTGTCTGATTGTTCCCTTATTCGGTATTACTTTAGGTGTAAACTTATACGGGTATATTAGTATCTTGGTAAATTTCATCTTGGTAAAGAAAGAGATAAATATATATTGCGAGTAGACATATTTCTTTCTCACTTGATATTAGAACAAAACCAAGAAAAACAAATATATATATATTTATGCTGTCGCTCTAAGCGCTCTAAGTAACCTCTGCGGCCGAACTGACGAGAGGAGATAACTATTAGTGCCAGCCGGGGCTAGCCCTGTTTTGTCTGGAAGTGAACTTGTTCTTTCCTCTAGCGCACTAGCCTCCTTGACCACGCCGCTATTTAATGTTTTAAGCAATGCTCAATAAAAATAGATGCTAAACCATATTGCTGAGAGTTAGGATTCGTACTGCCACAGGGACAGTTGCAAAAAAACCCTATTTCAACATACGGCCTTAGGTGCGTTAAAGACATGTTTCACGGCGATTTTAAGCCCAGGGAAGCAGGGGACGGAGGAGTCAAGTCTAAAATTCTTGGAAACTCTTATAGGCCCTCTAAAAGACAACGTCGTCAACGGCTATCTCCCCTCTGAGTGGGAATATAGCTGAAAATCCCTGCAGTCCGAGGGAGTGGATGACGCTAAGAAATAACGGCAATTTAAGACGCACTTACCGGATTCGGATCGTGAGATCGCACGCATTCAAGCGGTTGCCGGATGCGGGAGCCTTGCTGGAGGCCATAATAGCGCGTGACCTGGGCACTGTTCTTGATGACCTAATGATCTGTGGAGACCTGGTCGGGATCCTGGATCGGTACGGCCTGTCCTACTTCTGCAAGCCGCGGCGCCAGACACGCAAGAAAGGGTGGCCACCCATTGCCTCGGCTCTGGTACACTAGCGACAAGCTTTTTTGCTAAAGCTCGGCCAAAGGCTCTTTCTATACAAACAAAGAGGGAACGCTCCATCTGCCCTTGGGATGCTCTGCGAGGTCGCTACGGGACCAAGGCTGCCCTGGCTGTTACCACGTGCGTTAATGCTAGGAAAGTGCGCACGTTTATTACAGGTTCTTCTTTTTGATATGATTCAGTAAATTCTCCTTATATACGCAAAATATTTAAAACAATCGCTTGCTGGATACCTTATACTCTCCCTGCGCGTTGTCTTTCTTTTTCCTATTCAAACAGGTTTTCCGATACAATTTCTACATTTGACAGTAAACCTTGTGACGAGCATGCCCGTGCATCGCAGTTGCCCTGGTATTACCGTAATATCCTTATCGATGAAAGCTGTGGCACGTTATTTGGCAATACCACTAGATAAACAAAAACTTGTATACGGGGATACCGCAATAAAATTGGGTTTTGAGGCAGTATCAAGGAAGAAATAACATTGATTTATGTTTTTGCGTTTATGTCATGGTTGAAGGCATTGTTTTATCCCCTCTGTTTTCGAGGCGAAAGCAACACCTACTTAGTTAAAGATCGCGATTCAAGATGAAACATGACGTGTGCGGCCGCTACAGGTTAGCACAATATCCAGTGCATTTCGTATTCAATTTCTTCTTCTTAGACGACTTCTCCTACTATTCCGTTAACGATTGGCGCACGGCTGGTTGGCACCATAATGTTGCGAATGATGTCATCATCATTATTATGGCTAGAGCCGTCCAGGGACGGCTGGACAGCAACGGAGCGCCTAAGACAGCAGGAACTCCTCGCTCAAGTTACTGCCAGCCTAATGCGACGTTTGGTGGTGTCCTCATCAGAACTTCATCAGCGTTGAGTCGCGTGCGGTCGTCGCGGTGTGGCCCCAGCCGCCTTCACAGATGTTGCGTCGGGCGTCCCGTTGCAATCGACGCATAGGACAGGAGTACAGGTGCAGTGGCCTGAAGCAGCAGTGCCAGTCGCAGCAGCAGAAGACTAGGAGCGGTCGCAAAAACAACAACAACAACAACAACAACGCCAACAACGACAACAACGACAATCACCACAACCATCATTGAATCATTGACGATTTTCCACCGGCGACGGTTGGATCCGTTTTCCACAGTGGACCACGACGACGGCGAGGATTCACGGAACCATGACATCAATAACGACAACAGCAGCACCAGCAAAATAAGCAAACACACCAGCAGGGCATAACAGCAACAACAATAACAATAATTAAAGAAGGCGGATATGGCCCCCAGAAGCACTCGAGTCCCCCTCCTCAGGGTTGTCGTCGAGGTCTGGTCCGGCAGACGGGATTTGAGAAGGAGTTCCGGCGCCGTATCATGGCCACATTGACGACGCCATCGAATGCTGCAGCCAACCGTCGCAAGAATGTTGTTGTTGTTGTCGTCGTTGTCACAGTCGACGGTAATGACTGTGAACGATGGACGACAAAATGGATGAAGTCGAACCCCCAGAAACTACGACGCACCAGTTGTGCTAGTTATCGCGGTAGTAGAAGCAGTAGTAGTAGCAGTCGTAATGGTAACATTAATAAAGAGAACTCATAATAATGGTTGTACTTGCACTTGTGCAGCAGCGTTCGTAGCTGGGTATTAATATAAAGAAAAAAAACATTAAAATACTAATAATCTCATCATTGTTATCATCGTCATCCTCATCAATACCATCAACAACAACAACAATAACGACAACATCATCATTGTCATCATCAGCGTCATGATCGTCAACGTCAGCGACATCAAAGTCCTACTTGTGCAAGATTGAGAATCAATAATCATCAGAACTAACTAACCGATTAACTATTTAATTAATCAACGAACTACTTAACCCGTCGTCAACCATCATCTTTCTGTCGGCCTGAACAGTCCAGTGGTCGGTCCAATGATCCGTCCGCTGGATGAGCTTCTCACTCTCGCGGACGGGGACTTTCGCTCGACGAACACCCGAACGCTGCCAACGACCAGCCAGCCAGGTCTCAACCCGACACGATACGATACGCGACGCCGCCGCCACCGCCGTAGAACGAAGCAACTCAAGTTCGAGCAAATGAGCGAACCAGCGATTGATAGATAGTTCGTTCCTGTCGATCCGCTGGCCGGGCTGTCCGTGGTGGTGGTGGTGGTGGTGATGGCGATGGCGATTGAATCGTCGATGGCCCACGACGCCACGCACAATGTCTGGTGTCTGGTGGCCATTGGCGAACGCGTTGCAACCCGCTGCCACCGCTACAGCTACCGCCTGACGGACAGACGAAAGGCAAGAACGAATGGGTCGAACGAACCATGGTTGGGACGATGGCAGGAAGAAAGGAAGTTGGACGATGAGAATGGCTCACGATCAAGATCGCCCACAGACAACGAGAAAGCCGGCGGCGGCTGCGGCGGCGGCAAGCGACGCAGGTGCAAGTGCCGCTATGCGAGCCGCCGCCGCCGATGCCGCAATTGCCAGCTACAGCCAGCTAACGGACCCGGCGAACCGCGGCAACGGCGACGTCGTCGTCGTTGTCGTTGACGTTAACGTTAACGTCGTCGTCGTCGTCCGCGGCGGCGTCAGACGATTGGCAGTAACTTCGGAGTAAGTTGGCTTTCTGCTTCATCTTCGACCACTTTGGCCGCGTTTGCCGACGCTGGTCGACTTTTGCGTCGCTGTCGCTGTCGTTGGCGCTACTGTTCCCATTCCTGTTGCCGCAAGACTGCAAGTTTTGCGGCGGCTGCCATGGCGGCTGTTGCTGTTGTTGCTGCTGCTGCTGCTGCTGCCGCGGGTACATCTTCGATGTGTAGCAGATGATACCATTTGTAGATCGAGAATCGTCGTTGTGGTCGGCGCCGGCTTTTCTAGTCTTTATAGCGGCACTAGATGTAAGTTGTCGTCGTATATATATATATATATATATATATATATATATACATATACAAGTTCTATTAGCCGCAGAAGTAAGTTCCTAGATGCATTGCCGTGCATTCTAGCAGCAGCAGAAGTGGCGTGAGCCAGTGGAAGAAGTTGTGCGAATGTTCATATTGTTGGTGTTGTTCTTGCAGTGTAGTGGATGCCCTGTGGAACAGCTGTAGTAGTTGTAGTATTAGTCATAAAGTTGCTTTTGTTGTTGCTGTTGTTGTTGGTGCTAGTGTTGTTCTTGTTTACAGTGTTGTCGTTGTTTTTACGGCTGTTCTCTTTAACGTTGTTGTAAAAGTGATTCAGTAGTAAGGACAACTGCGTAATTGTCAGTCGGAAATAGGGGCATACTTAGTTGTTGGTCGTAGAGCATCAGCAGTGGCAACTTTCTCTTTTGTTTTTCTGATAATCTTTTGCCGAAGCGGCTGCAGCGGAACGACTGCTATTAGAAATCGTAATAGTATCTGTAGAGAAATCTTATTACTACTAGTTGTGGTAGTTCTGCTGTTGTAGGTTGCTAGTAGAAGGTTCGATTCGGTGAGGGCCACGGTATCACAATTGCCTGTAAAGATTCATTAGCATGTGTTTGTAGACGATCACAACATCTTCGAGGACCTACAAGCCAAGATAATGAACAGCATCAGTGCGTGTGACTGAGCATATACATTTATATGCTTGCAGAGGCTCATTCATATGTTAAAGCTCGACTGTGATGCGCCGAGGTTAACGACTGCAATGGCAGCCGAGGTGACGAGGTGCGTATGTGCGCACCTGATGCCTGTCTAAGCGAGGTCTACTGACCAGTTCATCAGCGACGGATAAAGTGACCCTAAGAGAGGTCTCTTATCGCGGAGTGAAGTTCACTTCATCGATGCGACAAACCCAATAGGCAAACGGGGGTCCCAAAGAAAAAAGCGGTTAAAGTGGAAGACTAGCAGCTCTGCGTTGCCGGTTGTTACATATGCTATCGTTCCGGCGCTAACTGTTGAATGAACCGTTGAATGCAACGACGGTACCATACCGGCGATAGACCGGTAACACGCCGCATCTTCACCACAGTACGTTTTCAGTCCAGCTCTCATTAGCTTAGCGCGCGTTCAATGATCGATATGCCAGTTTTGCTCTCGATACTCATAAAAAAGTAGTTTCTCTGTCATATGATGGCTGTTATGTTAACTAATCGGATTGAATGATTAATCTTTTCCAACAACAACAACAACACTGAAGCATGTCTGGAGTGGTCTCT
Organism: Dermanyssus gallinae; assembly: GCA_003439945.1. NCBI lineage: Eukaryota > Metazoa > Arthropoda > Arachnida > Mesostigmata > Dermanyssidae > Dermanyssus > Dermanyssus gallinae. The sequence goes on from QVRM01005301.1 coordinate 246,562, forward strand.
TTCCCCACCCCCCTTTTCTCTCTCTTTTTCTCTATCCGTCTGGCCTTCGATAAATCTACCTAGATCTGTGACCTGCTAATTAATCTACTTCTCTCTTCGCTTTGCTGATAATTGCGTTTGCTATCTTTCTGTGAGTCTCTCGCTCTAATTGCAATCCTAACTGTCGCCTAGAAAAGCGTCTCCCAACGGTACCGTTTTCCGTACAGCGTCACACCGCAACTGCCTACGACCCAGTGATTGCCCGACAGTCTGTTCAACAATAAACACTCGACCGACTAGTTCAATGATTATCTTACCAAACTTCAACTAATCGAATGGAGTTCGTAGGAGACGAGGACAACGCTCAACAGAGCAGAAAAAAACACCATGAACTTATGTTGACTGTGTGTGTCAATGTGATTGCGGGGCCGGGATAAAGCAGGAAGTCAAGGTGGCATTGGAAACAGACTAACTTTAATCGTCGCACCTGCACTGTCAAGAGGCAACGTGAGACAGGCGAGAGTTGCGAGTTTTCTCCTTTCTCCTCCTGGTGATTCCTTGTAGCCCTTTGTTCTTTATTCGGCGGCGGAGGATTCGGCGCGTGCAAATATGTGCCACTCCCGTCGGTGATTCTGTGAGATATGTTCCTTACTCTGGTGATTGTGCGAATAGCTACGTCCCTCGCTGGAGATTCTGTCAAGATCTGTCCGCATTCCGTTTTGACACCTGTGTGTAGTGCCAGTGCGTAGGTATCGAGGATACAGGAAGTGAGTGACGAGTGACGACAACCCTATCAAGCAATCTGGCTCCAACACTGGATATTCTCGGAGCTATTGGAGCTTCTCCCAACATGTACATGTGGTATCAGCATAAGAAAGTCAAAGGTATGCACCTCGCCACCGGGTATGCCCTTATTTTCAAATTAATTATGTTTATTTCACTCAAATTGAGTATAATATATAGTTCAAAATGTTTCTTCATGAAACTCTATCTTCTTCACGCTTCTGGCGAGAGAAGTAGTGCAACGATATTTGTTCCAGCGCTGCGCACTCTACTGCCTGGTACTTGGCACACCTCTGCAGGCAGAAACGGCAGATGCACAACTCGTACTCCTCGTGAAAACATGCTACGTGCTTTACGAAATTAAAGTATAAATCATCAAGGAACATGCTTATTTCACCAACTATACTTAACTAACTAAATACTTTGCGTTTTTATGCAGCAACGAATTATATTATTCATCGCTTTGTTACGCTCTACCACCTAATCCACTAATATACTTAGGGAATTTCCATATATATATATATATATATATATATATAGGGAGAGAGAGGGAGGGATCGGGGAAGTACCGAGCAATTGCTTGCACGCCCCCTACGTAGAACTGCAGCGGTTTGCCGATCGGGTAAGTTGTTACAGTGCGTGGTATTCGAATCATATCATGTGCGTGTATGCCAGAAACGTTGATATCTGCAAACGAAGCAAAGAACACAAGATAAAAAGCACTTCCAATAGGAATTTCAGACTCGGCTCGATATTAATGCAAATCACTAAGAAATGAATGTGTGTGTTTTCACGTCTTCAACTGTAAGGCTGTGCCGAGCTGATGCTTATTAAAAATAGTGCATTTACCGCGGTTTGAAGAACTAGGTTCAAATCCCATAATTATTTGTATATATTAATTATTTTTCGTTTGGAATACGATTGCAAAATTTTGCTGAAACCCACTTCACCGCCGAAACTCTAGACGAGTGAAGCACCGGATTTGCCGGTATCAATGTCAGCGAATCGCGGGGTAAATGAACGCATTGTTGGTGTCATGGAGATGGAAGACCGCGCAACTCGCGTTGTTGGAGAACGCAAAAAGCGCGCAGCATCGAGTCCCGCAGGACGCAAAGACGCGCAAGTAAAGAATTTCTGTGTATCGCATGAGGACCCTTCCCCGGATTAACCGCGTACTCAAAGCACGAAGCAGAAGACAAAGTACAGTCTGATAAGGATTTTAATGATACAGGATTTACTTTGATGCTCTACCAACGGTGATCGCAGGCACAGAAGGTGGTTGTGGTTAAGAATCGGCAGGGATATTTCCTGCCAGCGGTGAAAAGTTACAGAGTAACTTTAGAAATATCTGTGACTATATTGTAAGCCATGTAAAGGGGAAAATTGAAGAGCCCCGCTTCTCAAAAAATTCAGAGCTCGTCATTAATATTGATCCCGAAGAGCATATGAGCACCTTGCTATTACTGCAAACGTTTACGGATGTTATAGTATCTGGCAGATTAAATAAAGTGTGCTCGTCTGTGAAGGGCAAAATATCCGCTGTGCACCTGTCCATCTCAGAAGCTACCATCCAAGCTGCACTTAAATTATCAGGAGGATTATTACTGAGGTTGCTCGGGTTAGAATAAAAAATCCGACGAACAACGTTGTGTCAGCAACTCAACACGTAATCTTAACATTTTTAACATATATATATATATATATATATATATATATATAGGAGAGTGAATGCATTTACGCACTGGCGCGACTGGCATAGAATGGCAACCTACCCGCGCTGTGTGGGACTCGGCCCCGACGACTGGATCTTGTTCCACCGGGTCCCATTAAACACACCTCATCCCTTAAGCTTCACACTCTGTCAGCCCGGATCTTCATTTAATAGTGTCACAGACCAACAGAAGCTGTGGCGGGTGCTAATCATATCAAGTGGCCGTAGCCACCCCCCCGGGTTCTCCACCTTGTCAGACACGCTTTGCCCATTAACCTGTGAACTCTACCTTCTGTAAGCAGTGTCGTCTTTCTGCGGCCCGAGGAGTCTTGAGTGCCTTTCTGACGGCTAGAGTGTAAAAGGCGTCGTCACTGGCTCCCGTCCTGCAGTGGAGATAAGACGCCGAAAGTGCATTATGTATCCTACGCAGATACATGTGAAAATCGCCTGACAGAAAGTGCGTTACGTGTCGTCCTGTCAGAAAGTGCGTTACGTGTCGTCCTGTCAGAAAGTGCGTTACGTGATACGTGAGCTCTCTTCGAGGACGCCTCTGATTCGCCGCTTAGAATCTCATCCCACACGGCCCGCCACCGGGCCTGCGCTTCTCTTCTGGCTTCTTCTATTCCGAATAGCGGGTTGTTCCCTAGTTGTTTGCGTTCGTCAGCATTTAGGTCCTATGGAACAGTGTCTGACAGCACTAGCCCAGCCGGTATACTTACCGTCCTGTATGCCTGCGTAATCCTCGTAATCCTGCGTAAGCACGCTGCGCTCTTCTGTTCCTCTGCGTGGAAATTGCATGCGTGGGCCAGGCTGGAACACTAAACAGAACAATTGACTCTGCGACTTACACAATTTTCTTTACTTTTTTGTGCCCGTGGATATTGGGCATCAGTCGGGCAATGTTGTCCGCGGCCTTTGCTGCCCTTGCTACCGCCTGCTTAATGTGGAATTTACCGGTCAAACCTTGGCCTAGGTAAACTCCAAAATATTTTGCTGTTTTCACAATACTTATATCGATGATGTGCACTTTTTCCTACCAATCAGAATAATGGTTTTTGACTGTGGTCAGTAATTAGCGGTTAGTTTGCACCCAGAAAGAAATCTCGGTAAGTGTTTCATTTGCCCATAGCTCTAGTTTAGCCGCGGCCTTGGCTCTCATTGTAATCGCGAGGTCATCAGCGTACGCATTGAGTTCAGTTTTAGGAGGGAATGTTTTGAGTCCGAGGTCTCCATCGTTTGCAAGATTCAGAACAGCGGCTCTTAGTATGGTTCCCTGTGGAACCCCTGGAGTCATGGGGTACTCCTTGCCCTCGCACCGCACTGCGTAGCAATCCAGATCATCTGAGATCAGCCTCATTAAATAAAGTGGGACATTCTTTCGTCTAAGCGCGTCAATAATGGTTTTCCACGGGAGACTGTTAAAAGCGTTCTTGACGTCCAGCAGAACAGTCAAGAACAGGCATCTGGTCTTTAGCGTGATCGAGCCCGTCGCTTCGTCCGAATAGCCGGACGGATTTGCGTTTTCTTAGAGAATGCAGTTTTTTTTCGGCAAAGTTCGTTAGTTTTTTTTTTATCACAGCCTCTACTTCCTTGGTCAGGGTGTTGATGAGGTAAATAGGTCTGTAGAAGCCGCCACGCTTGGATATCAAAACGACCTCAGCTTTCTTCCATTAATTGGCATTTTGCCCTCCTTGATGATGCGGTCAACGGCATTGGCAACCGTAAGAGAAACTTCCTTAAAGAGCAGTTTGATGACTGCTGCTGGAAAGCCACCCGGGCCAGAAGCTTTACCCTCTCTGATTCTCTCCGCCGCTACCAGAATTTTGGAGATGGTGACTACCAGTATATCTTCTGAGGGAATTTTGAGTGCCTCAATGGCAGCTCTGTCGAATTTCGGGAGAGGCGGGAAGAATTACCGTATCAACTCCTTCCTGTCCTCAGTCGAAATCTTGTTCTTGTTACTGCTCTTTAGCGTTCCGCTGGCTGTTTTGTACGGTTTCCCCAAGGGTCATTCTGTACTTTTTCAAGAAGGTGTCCCCAGCATTTTACCTTGCTAAATTCCCTTTTGAGATGCGCCCTGCATCTTTTATACTCCAGTAGTGCCGCTGTGACGACATCTAAAAGTTCAACCCCAACTGCGGTTAGAGTGGCTTTTTAGATGGCGTCGCGCTTTAGAGTATTCGGCCCGTGCGTCGGCAATATCCGTGTTCCACCAGTATGAAGGTCTAGGCAAGGCAGACCTTTTACGAAGTTTCAACTTCGGCTCACAGCATATGTAACATAGGGCTTATAGCCCTTCTGCTGTTCTAGGTAGCCCGTTTGTTTCGAGTTTTTTCTTCCACCACTTGCCTCTCCGATTAGTGCTGCTGAGCCCCATATCGTCGACGTAGCAGTAAGTTCTCCCGTGATGTGTGTGAGCAGAGTTCAGTTCCCGTGTCGACTCGTAGACGTCGTCTAGTTGCTACAACAATTCTTGCGGCAATTGCCGTTAGGGCTACTGTAGCAAGAGTAGAACCGCGCGATGTCTCTATATTCTATATAAAAAAAAGACCCGCGCCCTTACCATATCTTGGAGGTCTGTTTGATCTATTTACAACGCCGGTGTATCTTTTGTCATCGCATGGCATCACCTTTGTTGATAAAGTTGTAATGTTAGGTTCAAGTAGGCTAGCCCCGACCCCTCCGATTGACCTGAATCGCATCAAAGATCGTTGTGGGGGGAGGCCTTCGAGGCTGGTTGTCTCAATGGAGGGGATACCGAGCTCCCCATTATCCAGATGTTTTTGTGATCTGGGATAATACTTTGTTGAACCCTTCCTGATCTTTTCCTCCGAAGGTGGTTACAGCCGGAGGATCATGCTGAGTAGTCTTGCCCTCTTCCTCGAGGTTGTCGTCAGCTGGCGAGCCACCACGTTGTACCTTGCGATCCGTTGTATCCCATTTAAACGCGGTACTGATGCTTTTACTTTTTGCAATTATAACACGAAACCTTTGCTAAGCAGCCTTTAGTAATGTACCCTAGAACGCCATAATTATGGCATCATGGTTTCTTGGACGGCTTTATTTCTGCCGTCTACGGTTCTGTGTTCAACCTTTTGGCACTTCAAACAACACGATATATTAACACATTCAATCACTGGATGCGTTGTCAAATTGATAAAGATCCGGTCTATCCCGGTAAGGTTCTTTGCTGCCGCCGGGTCATTAACCCTCCAAAACGTATACCATCGTCTTGTGGTATCTACCTTGTGCAGCTCATCCAGTTTCTAAATGCCCTTTTCCCACGCAAGTAGGTCAAGTGACTTGGCTACCTCCGGTCAGGATGTACCCTCCAAGAGATGCTTCATTACCAGCTTCTTTTGCGTAGCGGCACCCAGTGTAGCCTTGAGGTTCCCTTTCATCAAGACCTCTCTTCCCTTGTTTCGGCCAGGGCTGCCTTGACAATATATATATATGAGGTTGTATTATACTGCCACCCAATGTACGAGCGAGCATGAGACCGCAAGGGATTCGTGCCCCGTTTGATTTAGCCCTATGGATACGTTGAAGCGGGTCTCTGGGAACGTTATTAAGAGACAGCCTGACGCGCCAACCATAATACTTTGCACTTTGCACGCCAAGGTGTAAAGACTTGCATAGCAACAACCGACGCACCAGTATTAAGACAGCGCTACTTACTCAGTATAGGACGCACTACATACTCAGTCGCAGCTCAGATTATTTCAGTGAAGCTGTAAATGCATTAAATCAAGTTCCCTACTTCTTCCTTTAGCTGAACAGTAGGACGTGTTGGTCACTCACAGATAAGCCACCGAACCCACTAATCAACGCATTGACGTCTCAAAGTATGTGGGTTATATACACAGACTCGACCTTTGTCTCGCCTCAAGAGCAATCTACAATAGACACATTTGCTATGAATACTCGTGTAATATCATACACAAGACGGCACCAGAAAATCAATGCTTGCCCTTCAGAATGTTACTTATCGAAGCATATTTCCAGTGCCAGCTGTGATCCGCGTAGAATCGTATGGTACCAGCATTCGAAGTGTCGTTACTGGTAGCGCTCGGCCAAAGCAAACAAACGACTATGGTACAATCAATAGTGCGCTTCTTGCGAATATTATATAATTCGATTATACATAATAGTAAAATTTTATCCTGAAATGACGCCTCGTCACATTATGCTGAACCGTGATTATAAAAAAACGTTGTAATGAACGCCATAAAGGAACGTGAAGAGCGACAACAATGCAAGCTACCCCTTAAAGGGCAACAACAATCTCATAAGCGGGTGCACTTAGACAGGAGCGTTTCTGCGCGTCCTACCCCAAATGATGTAATTGAGGCTCAATTCCGACAAATGTTTTTCAGTGCCATAACTGTTCCGAGCTGTACTCTTGTGGTAAGGCTAGTGTAGGACGACTTTCTGCGTTCTCGAAGCCCGCAAAACCCTGTCGCGACCTTTAGCTGTCAACGCACACATGGCGTTATGAATGGAAGGATAAGATGGCAGACATTGACCCACTCATTTATGAAACCCAGGCAACGACGTGCAGTTCGCAGAAGCGCTGCAATTATGAGAATAGACACCTGATAAAACGGTTTGTTGTACATGGCTTCCAAATGAGGATCTGTCTTCGACGGAAGTTCCATAAAATCTCTTCGTTGTGCTTATGCAACCTTTGGTGGTCACTGCGGGCGACAGTGATTTATGTCACCTTCAATGATGCCATAGAGCAATTCCGTTGACTCGATTTCTGGCACCGTGACAAATATACATATACTTGAATATGTATTTTCCCTCTACGCGCAATATGTAAACCATCGGTGAATAAAGCTAAGTAACTCATATGGGCTTAGTCTTAACAAACATTTGCTTTTATTTTTAAAAACAAAATATATACAATTTTATTGAAATTGATTTCTTTATTGTTAGTCAACTTGTTTATGTATAGTTTACATAATATATATATATATATATATATATATATATATATAAAGCAGACGACGTGACCATGTTGATGCTATTGTATCACAGGCTTGTCAATGCCTATTACGTGCGTCAAAAAGTTTGCCATTGTGTCATCGTAGCAAAAATATATATATATACACCACTGGCTGAACTATTTATATAACGCTATGTTAGCACTTGGAGTGGACATTTGTCTCCGCGCGAACGTGTGATCACGGGTTCTCTACCTCAGGGTTAGCCTAGTTCAGCAATGAGCCCCGAACAGACGCTGCATTTCCTCGTTAAGTGTCGAGCGACAGCCTCTGACGCAACAATTCGGATGCTCTCAAGTCTCCTGTCGAAAGATTAAGGCTTCTACCTACGCGTTGAATCAGCTTGAGCGTAAGAAGGCCTGCAGCTCCCATAGTCTCGAACGCCAACGGACATAAATCGTGCGGATAATCAATATATATATATATATATATATATATATATATATATATATATATATATGTAACTACCATTGGAAAGCAAATCACCATGGGAATGTTGGGCTACAGTATTTATAAAAATATATATTATACTATAATGATATGTACATTTGCTGAATTAACTTAGGTTGCTTTTACTCAACTGGAGTTAAGTGAGCTTGTATATACTTACGAACTACTAACCGGCCAAGAACGCTCTATGCTTACCGTCTGCTTCATCGTTCGCGCACCTGCGTTCACTGTTTCTGTCTCTCCCTCTCGCTCTCTCGCCTAGCTTTGTTATCCTGGCGACGGTACTTGTTGTCCTGGTAACGCTCGGGCTCCCCACCCGGCCGGCGAGGTCTCAGCTGACCTAGACCGAACTCCATTGTTTACTTCGCTGTTGTCGGCAATAGAACAGAATCGAACGTAGTCCTATCCGTTTACCAAACGCGTTCCGTCCGTCGCGCGCTGACCGTCTCCCCGTCTCCGGCCTTGCAGGCAGTTATAATCATATCAGTCTTAATTAAACATGGCTTTACTGTGTTTGGGTGTCTTTCGAAACTTGTCGCCTGTCAGCGGTCGCTAGGTGCACGAGAATAACAATGAACTCTAGGTGACGATGCCTCCTCATGGCATTCGAGGTAGAATTGGGTAGAAGACGAGCTAGATAGAACACATAGTCGATGACGAAAACACGCCGGTGAACAGCGGAGCGCCGATAGCTTACACGTAATGTTCGTGTTGTGCACCCGCTCAAGTAAACAACAATACTTGAGCTATGACTTCAATATTCGCTTATGATGTTGGGGGTATTATTGGAGAGGGAGCCCACGGTGTCGTTGTTCGTGCTCGAAATAATTCGACCGGCGAGATTGTGGCCTTGAAGAAGATCCTGCTGAAGCGTCGACCAGGCGATCCGTTTCCTATCGACGCGTTCCGGGAAGTTAAGAGTCTACAGTACCTCAACCACGAGAATATCATTCGACTTTACGAGGTGTTTCCGCACGGTCCCAGCGTCGTGCTGGCTATGGAGTTTGTGCCGCACAACCTCTCGGCGCTGATCTACCACTCCGAGAAGAAGTTGCCCATCTCACACATCAAGACGTACCTCATCCAGTTGCTGAAGGGCCTGGGCTACTGCCACATGAATGGCATCATGCACCGTGACATCAAGCCGGCAAACCTGCTCATCGATGTCGAGGGCACGCTGAAGATCGCCGACTTCGGCCAGGCGTGTCTCATCGTCGAGGGCAAGAAGTACGAGCACCAGGTTGCCACACGGTGGTACCGAGCGCCCGAACTTCTCTATGGGGCGCAGTACTACGATGAGGGCGTCGATCTGTGGGCGGTCGGCTGCGTCTTCGCAGAAATGCTGAACTGTTTCCCCCTCTTCCGAAGCGAAAACGACATCGAACAGCTGGGCGTCGTTCTCAACGCGCTCGGAGCGCCAACAGAACAAAACTGGCCGAGTCATCGGTGTCTGCCTGACTACAACAAGATCCAGTTCGCGTGCTCGGACGGCATCCCCTGGGAACAGCTCATACCGGACGTACCGGCCGAGGCCAGAGAATTGGCTGCGGCCTGGCTCGTCTACGATTCGAGCAAGCGTCTACGATGCCACAAGGCGCTGGAGCACGAGCTCTTTCTTACCGAGCCGACGGCAGCGTCAAAAAAGGACGTCCTCAAGCCACCTACGATTCCGGACTGGCAGCCGCTCAGCCTGCTACCAGATGAGGAGAAAATCGATAAGGTTATTCAAATTCTACAAGCCGATCAACAAAGGTCCCCCTAAATAATGGTGTAGAAGGCTGTGTGTACAGCAGTGGTTCGTTGTTCACTAAGTGGAGTGTAGCTGTCTATATATATATATTATCATGTTAACCTAAATCTGCCAAGATCGCTTCGAAAGGGTTTGTGTCCTGCCAGGAATATATTTATATTATATATATATATATATATATATAGAGGACCCAACTAATGTGATAATGTGACTTCATATGACGCTTCGCTGGCGTGGCCGTATCGACGTTTTTCTTGAAACCAAAGGTAATAGCAAAGTACCTGTTTGATCTAAACAGCGCTACTCTTTGTCTTGTTAGAAATGTAAGGTATAGCAGTACAGTGCTTAGAGGGAAAGCTAGAATAAGGTAGAACAAACGGCTAACTAACCTGGCCTGCACGTGGCTTTGCATACCCCACGGATCTCTGGACACTTTTTACCCATAGAGGACTTCAGTCCGTAAACAGCGGATTTTTCCAAACCAGTTTAATTTACTTCCGCATTAGTTATATTTATTGTTTTTATTTTTTATTGTAGCTTTGATCTGATTTTATGAAAGATCGCTTCGAACGGCCTAGCCACCTTTCTACTACATCCCATCGGAAAAGTACCCCAATAACGTAAAATAAAATCCCTATAGATGGTTATGGTTTATCGAATCATTCGACTAAAATTCAACATATATAAATACATTATTTTTTTGACAGTTAACAAAAATACAGAGCATATTAACCAAATTTGGAATTAACTTAACAATATCGGAATATCGCAGTTAAATAATATTTTACTTCAACTTTATTAACTGTTAGTATTTTGATGTGAACTTAATTTTTGTTTCTTTTTCACTAGTATAAAGACGCTAACCTGGACAGGTGGTACCAACATTTATCATTATTTTTTTTAAATCTAGTCATTTAGAGCTTAACACATTTAGTGTTTTGTTTCCCTGTGATACTTTGCGCGACTTGTAGCACAGGACACTATTGGTTTTGTCTAGAACTGTCCAAACGTTTATCTTTGTCGGACCGGAGAACTTTCAGTGTAAACAAACGTAAAATATTAATAAAAGTTATTTATAAAAAATGAAATTTATCGCACTATTTCTACACACAAACAATATACCAGTATATATCAATAAACAGGCTATATATCACTTACATAGTATGTTAAACACCTGAGAGGAAATTATCTCGGAATAATAATCTTAGTATTTTACATCTGTGAGTTGCATTAATTATCAAACAAACGACTCATTAATCGGCAACCGGCACTTTATATGTATGCAATCGATTGAACAAATACGCTACAAAAATTGATATTCTGGGCAATCTTAGAGAAATAAGTAATATTGTAAGCAGCGTATATAATATATACATACTCGACGATGCGTCCACACGTGTTTGCATATGCCTCAGGCTTGGGGAACGGGTGGCGGACCTATGCATATGAAGCGTCAGCGCAATAGCAGGTGTTGTTAGGTACCGCAGGCCGTGTCCTGAGATATGCTACCCTTCAAAGCAGAAACGACATCGAACAGTGGTGCGTCGTTCTCCGCGCTAGGTGCCAACGGTTCCAAATATATTTGACGTACAAAACTAACAGGTACTTTCTCAAAGAAATTGAAACACAGGACGCAGACATGATTATACAAATGTTAAACAACACTCATTGTGACGAAATACATTAAAGTTAAAACGTGTTCTTAAACATGTTTCCAGGAAGAGTCACCTGCAGCCTTCATAGGGGCACACTGGAAATGTAAAATTGAGCTTTAAATAAAACGCTTTTATCATATATACACAATTGTACATATATATATATATATACATATATAGCAACGTGCAGATGCTTATATTGTCTCATATATATATATATATATATACATATAGCTTATCGGTGGTATGATAACTCTATCAAAACTATTACTGCTACTTCATGATCTTCTAAACACTCCCTACCATACATATTTTTTAGTGAAAGAGAGTGAATGCTTTTACGCACTGCTGCTGAAAAGTGTTGAGCGTTTAACGGATCATTTGGCCGAAGTCACTCACGGGTTCCCATACAACTGCTGTCCACTCACCTCTGATAAATTCCTGCAGCAGGTGGCGTGCAGCAGGTACGATCCCGGAGGATATGAAGTTTTATTTCTTTCGTCCAAGCATATCAGGAGTGTACTCGTATATATAGTGCATTAGAAAACATGACACATCTTAATTCGCTCCATTTCCTTGGTGGAATACTTGATTTCAGTGCTTGGTTGGGCATTGCACTCAGTCGCAAGGGTTTTTTGGTAAATAAACCCACATAAAACTATTTCTACATTTTCGAACAGAGCCAGAGAAGTCAGCCAGGCCCACAAATGAGCCAACAAATGGGTAAGACCCATTAAACCGTGAAGCAAAATAGCTTAGAAGATCCTACATAGGCAAAAATCCGAAAGAAAAACGGGCATCTCTCATATAGTCCTCTGGAGTATTTGCCCAAAACACAGTCCTGTGAAGGACATAATCAGAAACCTGCAAAGAGAACATGTGGCAACAAATTAGCAATGTACCACATTATTGTCCTACATACCAGTCTGTCAGAATGATCGGTTTGTATTATTTACTTGTATTGTTTTTATTACTTACTTGCATTATTTTCATTATTTACTTAGTTCTCCCATATACCTGCGGTATCCTGTGCTGACGACTGCACTCTGCTTGTTCCCGCGTACCTATGTGTCTCCACCGCTCCCGAGGCGCATCGTCGTTAGAATTCTATTTCTAGTTCTTTTGATGCAACAAGCACACTAGCCCTGATCCTGAGCAACCTGCTCAGTACAGAAGCTGTATGCTTTCGAGCGTATTTGCAAGCACTCATGAATGAATGAACCACTGCACTTTCTGCTTACTACGTTTATTGTTACACTGCGACAACAAAGACCAGCTTCTACACCATCGAAGGCTATTCATGTAAGGGGATTGGAGTAAAACAAAAGAGATAGCGGACGCGGTTCGATTCCGTCAGACTGCCGTTGAGCCAATCAACACCGGTTAGGACTGCTCACCCCTCGGCGGGGATTGGCTGACAAATATCATCAGCTGCAGTAAGAACGACAACAACAAAAACTACCATTAATGCTACCACTACGACAGGACTAAATATAGCGATAACAGCAGCAACGAAAACAATAAGAGCTACAGCAACATCGGCAGCAACAACAAAAACAACAACAACAACATCAACGTTTGTAACGTTCAGTGCTTGGGAGGAAACTGAAAGTGTTATGAACTAACTCAACGTGGAAACGGGCGTTAATTTAACTAGCATAAGCGAACAGATCAATATGTCTGCCTGTAGAAAGATGTACAGACAAAAGAGAGAGAGAGAGAGCGTATGATCTAGAACAGAGAGCAATGCGATCGCTACCTACATTCACAACAATTAGCGGGTCGCCACGGCTACAACAGTATAACTGGCAGATAAATATATATCAAGGGTAGTTGTTGGCTATATATATATATATATATATATATATATATAAGTGTATGTATGTGTAGACCTCCTCTAAGGCAGCTGAACGACATGGCGTCGGGTCATCCGATCCAGCCAGGCGCCTTTAGTGGCCGAATTTGGTCTTTTCGATCTCTCGATCTCGTCGTTATAAGAAGAACAAACCACGCATTGCCAATGAGCATTAGAAAAAGCTAGCGAAACTCCCCCAGCCACAGCCAGCATGTGGGCGTATTCCGTGAAATGCGCTGAGCAACCGCAGCAACAACAGCAACAACAACAACAACAGTAACAACAACAATAACAATGACGACAACAACAAAGACGGAAAACACCGAGAGGCAGAGCAGAGAACGTTAACCAATGACACGTTGGTTGGAAGAGGCGGTAGACAACACTCACCAACGTGTTCGGTACGGCCAAAAGATAGAGGGCATCAAGCACAGTTCGATGCCCGGTTCTCGCATACGAAGCACGAAACCACGACGGACGCCGTGGATAACGGTGGTAACAGTGTTCATACCTACGAAGGCCTGCCGATCTATAACTAGAAGGCTAGGCCACTCGTTACTAGGGTACTCACCGATGCCGACCTTCAATTGACCTTTGTAGTAGGTCGTTATAGGCAACCGGTGCGCAAAGGCAAGATCGCCGCCGGCAGAAGACACTGTGGACATACGTGCGTCGGCCATGATGGTGACTCGTTTCTCCTAAGAGTGGTGGAGCTATGTTGTTGAGTGATGTTGGAGAAGTGGTTGGATCTGTTGTTGTTAAGTAACGGTAGAAACACAGCTGACCTATTCGCTCGGGGAAACCATCTAGAACAAAAATGAACGAGTGAGAAACTCGAGGAGTTAGTTAGAAGAAGTACTTTATAAGAAACAGTGTCACGTGCGTTGTGTTCATTGATGACTTAGCGAGCTGTAAAAGGAACATTTCTTCACACTTACAAAGTGCCAACGATCCCAAACCAAATAAGACCTCGTGAACAGGGCTTTTGCCTTGGGTGGAGTAAGAGGTCAGGCTTGTGGCAACGTCGAGCTGATTAGTCCAACTTGTTTATCGACAGTAATCCTACATTTTGGCGTATATAGCCAGAACGGCTCGTCTTGCTCGCTGACGGCTTATATGAGTCTCATGCTCGTTTTCATACAATTAGTCGTCCTCCGTCTCATTAGGCACTAGCCTCAGGCACCTTGATGCGACGAGTGAGCCTCGAACACCTACATATATCTAGTTTCTTCTCTTTAACAGCGCACTATATGGATCGTGTTGAAATGAATGTTTCACAAGAGCACTGCGTTTGTGACACCTATGTGACCTTTGTGATCGTATGTTGTATGTAAGCGACATTCACTCACTCATACACATACGCACCGAGCCATACACCGAAAGATGGCCGGTTTCTCGCCGAATTCGAGTTGCCTGCGACTCTGGGCGCAGATTCTGTTCGGAGTCACCGTAGCCTCGCTACTCTTTCTCGTCGTCTCCGGAGTGTTCGCAGCCATCTTCGGCTTACCGACGAGCGTCGTCAACGATGGCGAAGCATTCGATCGGCGGCCGTTCGGCTACGTAGGCCACCATGACGCCGACCCTCACTACGGCGAAGACGGCGAAGACGAAAACACATTCTAATCCGGGCTAGAGCCAGCCGTATACGCTTGACCACAGCAGCAGGAGCAGAGAGCAAACAAATCACGCTGTGCACCGCGCTTAACGTACGTCGATACGGTGCGGTGCACTGTGGGTGTGTATCGAACTCTAGTCGAATAGTGTGGTCGAGCGGCAGGCAGAGATCAGCAGAGAGATAGAAGTATACGACGACGACAACAACATGCAAGCCATGGACAGCTGGGTGCGTGATGCTGCACGCCGTAGTATATTACTAGCGCTGCCGCTGTACAAACACTGCTGACCTAGCGCCTCTCGGCCAAGGATACTCGATATGCCTCGTGCATCGTGTGCTCGACCACAGGTTCGACCACAAATCACCTGCCGGGGGGCGATCGATCACCCCCAGGGCGCCCAGGTCGACATGGAAACCAAATAGGCCAAACCATGACCACTGAACGAGAGCCACACGGTCCACCGGCGCTGTCGCACGCCGGAAGCAGCGACACCGAGTCTGTGGAATCGTTTGAAACATGCGCAGCCACGTCGAGCTTGGGCGGCGGTAGCGACGACGACGAGCGAGGCAGCGTCGACTTATCCGACGATCTGTTCTTGACGCCGGTCAAGATTCGTAGGCTCGAAGTTCCCAAAGCGCCGTTTATTGATGAGTTGAAGCTTGTTCAGAGGGTTAAGGTAGCTGCTGCCGCCGCTTCTGCTGCTGCTGCTGCAGCGGCCGACGCCTTGGGGACCATATCCGCCGCCAATAGTCGTTCAGAAGTACTAAAAAGTAATGGCGTTGCTCCAGTACGGACTGAATTGTCCTCGTCGCTGCCACTGTCGTCGTCGTCATCGTCGTCTCGACAAACCGATGCACCAACGATTCAGTCAGTGGGATTCAGCGGAAATGGGATGGCCGGGACTGTCGCGGATCGTTCTACCAGCAGCAACAGCGGTAGCAGCAGCAGGACCAGCAGAGACACTCAGCGTTCGGTTAAGGACACAAACATGAGCACGACAAATCGTGCCCTTGTCACGATCTCAACGTGGGCTGAGTCTCGGCGGCCTGCCTTCAGTCCCAGGACAAACGGTAGTGACATAGGTAGCAGTGCAGATACTAGGCAGAATCAAAAAGCGTCGAATACAACAAGTGCGCATTCGCGAACGAATGACGCGCTCTCTTCATTCGCTGCGAGAAAAAGGGCCGCATCGCCTAGGGTGCCAGCTCTTGACATTCTCAAGTACCTTCCCCTGCTCAAGGACCACTTGCCTGCTGTATCTGTGCCAACGGGCGTCACGTGCAAGGCTTACGTCGAACAGTTGGATACCGCCACGCGAGCAGCAGCCATTGTGGTGGCAGGTATGTACCGGACCAATAGGAAACAGCGAACCTATGTGTGTGATGTGAATCCGAGAAGTTGGAGATGTTGATGGTGGCATGGTGGCGAATTGAGTTTAGTGGAACGAATTTTGAACAAGCAAGCATGGTACGCTGAATCTTGAGCACTTATTCTTGACCAAGAGAGCAAAAAGTGATAACATGGCAACGTTATATAAGATTATAAAGAGAGCAAACGGAATTGTTGCTTCTAAGAGATGTAAAATTGCTGCAATTAATACTATGCAATTTGTTAGTAGTAGCCACGTTACGCTGAATTATCTCCAATTCTGACCAGTTACATAATCGTCAATGGTTTGGCAGATAAGAGTTTCATGAACACCTTGCAGCCCCAACGTTGCGTGCAAACTGTAATAATTATGATATCATATTAAATCATCATCATAAGATGAGAAAGGATAATCCCTGTTAAAATTTGAGTAATTAAACATCAATAACAATTGATGGAACTTGGTGTAGGCAAATTATTTAAATGATTTTTAATTGTAATTAAAAATACATTACAATTTTAATTGCAAGGAATTTTTATTTTTTGAAATAAATTCTGTATTCATTAATATATAATATAACATAATTAAAATTATAACCAACAATATTTATTACATGGTAAACAATGTTACAGTTGTGAGGTCTGAACGTATTATTGCAAAGTTTTTTTTTAATAATTAGTTCACTCCATGGCGCCTAAAATAGATGCCGCGTTCCCTCTGCAAACGGCCAAGGACAACGCTTGCCTCAAGAATTGACCCTCTCTTCGGTCGCTTGTGACCTCCTGAATTCGCTTACTTAAATCTTTGAGAAATGCTTCGGTTCCCTTGCTGATTGGCACGAGTGTCTCCATGGCAATAGGCACAAAAATATATCTTGTTTCCAGTCCAGCATATTTAACCCGTTTTCTGGCGTCCGCGTGCTTTGCTACCCACTGTGGCTCAACGGAGCTGTGGTGAAATTACAAGTGCCAACATATCAACGTATAGCGCCAGCCATACAACTGCTATAAGACAATTAATTGCCCGAAGTCACGACTCAAGCAACAAATTGCGGAACTCGTTGCCGGTGGCTAGTTTTTGGATAATGGTCGTAGTGTGAGTAATTTCTTGCGAAATTGCTTGCTTAGAGACTGCAAGGGCATGCTCTATAATGTATCTGCTTAAGGTGGCGAGGTTCGATCTAAAAGTACTTCGTTTTGGCGATACGCGGGCATCTCCAACATGGTGTGATCTCGCTGATATGGCGCGCGCTAAGGCACCTCGGTGGCTTCCGTTGTGAAACTTATGCAAAAGTAAGCACGGAATTCGATTTGGGGTTACACTGCCTGTTAAAATAAGATGGATGAAGTCAACCCCATTTCTGCACAACGAAACGCAAGATATGACTTCAAGATCCCCAAACAAGGCAAGATATATAAACGCCATATTGTCATCATAGGTGATCTTCAGTCGAAGATTTCGTAAGTTTTGCCGAGCGTAAATGTAAGCAAGAACTTTAAGGTATAGGTTAAGCTGTGAGAATCGTCTGTTTGCCATACACCGACTTTACATGATTTTCACGTGAAGATTTCGGAAAATCTATCCCGACCGTAAATATTATAAACAAGCTCTGCAAGCAGCACGGCGGCTTATTCTAAGTTGAGTGATACCACGGAGCACTCCCGCTAAGCAGCCTGCAATGATGATTATGTTCGTTATATAGGCCACAACTTGGCGTATTAACTGAAGATTGCAAAATACAGGTCCACTTATGAATATCATTGATTGCAATTGATATAGAACACCCACTAAAGGTGACTTCATATTCAATTGTGGTGCAATATATACATATATATATATATATATATATATATATATATATATATATATATATATATATATATATATAGAATAAATCAACGTATGAATAAAGTAAATATAGTCCATCGGATCTCTAAAGCAAGTCCAAAATTCTATTACACGACGTTACTACAGCCATTGATATATACCTCGTTCGATAACCTTCGCTCTCTCATTCAGACAACTTCCAACAAATTCCAAAATATCCCGTTTCTCAATGCAAAAAACAGTAATCAGGTGCCCCGTGAGAGATTCAGCAGATTGGCGTACACTAAGGCGTTTTTCGGCAATAGGTCGCGTCATCATTTATATGATGACGCGATATGAATGAGATGAATTATATGAATGAGAAATACTGCCCAAGGCTGCGGGCAGTATTTCTCACTATTTGCTTCTTCTGCAAAGGCTTATAGTGCACTACAGATCTCTAATTTCGCCAAAAACACCTGCGTGGTCTTCTTAGCGTGAAGCTCTGCTTTTGCGACGCACATATTTATAAAGAATTAAATATACACTAATATATATTTGACCTTCTAAAGTGTTTTTGTTGCAACACACTTGTGTCACCTTCTTTCTTACCAGTCGAAACATTTTTAAACGCGTCTTTTGTAATCGAGTTGCAATGATGTGTGCTTCGATGTGTTGTCGTGATGGAGAATCGAAGAGTTCTATTGAAGAGTATGCCTCTTGCGTCGGACGCTCTCGCGCAAGCTTCGTATAATTCAGGGGTAGAGTATAAAAACACGTACAAGATGATGCCCTTGAAATAAAAAACAATTAAAAAAACCTGCTCTGTCAGAATTTGTTCGATGACTCTCTTCTTGGAAGCACTACTGGGATGATTGGGCTTTGGTTTTGATATCGTAACCATATACCCATGAGTCGCGTCCTGTAGTCATTCTCGAAAGCAATTTGGGGCCCTCTGATACCGCCAGAAGGTTCAATTCGGACATTTTCTGACGGGCGTTCATTTGCTGGAAGTTCAACATTTTTGGAACGAACTTTGCTGCCAGTCTTCTAACGCAAAAAATGTCGGTCAAGACTGTTACAGCTAATCCATAAGATATCTTTAATTTATCAGCTATTTTCCTAAGAGTAGTTCGACGATTGTTAAGTAAGATTTGTTCTTCTATTACCGACGTCGATGTCCTCTCCGAACGGGGGTCATGTTCGGTCTCAATCCCAGTAAGACAATTTCCGTCGCGAAATTGACGGCACTATATATTCACAGAAAATTCGGGACACTGCTTGATCACCATAAGCAGTTCGTGACATTTTCACCACTTTAAAACATATGATTTGGTTTATAACATAGAACTTGATGCAGATTCGTTGCTTGTTTATGCCTGGCTCCTTAAAAATAGCTAGACCTTGTTTTCTTACATTTTTTAAAATAACTCAAGAAGAATTGGCCCAATTTTCGTCTGTGTGTAGCCGATGAATAGCACTTCTAGGCAAAACAAACCTGAAGACTTTGGTGGCTTCGGTCTGCGGGCAGAATTCAGAGTACTAGAACTTGCTGATCCGTCCTCGTACGTTCAGCACGATCTGCTTTACTAAAGCCTAGATTCTATAAGATTTTCGGGGAAATTTACTCCAGTGTCTAATTGGTCTAACACTAATTTTGACTTTTATGCCACAGATATAGGCTTTTCTAAAAACAGCTTCTTGTGACAGTGCGACGTGCGCCACCTTTTTTTCTAATGCGTGACATATCTGCCCTGACATTGAACACAAGAAATTGGGATCGAATCTACGATCGAGCATACCAGAAGCCTGGTGAGTTTGCCCATCAGTTATCTAGACCACGCCGTCACTGGGATCCGTTGAATAGGGTGGACCTCAGTCACCGTGACAGAACTTTCTGATTGACCCGTGAAGGTCGTCAATACCATAATGCACGACTTGGCCCCATATATATATATATATATATATGTGTGTTGGTTGGAAGCGAAGATTAATCGCGCTTCGCTGGTCTGGGGTTAAGTAGTACGGAGTGATGTTGCCGTTGTTTTTATACGGATATTGATATCAAGTTTTGGCGACCTTCACGGTTAAACCACACCCTTTGCAAATGGGCCGCTTGCCGCGCCGACGATACTGGGCGACAAGCAGTAACATTATTAGGCGTCGACGATCCTCGTAGACAACGTCGTAATCGCAGTCATGATGGTAGTGATGGTAGTACAGCCAGTAGGAGGGAGTATCAGTCGCGCCCAGTTTGAGGTAAAGGGAAAGCAAACTGACGGACGTCTTTCTCATTATGTTGAAGGAAGCTGACGCGCTTGGTAGGAAGTTGACAAGCCGTTGCCAGAACGGCGCCCGCTGCTAGCGGTGTGGATGCGCTAATTAATGTTGACAAGGCGTGCCGATTGTACACCAAGCCTGTACACCGCCGGAGGATCGATGGTGCTTTGACAGGCGGACAGGCGACCCGGCTTCGTCGAGAGAAGGCAGGGATCATGACGACTATTGTAACGATATGGCGATCTGACGCAGTTTAGACCAGTAGTTAGACTATGCTCGATGGCTCGAGTATCCATCTCGTTAGCATACGCTAACGAGATGGATAGATTGCACGTGTTCGCATAACGATACGTACGCGATTCTACTGGCGTACACGAGACTACGATATTGGCCGGTTAGTGTTCGAGCCAGCAGTACGGATAGCCCTGTTCGCTATATATATATAGGGAAAAAATAGAATTAAAAGTAGCGTGAACGATCGCTGTTTCATACTTTCTTCCTAATTTGTAGCCGGCTCTGGCAGAGCAATACTAGCTGCAGAACGTAGCAAGTGTCATGACTATTGCGACGGTGGCTAGAGTTGGCATACGCTAGCGAAATGGATAGATCGCGCGTGTTTGCGTGTCAATTCGTATGCCATTCCACTGGCGTACAGGAAACTACGACATTGGCCGGTTACTGTTCGAACCAATGTTACGGTTCGGCCCGGTCGCTATATATATATATACATAATCACAGGGAAAAGAAGGCAATAACACCAGAATGATATATATATATATATATATATATATATATATATATATATATGTATATATATATATATATATATATATATATATATATATATATTCGGGAAAGAAAGAGAATGAAAAGTAGAGCAATTGAAATGGAAAAAGACGTAGCAAGCGTGCAGCACGACGTTGGGTAACAGTTAGCGTCAGCGATCGTTGTGCTTGATATGTGGGCACGGCACGGTGTGACGGCACGGCCCATTCATTGAAAGGCGCTCTAGCTAGCTGTGTCAGGGTGCCCCTTGTGTAAGCGTATGCGTATGTCTGTGAGAGCCGCGAACGACTGAGTTCATCACTACCACCACCAACCACCATGTTCCCTGGGGTGGACGGATGTCTGCTTCTGCGGCGACTGCAGTTGCTGCTGCTGCCGATTCTGCTGCTTTTCGACTTCTGCCGCCGGTGTTTCTGATCTGTTGTTGTGGTTGCTGCTTTTGCTGCTCTTGCTTCTGCTGCTGGTGGTGTTTCTGCTGACGCCTCCGCCGCTTTAGTTTGCTGTTGCTGATCGACGTCGTCGGCGACAACAACAACCCGCCGTCCATCGCCAATCCTCCCTCACCCCAACATGGCGACGGCGGTGGCTGCAGCGGCGGTAAGACCGGCAGCGCGATGCGGCTAACTGGCTGAATCGCGTCTGTCTGTCTGCCGCCTACGGCGATCAAATCGTCGTCGGTGGTTGTGGCGGCGTATTGCTTGTTGCTTGGATCTTTGTCCTATTATTGCTCGCTGATGTTGCTGTTGTTGCTGCCGCGACCACTTACTGGGCCGGCCAGTACAGCTGGATCGGTTTGAGTACAACCTAGCGCTGCTGCTGCTGTTGCTGCTAACAACAACAACAACAACAACAATAACATGGCTCTCTGTATGAATGAGGAATGAATGGAGGGGGGAGGGAGAGAGAGAGAGGGGGAGCCAACAAGGGAAGAGGGTGGTCGCATGGTGGAAGAATGGGTGTAGTGAATGAGTTCATGAAGGTGTTGAGGCAGAGTGTTGTTGCTGGCTGACGGCAGCCCCTCCTTCTCAAAGTTGCTGGTGGTGGGCACGGTGGTGGTGGTGATTGTTGTTGTTGTTGTTGTTGCTGTTGTCGACGGCGGTGTTGTTCTCAGACTATGATTCTATGATCATCATTCTAGCATATGAATAGATGTTTGTTGTAGCAGAAGCACCAACAGCAGAGGCAGAAGTAGCTGCGCCAAACACAACAACAACAGCAACAACAACAACAACAGCAACAATAATAACAACAATAACAACCGCAGCAGCAGCAGCAGTAGCAGAAGTTGTAAAATTGGAAAGACAGTCGTACACCGAACAGAGACGACAGCGACGGAAGCGGTGTGCAACAGTTGTAGCAGTTGAGATTGTTGTTGCTGGTGCAACAACATCAACAACAACTACAACAGCAACACCAATAATAATAGCAACAAACACAAGTACAACGACAACATCAACAACAACAACAGCCACAACAACAACAACAACGACCTGTTGAGCTCAATGATGTTTGTTCGAGTGGTCGGATATGAGTGGCATAGTGGTTGGTAGTAGAGAGTATGAGACGCTAATGAGAGCTTTCGTCGCTCCGGTCGCTGTGGCACAGAGAGGCGACATCCACCTCCTGCCAGCCAGCCAGCCAGCCAGAGAGGCTGACTAAACTGACAGGTTCACATTCACTGACTAAGAGAGAACGAACCATACATAGACTGGCTGAATTGTTGTTGAACTCGTCAACAGTAAGTCAGCTAGTCAGTTAGTCCGTCAGTCCACAGTTAGAGTCAGTAGAGTCGGTAGAGGATCGCACTCTCCTCAAGTCTGTGTCAACGTCTGTCACTCCCTCTAGTGGAAACACTAGCAGATACAGCAGCGCCTACTGCTGTTGCGGTATCAGCAGCGGCACCAGTCGCCGGCAGCAACAACAACAGCAACTATACCATCGTTAATCGACGCCGACGCTGCCGGTGGTGGTGGTGGTGGTGGTCAAGGCGATCCAAGGCGATCGTGCTCAAGCGGGCGATCGGGCGATCGGGCGGGCGGGCGGTGGCCGAACAAGGAGTTCGTTGTGTTGTGTCGTGTCGTGTTCGAAATGGATGAGAGATTGTCTTCAACATCGATCGGCTATTCCTGTTGCGCACTCCAAATGCGCGGCGCTCTACGCACGTAGGAAGATGTAGTATGGCTGGTGAGTGGCCAGTTACACAGTGACTTCGAGTCGACCGACACCTCTTCGTCAGTACGTCCCTACGAGACAGGTTGCTGTGCTGACCAACAAACCACCTGTCGTCGATGAGGTCGTTCGTGCAACAGCAGCAGCTGTTGTTACTGAGGTCGTTAGAGCTGTCGTTGTTGTTGTTGTCTGTGTTTATGTTGCAGTAGTAATTGTAATGGTGGTAGTGGTGGGGATGGCGGTGTAGGTGGTGGTGGTGATGATAAACTTGTTGTCATTCGCTGTCATTCCTGCTGCGCTGATGGTGATGCCACTGAGATACTAATAACGACTACTACTACTACTACTTCTACTACGAGTAGTAGGCACGACCACTGCTACTATGGAATTGTCAAGACAAGACAATTAAAAGTAGAACAATGACGAAGTCTACACGAAATCTCGCTACGAACCACCTCGTACCCCACCCATCATCATTGGGTTACGCAGCTTTTCTGCCACGTTCTTGAACGGCCGGCAAGTGGGTGGTATCTTGGTGGCTGGTCGGGTGTGTGTGTGTGGCTGTGCTGCGTGAATCTCTCTCTGCGTGTGTATTTGCGGGGGCGTATGAGAGCAACCGCGTGTCTTGGCCTCAGTTTCGTTGGTCTCGTCTCGCGCGCGCAATCTCTATCTAGTCTACTGTCGAGGAACGAAAAAGCATCGAGCAAACGAAAAACGTGTGCTTCCTCTGCACATGCTCATAGTGCTGGTGCTGGTGCTGGCGATAGGGCACATGGTGGGCAAATGGTGAAACCTATTTGTCATCCAGAACAGCAAGCGCCGGCATCGCAGAATCCGCTTTTGTTGTTCGTGTTGTTGTTGTTGCTATTGTGTTTTTGTTGTTTGTTGTTGATGTTGCTGTGGCAATCGTTTTGAATCGTGAATAAGGAGTGCGCATTTCGTTCAGTTTCGTGGATTACGACAATTGTTTTGAGTGGTGTTTGTGGTTGTGGTTGTTGTTGTTGTGGCTGTTGCTGTTGTTGTGGCAGTGGTGATGGTGGTTCATTCAATGGACAGACATGTTTAAGTATCCAACGAGGTTAATTGACCATGGCGTTGGCGAAGAGGGTGGATGATAACGGTGCTTGGGGATAAGTTGCTAGTGATACTATGCTTGTGATGTGATATTAACAATAACAACAACAACAACAATAACAACAATAACAACAAGACGGAAAGTGTCGCACGTAAAGGATATAAAAGGATGACTATGATATTGAACATGAAAGTGAATACGATGAGGACAATCATGATCAGGTGCGAATAATTGCCGTCGTCGTCGTCGTCGTCGTTTGCAACGCCCTCCCTCTCTCGTTGGTTCGACGTGCCCGAAGCTCTCTAAGAAGAAAACTGAAAAAAGGAACCGGCAGAATTACTACTACCTGTTAATACTACTACTACTACTACTACTACTACTACTATAATTGCTCCTGGTTGAGGAAAAAGGTCCTTTGGCCCCAGTCGGCGGTACGGCGGTACACGACATCAGACGACGACGACGATGTGTATTTGTGTATGTGCAAATGCATCATCCAGCTGGTGGCCGCGGTGGATAAACATTGTGTCGCTGATAGTTCCGCTCAACCGAGAGTTCGAGGCGAAGTCCGCGACGGAGGCGGCGGCGACGACTGTGCGGCTCCCAGCGCCAGCGTTGCTCGTCCAGCCAGAGCTGTTGTCTTTGCTTGTCGTCGCGACGTGTTTGTGGTCGTAGGGGCGCAAACCGAAGACGGTACTTGTGGTTGCGGTGTTGGTTGTTTACCAAGATCACAAGGCGATTATTGTTGCCTACCGTTCACGCCGCATAATGGATGCGACCGCCGCACAAGGTACACAACAACAACAACAACAACAGCAGCAGCAGCAGCAGCAGCTGCTACAGCAATAGCTACAATAGCAACAACTACAACAACACTAACAATCATGATAGCAACAACACTAACAATAATATTAGCAACAACACTAACAACAATAGCAACAATGCCAACAGAAACAACAATACTACTACTACGACTACTGACAACAATAACTGCGGCAGCAGTTCAGGGAGCAATCACTGAAACCTATAACAGCGACGACGTCAACGCTACAAATGACAATGAGAAAGACCAATGACAATAGCAACAACTGTTGAGCGAAAAAAACAGCAGCAAGCTTTGTGTTTTCCTGTTTAAAAGGAATCCATACACTTTACGTGTGTGCAAGGCATTGTTGTATTTATTGGCGATTGGGGATACGGTCATCGAGACGGCGACATATAGACATTCTAACTTCTACACTCATGTATATGCATGCATGCAATAAGTACGCCCAGTCATCTATGATCCTCCCACACACATATACACTTTTCTTTGAGTCGAGGGAAAAAGGAATATTTGTGGTGCGGGAGGAAGAAATGAACTTTTAACGACGTTTCACAAAGTGTGGGATTTCAGCATATCTAACGACCGATCTAAAAACCCACCGATCTCTCTTATGTCTCCTGACGAGAAATATCCGACGACCACCTGCTGATATTGCTTATCGGAGAATATACATACAAGTACAATATTATGTGGTATAACATATATTATACCACATAAAGATACCTTTATTACTGCGTACCGTAATGTATGTACACATCTATTATAAGGTGACATCATTCACGATATAAAATAATTCCTTTATAGGAACCTGTGTTCGACAATAAAATGGGCCATGATGAATGAGTTTGGGGTGTCTACCTGGCCACTCGCCACGCAAACAAACAGGCCATTGATAAGCTCTAAAGGAGCCATAATTTTGATATTTATGAATTTTACGATCTTAGACTATTTGGCAATAAAGAAGGACTCTAACAAATCCACACGCCTAAGCTAGTCAGAGAGAGCAGTCGAACCATATTGTTTAAGATGGGATTCAGGGGGCGGAAGGCTGTTTGCAGGCGTGGTCAGACAACATTCTCAACGCAACAATATATAATTATTGTGTATACATGTGTATATATATATATATATATATATATATATATTGTTTATTTCTCAATAACATTGCATTTTAGGATGTTACATAATTACAATACAGTTAATTATATACAATTTGAACACTTTAGCGACCGTCCCACCGGGCGAAAAGTGCAAAGACCGCCGATGGGTCTGGCAGCTCGTTACGTGGTATTTAGCGCATATCTGCGAGCAGAACCGGCAACGACATTGATCGCTAACTTGATGAAATCCTTGAATCGAACATACCAAGTGATGTTAGCCGTGCACAATGTACCTTGTGTACACGTGCCGGCTAGTGCATGCCATTCCATCCCAAAGCTCCCTGGCGAGGTACACATCTAACTGCGCGACCTCTGCCGAGGCGTCGGTCACTTTTCCCTGCCACTCCAACAAAAATTGCTGAAGTGGTCCTGTAATAGGTGACCTAAGCCTGACTCTGATTGTTTCCACTGCCGGCCCGCAAACCGCCAGCAGGTACACGAAGCGGCTTCTTGCTTGAACACATAAATAGCAAGTAAGTAAGAGGAAGCTGTCAGGTACAGCTCGACCAGCGACCCTGTTCCTGAAAATTGCTAATTAGAAAGGCAGAAAAGCAGTAGTAGGTGACACCAGTGGTCACCGCCGCGTCTGACGACGTTAAGCGGCGGGGTGAGGTATGTTCAGTTAACTTGCTGGGTTATTCACGCAAGACGCGACCGGCGGCCAGCAGCCGAATTGTGCGCTTTTGGTCAGCGAAGGCAGAGCATGCCGTGGATCGAACTACCACCACCGCCGCCGCCGCAGTCGCAGGCAGGGAGGCAAGCTGTGGCGCGTCTGTCTGTTCGCTCGCTCGCACCACCACCAGCTGTCCCGTCGCCCTTCGGGCCGAACAACTCGAACAGAGAGATCAGCCCGATCTCTGTCCAAGTTGTTACCGTTCGTGTGTTGTCCTGAGGCGTCGGACGCTGTGGGCCGCCGCCGGAAACTCGTTGAACGACATTGGCCCAGCGAATAGCCTACCTGCCTAGCTATGGCTGCGCTTCTGCCTGCCACAGGTGGACGTGGTGTCAAGCAAACGTTTTTATATTTATATATATATATATATATATATATATACATATATATATACATATATATATATATATATATATATATATAGGTGGACATGGTGTCAAGTAAACATATATATATATATATATTTTTTTTTTTAATGTACATGTATACATATTCAAACAGATATGCGGGAGATGAACAAGGTGAAATCAATGTCACCATCTGTCTTTTAGAGAGACATTTATTTATATATACATAAAATCCTGCAAATGTTTTGAAGAACGTACACTAAGATGGCGGCGGTGGGTAACCCGAGCCCACGGTTAGGTGCCTCATTCCTGGCAGGAATGAGGCAACCTCCTTTTTGTCAGGTGTCCTCTATTATGCGACACAACTTTGAGCGCAGATTAGAGGTCAACACATGCTACAAACAGTTTCAAGCGGCCATTGGGTAGAGCTCTATCTCCAAGATAACTGTACATACATTTACGCTCTCAGAGCTGAGTCGCTCACCCTTTTGGAGAAACTAGGGCCCATGACGCGAATAAAGCGTTAGCATTCGACTTCAAGAGCGATAATTATCATTCTCCTCATCACGAGTGGGTTTAACACGATGATCAAAGCTGAATATTGTACGATGGCCGATGATGATTTATTTGTACGTAACTAAATGTCTACCAAAAGTATTAGCTCAGATCCCGAAGCGGCACCGCCACTGGTGGTGGTCGTGGTTCCTCCAAGATGACGACGCCCCTGCCCGGATGGCTCACCAAAGGCAGGGGGCCTCAAGAACGTGGAGATTCCGATCTGCGGGTTTAGCCAGCTTTCCTTTTACTGTACTTGGCTCTGTGCGATTTCTTCCTCTTTTCTACTGTGAAAAACATCTGCGTGGGAAACGCCTGGCTTACGCGATAACACCTACTCAAGCTGCTACTGAGAATGAGTTGATCAACGTGACAAAAACGCAATTAGGAGACCTGCTGCCAATACTCGATACGCGCCTGGATCACGTCTCACGAAATGCATTGATATCGGTGAACATTACGTGGAACTATAGTTAAAGGTTGTTTTTTTTCTGTGTACCAGATATGGTTTCTGTAGGAATCAATCAACAAATGAAGGAAAGAGCTCTTTTTACAATTTCAAAATGAATTTCCTCCATTTCTGTGGAGACGGACAAGTATACAGATATCTGTATATGGATCATGCTGATGAAGCGGTAGCGTCAAGACTTTTCCGCGTGTGTGCTAGTCATTCTGCTGGCGGCTTTTGGTTCGTTGTGTGCTGGTAGGCCTGCCTTGATCAAGAATGACTCCGAGCGATTCGTTTCTCAATTTGTATACATGGATGTACGTATAAAACTTTACTCTTGTTTGACGTCTATTCGTCTACAATAGCATGGTGTGAACAGAAGGTGACGAATTAAAATCTAGACCTAAATCAGAAACTTAAGCCGGTCAGATGTCGGCCCGACGTTGGCGGTCATGACGGCGGTCGCAGTCGCAGTCGCAATAACATCTATAGAGAAGCATTACTCGTCACAAACCACGTGCATCCGCTCAGTCATCGCGTTTTCTCAGCGCTGGTCCTACGTACCACACACACACACACAAATATATATGTGTTCTTAACGTTTTGACAACCACATTTTAGATGCTCATTAGACGTAATGGGCTAAGTTACCTGTGGTACGATAGCCGTCCAAAATGCACCCATCGTCATCGCGTTCTTATTACAGGATTTTATCTATGGATTTTTTCCTGCAGAGATATGTAGCAGCAGGACAATGACAAGTACACCCAAGCAAGAAAAACCGGCAAGACCGGCTTGAACTTGCGATTGTCTGTTAATCATGGTTGCCATGCAACGCTCCGTGTCGAAGGGTGCGCTACCCGCCTGTGCCACAGCCGCGAAGTTTTTAGTCCGGCGCGCTAACGCGTTGTCGCGGTGGAGGAACCGCTGAATGGTGAAGGAACTTTAGAGGTCTTTCTGGTGAGCGCAATGAAGTTTTAATAGGTATTCTGCAGTATACCGATCGCTCGTCACAGTTCTACCTTCTTTCCGTTTAACCATCGCCGCAATTAGTTCTCATTCCTGGAGAAGAGGATGTTGACCATCACCGGTTGCCAGGTGACCGCTAGCGCTTCACTTTTGGGGAAGGGCCGCTCCAACGTCTAACCGCGGCGAGCTCTGAAACTTGACTAGAGAGTCATAAAAATATACCAAAGTCTCAACACCTGTGACTATTCTCGAGAACAAGGAAAATCGGCTCTCATCGCATTTTATCAGACATTCTCAAGCCAAAAAGACCCGCTTTTTATCGCCCTTTGACGAATCACGAAGAACCCATCGGGTAGTTTTGTTTGTGAGTCCGAGGTCGTCGCGCAGGATTTTATGAAGGAATTTGGCATCCCAAACCACCCTCTGGCGATGCATACTCGTATGTCAGGTTTGAGTGTTCGTCAATCGTAGCCTGCACAGTAGCTACATTTCCGTTATTGCGTTGGGACGGTCTTCATGAGATTGGTCGTGCAAATGAAAATGTCCAGTTTGAAATTTCCTACATCCTTCATACACACTCCTAAAGGATAGGGCTTTATCCCCAATCAAAGTTCGATCAAAAGTTCTCGAAGCACTATTGCGCTCTTAATCTATACTAGAAGTTGCACTCTTTAATGGATTCCGAGTTACATCAACAGGTAATTCTGAAATCTTCATCTTTAAAGGAATACGTAGTACATACATACGTGGTAGGGTCTCTACTCTAGAGCCTTATATTTATTTCCAGTACCTCCGTACAGGTATTTCTTGTAGAGGTGTGACTGGATAGCACAAGTAATTGTTTAAGTTATGTCTGGGTGACTTCTCTCAGCCATCGTTAAAGCATTAGTGCTGACGAATCAATATATATATATATATATATACATATATATACATATATATACATATATATATATATATATATATATATATATATATATATATATATATATATATATATATATATCTTTATAGGTAAATAATTAACAACCTTTGGTTTATATTCACCTGGTCTATCCGTTAAATAACGCCTTATATGCCTGTTGACAACGGGAAGCCCCAAAGTACCGGTTCGTATTGATCGGTAATTTAAGTGAAACTCGAGTTTATGCATTACGAGCGTAAGGCAAATCAACTTAGGGCACAACCATCCATCTAGTCATCTTACTTTAGTAAAAACTAAAGTAAACTATGGTCTTCTCTCAAAGTTAGGCACTAGACAAAGCAGCAGAGGTCATGTTTTTCTTGGAGGGTATCAGGCATATATATATATATATATATATATATATATATATATATGACATCGAGTTCCTAAGAGCGGCGCTTCCCGATCCGCAAAAACCTCGCAGATTCGGATCCATCCTATCTCTATGAGTGGTGTATGGGACTCCGAATCTGCGAGTACGCTCTTGGGGCTCGGTGTCACGAAGAGGAATCTTATGGATCTTACCGTCTTAACGTTGCAAGGAACCTTGAGGATATACCGGTTGCACCGGGTCCAAAGGAGCGGGGGCTCCCATCAAGCAAAGACACGGACAGCTGATTCTTAACCTCGCGTGACACCTTTTTACCACCATTTTTAATAAGGCGAGCACTGCCGAGTGTGCAAACGTATCGTAAATGATTAATAAATCATCACAATATTATATATATATATATATATATATATATATATATATATATATATATATATATATATATATATAGGTCAAGCTACCTATAGTATGCGGTCGCTCTAAGCGTAATGTAAAAGGGTAACATTTGTATTTAGGTATACATGTCAATCGAATAATAAATCAATTAATAACAGGTTGATCGCAATCCACTGTGAGTCTTGAATTATCGTGTTTAGCGATGCCCTCAACAGCAAACTGCGAGACGATGTGGCAACAACTCAGCACTTTTTAAAGCGAAGTGGACAGCTTTAACTCATCAGCGTGTTAAAGATCATTGACTCTTGGTAGAAGGTATCTGTTTGTGTCAAAAGCGAAACCCGTGTGTAAAAGCGGGGAGCTGCGATCACCCTGGGCTACTTTAGACAGAATAGGATACAACTCAAAGTCGAGCCCGGTGGCGTAATGCATTCCGCCTGCGCCTCGCGACCACAGAAGATACATAGGTGCGCGGGTTCGAGCCCCATCGTTGCACATTTGTATTTATAGGGGTCCGTCTATGAAGCATTGCGAAAAGCATTCCCGTAGACTTTACATCTTAGCTGAGTTTTAGCCCGAAAAGTATTAAAACGTTTTTCATCAAACTTTACATGTCCTATTTTTTCAAACGCACTCTTTTGGCCATAGTAAACGCATCAAAACGTTTTTCGGCACTTAAATGCAATTTTGCATCATATCTAAAAGTACCGCACTTCTTGAGTGATGTGGTTAACATCAGTGTGGAGCACCGACTGCCACGACGCTTAGTTTTTAATTTTTTCAAAAATATATATTTGGATCTAGTGTGATACATCTTTTGCCCATTGATGAATCAGGTAGAGCAGTATTTCCAAATAGATCGCCATAAGCATTATTATGTTTGAGTGCAATTTTTATAAGATATCGACGTAAGCCTGGTGGTCCGTTGTATTATTACCTGTGTCACCTAGATCCGTTACAGAACCCACATTCTTCGAAGCAGTGTCCATTTTCTGTAACACACCGTGCTGCGTGAGTCTAGTCTACTGTTACGCGCAGACTAACCAACATCACTAAATGTTAATTGGTTCGTTAGCTAGCTACACATTTAGTTCGCCGGCTAATGAGCCGTCGTGACGAGTCAGTTATCCGTCTGATTAATCATCTCGCACAGTCTTACATCAGACGGCCGTGCAGACAAACGGACAGCGAAACAAACATCTTAGCGGCTCGTTCGCCTGTGACGTTCGACTGTGGTAAGCCGTAGACCGTAGGCATGTCGAGAGCTGCTGACAGCCAACATCTTTATTTGTCGTCTCTTTATTTAGTCGATAATAGTAGTGATTGAATCAATGAATCAATCAATCAATTGTGTGTTTCGTCGCCGCCGTCATGGCCATCTCCGGTAGCAACTACAACAACAACCACAACAATTGTAGCAATAACAACAGAAACAGCAACAAAACCGCGTTCGTTAACAAAAACAACTTCTGCGACGAACGCGGTCTAGCATCACGCGGTCAGTCACAGGGCATAACCGTGTCGATGTCTATTACTATGACGACGGCCGACATCACCGACAATGACCTTGGTATATTTAGGCCAATATTTAGGCCGACAAGGTCCTCAGGCTCCTACCGTGAGCTGCTGGTCCATTTTTTATTTACTGACAGCCCTAGCAGGCCAGCCAACGCATTATCAATCCGAGGTTATGCAACCTGCTCCTTCGTAAGCATTTAGCGTGCACGCATGTGCTCTTTCGCACACACACACGGGTGAGATACGCTTATTTGACGATTCGGGCCTTCTTCATGGTGGCTTGTTTAAGAACAATAAAAATCATAATCATAATTGACTGAAAACAAACAATATATGATCGTGCCTATTGCCATGAAGACACTAGGACAAATCAGCAAGGGAACCGAAGTATTCCTCAACGATCTAAGTAAGCGAATTCAGGAGGTCACGAGCGCCCGAAGAGAGGGTCAATTCTTAAGGCAAGCGTTATGTTTGGCCGTTTGCAGGGGAAACGCGGCATCTATTTTAGGCGCTATGGAGTAAAGTAGTTCTTAAAAAGAAGTGCGATAATACGTTCAGGCCTCACAACTGTAACATTGTTTCACATGCAATAAATAATGATTAATGGTAATAAGAAAAAAAATAATGATAATAATCATTATCAAAGTGGGTGGATTTTCGTGCGCACTTTATTTTGATTAAGACGCTCCTATGGTTGAATCATATGCCACGCCAGCATACACCTTAGACCAAATATGTAAGCCTGAAAACCAATTCAAGGGTGAAACTGGTCTTCATTTTGAACTTCGAATTCCCGAATGCAAGGAAACGGTCGCCACTTTGCTTTTCCAATATAATAGTTCATTTTGTCATTAATATCCCTCGTGATATTAATCATTATTAACAATAGGGACGTATGAGCGTGTGGCAGCTTTTTAACATCCCTGTCTGTCTAACTAACAGTATACCCCTATTATAACGAAAGCATCCCACATAGATAAATGTCAGCAACTGCTAAAAAATAGTATGCTGCCCCGTAAGTAATTCCTGTCATACCTCATAGTTTTTGATATCCTTAGCTGTTTTATCCTATATATCTTTTTGGCTTTAGAATTTTATCATTATTATTATCATCATCATCATTGTCATCTGTGTTTTACAAATACAATTGTTCGAGCGTACCAGTATTTATAAAAAATAGTTATACCTATTGCAGTACTGAATAAAATGTGGTTCACTTTGTTGTGCATCAATTGCTCAGTAACTTAGATGTAAAGTTTATTGTTTTGATGTCTGCATGCACGTATACATACAGACAGAGATAATAAACAGTTTCTTGCCATCTTTGTTAACCTGTTAGGTGAAAATATGTGGGCACTGTTACAGATATAACGTGCCGATCTAATGCGTGTTGCTTTCTTCTTCGAGGAAACAATTTGAAAACTAGCGATTTAGTCGCTCCCAAAGCTGCTGCAAGCACTGAAAAGCCAAACGACACTTTTTCACAATGCATCTCCACGATGGCTCTTTTTTGCGTTGCTATACTTAGTCAATAGCGTAACAATTAATTTTACAAATCTGTTAGATATTGTCGAGCTTTGAGCGGGTGTGCGCGTATCTCTACGAATGCTTTGTTTTTTATATTAATTTGAGTTTCTGTCATATTTCGCGTTTTCACGTACGAACGCGATGTAGGGTTGATGATACTAGAGACGATTCATTATCATAATGCTTCTAGGACGGCGTTGTCATTAGGTCTGCGAGCTGTTATGACGTTGTTGTTGTTGCTTATGTTCCGATTGTGAGCTTAGGTATTTTTTACGCGATGCGACGATAACAGCCAGACTTGATTGCAATTTCATGAACAATAGTCGGTTTGCTTTTGCAAATCCGATACTCGAAGGCACTGTCTGTTTAATGCATCTTTTAGCCGGGAACATGTAAGTTATTTTGATGATCAACATATTGAGGTTGACCAGTAAGCACGCCAGGTGAAAATAAACAATTAATAGAAATTGATTGCATGCACACAACATGTACTTGATTGGGTAGCATGCTGACGACTGAAACAGGGGTACTGTGCCGTCATTTTCGCTGTAATTGTAGCGGTGAATAGTGGCATTCTGTCGATAACTAAATAATAATTATTTTAAAATTCATGTAATAGCTATTTCGGTGATTAAGTTACCAAGTCACATTCTAAATGCAAATTTATCTTGCCGTTTCAGATGACCGCGAGGACGTTCAGAAGAAGGCCTTTGCCAAATGGATAAACCAGCGGCTTGTCCAAGGCGGATATGAACCTCTCAAAGATCTCTTTCTCGTATGTACACGAAAATCACGGCATTTCAGAATATATATATATATATATAAGCTGAAAGCTGGAGGTATTTATTTTTATAATTCAATATCACAGCGTAAGTTTAAATCACCTGCCTCGCAAGCCGGATATTAGCAACAGCGACTTGGGGTAGCATTTTTACACTGTAATTCGATACTCAGTCTTTGCTGTTGTTACGAGCCAGAATGCTTGTTGTTACGGTCAAGATTGTCCTGACCAGCTCCTTGAGGAACGTGGCGGTGGCTTTCCCTACAACTTCAGCGTCTCATATTGGTATAAAACGTAACTAGAAAGTTGCTAATATTTGAGTTTTGAGATTTAAACATAAAAACTGATGAACTCCGTAAATTTATTTCAACGAAATTGTTCGTGTGGGAATGGCGGAGGGTCTTCAGATAAATCTTTTGCGATGCACGCCGGTCTTCGGAGCTTTTAAAGAAAATATTTTCTTTTTATTTGAATAGGATATCAAGGAAGTTATTACTCTTTGGAACGAAGCGTTTGCGATAGTGATTTAATAGTAGTTTGATCCATTAGAGTTACTGTAATAGAAAATGTAAAATGTTCTCTTTCACTTTAATGGGAAATTATCAGTCATTTTAGTTCAGTCAATTCGGTATAAAAGGTGTGTTCGAACGAAACGTCGTAGCAACAACATCGGTTAAAATGTAAACATGCTGCTTTGGTATAACGTACTGAGACACCCAGGGACGCGAAGGTAGGGTCCGGCGTGGCTGTGGCGTCGTTCAATCAATGCAGCAGTGCATGTGAGAATCGTATCGCGTTCCAGTTGTAAAGATGCAAAATTTGAATGTTGGCAGCAGAACGGTGGGGTCCTGCGTTGGAACAGTGTGGACAGTTGTGCACGATATTTTGGATTACCGGAAGGTATGTGTGCAGTGAGCTTCGAATAAGTTCTGCAAACCGCAAAAGGAACTGCGTGTGGGGCTAGCACTGTAACACCCGTTCCGGTTTCATAAAGACCCGTTTTTTTAGAGCAGATTGTCAGCGGTGATGAGAGTTCGCGCCATTACTTCGAGCGAGACGAAGCCGGGCAGTAAGATCATGCGTGGTCACCTCTTCCTAATAATTCAGAGGCGCTTCAACTGGGATGACGAACTAAAAGACACAGTCGACAACTGGCTCTTGTCACAAGCGGGGGAATTTTGGGCACATGGAATCCTTTGGCTCGTGAAACAGCGGTATAGATGTGCTCAGGCTTCCGGTGATTACTTTTAAATAAAATAAAAAAAACTTTAAGTATACCCACAGTGTCGTTTCGTACCTTTTTATTTTGACCCGGTTTATGTCTAGGGCTTTAAAAACGAAACACCTCAGAAAAGTGTCAACTTTCACTAAACAAGGCTTCTAAAGCTACATTTCATAAAAAAGTAGAACTAAGATCACCTGCTTCTTGCACCCCTTGTTTGTATGCATATATATATATATATATATATATATATATATATATATATATACACTTTAAATTATTATATTAGGAAGTTATTTGTGCATATTGATATATTGCCGGTGACGATAAGAATATATGTTACCGGTAGCTGCGAGTTGAACGTGCGAACGTACGGAGCGCTTCAACGTAGCCTTCGGTATCATAACGGATCAATCGTTTCTCATATTCTAGGATTTGCGAGACGGTACCAAACTTCTGCTTCTGTTGGAGGTCCTCTGTGGCCGTCCGCTACCGCGCGAGAAGGGTCGTCTTCGAGTCCATCATATGAACAACGTCTCGCGAGCACTCCAGGTCTGCATTCTTGCGCTACTCTAACACACATATATATATATATATATATATATATATATATATATATATATATATATATATATATCGGGGGTGGGGGAATAGACCCAGCGGAAAAGCTAACATTTTTTTCGCTTATTATCTTAATCGCTCTTCTAGGGTGCCGTGGTAAGAGTTAATTTCAAACTATCAGTGGATTTCATATGAAAGAGCAGCAGTGAGACCCGAATTGAACATAACAACACTTTGTCAACAACTTGTTGTTTTCATGTCAGTAGGGCGCTGAATGTAACCTGTGCTGCTATATGAGCCTATTACATTTTCTCTAATAGAACTTTCGATACCTGTACCGATTGAGTTTAAGCTGACTCATTTAATTCATTGCTGGCGTTTTTCTTCTAATGGTGCAGTAATATCGCTTTATCAAGATTACTTTTGTATGTACTAGTGTATGAACAAACGGGTATTAAAGTCTGTACAGATGCTAAAGCTTACCCAGATATTATCCATAGGATATGCACTATTTAATTTACTTACCAATATATATATATATATATATATATATATATATATATATATATATATATAATTTCAAAATTCGAGAAAGCCTCTACCGACCTTGGCTTCTTTTTCCAACACGCCCCAAAGAACCAAGCCCACTAATTAACGACGATGAGTGGCTAGAATACTTTACGGGAATTTACACCACAGTCGCGGGTGTAAATTGAATTGGTGTAAATTGGTGTAAAATGAAAAAGAAGAACATGAAAGCGACGGACCGTGGAGTGACTTCACAGAGGAAGAGGTCCTTCAGGGTATCATGAAAAGAAAAAAGAAGATGGAAAGTCTGCCGGACCTGACCAGATTGTCTACGAACATCTTAAAGCTGCGATTTCAGTGACCGTCCCTGCCCTCACAGTAATGTACAACAGCTGTCTTAGACAAGGTGCAATCCCAAACCAGTGGAGAAAAAGTCTCCTGCAACCAATTTTTAAGGGAAAGGGAGATCATACAAAGCCAGAAAACTACCGCGGCATAGCATTAACCAGCGTAGTGTACAAGGTTCTTACATCGCTCCTTGCCAAAAGGCTCTTTCTAGAATGTCTAGAAGATTTACCGGCAGAGCAAAATGGATTTCTTCCAGGGCGTTCGGCTGAAGGAGCACTTACGGATGTAATAGAACACCTAGAGACTCGAAAACAAGTGACTTACGCGGCTTTTATTGATTTTAAAACAGTTTTTGATGCAGTACCAAGAGATCGGCTTTTACTCACTCTGCGTGAAGATTTTAATATTAGAGGCCCAATGTATAACCTTATCCGAGATATTTAAGCCGGTCAACGTATCACAATTTTAAACGGAGCTCACGCAATTGCCAAGGAGGTCTCTCAAACAATTGGCGTGCCACAGGGTGATACAGCTAGCCCATTTTTATTCATACTGTACGCAGCTGGCCTTGGAAAGTGCCTCCGAGAAGTAAAAGCTCACCACGTGTTTTATGCAGACGACTTAGTTATTATGGGAAAATCGAGACAGCACCTCCAATTTTACTTGAATGAGACTGCACGATGGTGTTGCGAAAATAAGCTGAACATCAACGTGTCGAAAACAAAAGTGATGCGTTTTAGCAGAGGAGGAGCATATGCTCAAGATGACTATAACATAAAAATAAGTGGGCATGCACTAGAGTTGGTCAACAACTTCAGATACTTGGGAGTAACACTGACGCCCAAACTGTGTTTTACTAGACATATTGAAGAAATGAGAGTAAAGTTGGTGTCCTTAACCATGATGTTGAAGGATCTCCGGCAAGTTGACCTTAAGACTGTACTCACTATATTTAAGCTCAAGATCTTTTCCACAGTATCATATTGCCTCAGACCTATATCCTCCAAGTTAACATTAGACAACGTCAAGAATATCGACAAGATTAAAACTATGTTTCTTAAAAGAGCGCTTGGCTTATCAAAAACTGCCTCGTCTACGCTGGTGCTGCAAATGTGCAATGAGTCCACATTAATAGAAGACCTAGAGCACCGTAACCGTACCAATTTAATCCCGAAGCGCTTGAGGCATACAAGGAACACAGAGAACGGCAAAACTGGAACTTTGTAATCAACAATTTTACAGATGGACCCGCTTTTCTTAGCAACAGATGGAAAAAAAGATCTGCAACAGAACAGAGCAATAATTTGCAAAATAACTTGGCACGGTTACCACCAATACTTCTGCCTAAAGGAAAAATGTTTCCAAATCAACGAATGTGTTTGTAAATATTGTGGTGAAATTGACATCGACCGATATCACGTACTGAAATGTATAGAACTGAACACCAGCTCATTAACAGCTGCTGTAATTGACGTTCTTGAGCGGAATAGCCCGTAAATATTGTGAGAATCTACCAATAATGGTGAATAAACAAACATCAGGCAGGAGCCGACTCTACATAACCACATCTCTAAACACCTGATTTTGTTGTGAACTAAGGTATTGGACTCTCAGAATGTGAAGCTGGTGAACATCTCTACAAACGACATCGTCGACGGAAATTCGAAGCTTACGTTGGGTCTTATCTGGAGCATCATCCTTCATTGGCAGGCACAAGATGTTCTTCGGGCGAACAAGGTATCAAAGTCTCACTGACACATCCAGACAAGTTAGGACTCCATCGATAAGCACAAGCGTTCTATTTAAAATTATACGGACCAAATGCTAGCTCTTAATCAACGCCGCTTCAGTCAGTAGTGCTTTTGTACCTTATTGATGGATCTTAATTGCATCTGAATATAGTGAATTAAAGTATAATTCGTAGCTATTTGCCGTTATCTATCAAAACTAACTTGCGAATCGGGAATTCAGATGGCTTGCGTTTGGAAACTTTTTGGTCATGTGGCGTATCTGATAGTAGTCTACGTCTAATATGCGTGCCCACGCTCTTTTCCTACGCACACACCATAGCTGCACAAAAGCTATATGATTTCGACTGCTACGGTTTTATTTTGATAATAATAGTCGTTTCTGACATTTGCACTTGGCATAACGCCTGAGGCATCTGTCTATGATGGCAGAAGCTACATTTGTTGGCCAAGTGGATGAAACTGTACATTTATGCAATGCCGGTATTTGTATAGTACTGGTAGCATAAATGTATGATCTTTGTTGGTAGCACAGATTACGTAGAATATTATTCGTAGATAGCCGATTGATGGCTACTTGCTGTGTGCGGTACCATACCACGAGTTCGGGGTTTAGCAACCAACGCAAAACCGAAATTCTGGTCATATCGAACCAGAAACGGATACCCATATAATCCGAACGAAATTGACATTGATGAGCCTGTTTCGTAGTGTGCCGTAAATCTATGCCACTAGAAGCTACAGCTTGTGTACGGCTGTGCCTGTCACAGTCACACATAGTACGTTTACACATTGTAAATGTCACCGAGATAAAAGCGAGTGGAGGACACGCAAATAGACCGGCCGCTACATAGTTTAGAGTAGTGAAAAGCTGATATTTGACATTTGTGGAAAGACAAACTATATATTCGTGGATCAAATCGTTACCTTATCTGCCGTTTGCAGTCGACGGGCCCTCACACGTCGCTGGAGCGTACCTTACTCGCGTGGTGTCAGGAAGTATGCGGCAACTACACGAAGCATGTGACCGTATCGAACTTCACCACGAGCTGGCAGGATGGCTGGGCGTTTAATGCGCTACTTCACTACCATTCGCCGGAAATGTTCAACTTTGAGAATCTTGCCTCACTTGACGAGGAAGGCCGACTCGAGCACGCATTTGAGGTGAGTTACCTTATTGTCTGACAGAGCGAGACAGCACGATGTGGCATAATAACCTGTTTGTCAGACAATTGCGACAAAATACAAACACGCGAAATTGTCTTTGTCGCAAATTTACGTTTTTGTTTTTGCGTTTTCCTCCAAAAGGCAACGTTTACGTAGTGTTCACAAAGTAAACAATGAATGAGTAATGTAATGAGGTGTTGACTCTTATTCAATTAAAATGGAAATCGAGTGACTGGCCATCCCGTGTTGCATGTCTAACGGCGTCTGTCGAAAGTTAAGCTCCCGCTCCAGGATCGCCCAATGTCGCGGCAAGTCGTTCGAATACGGTTTGAAGCAGCCGTCGTGTAGTAAGGGATCCGGACAAATAGATGCAATTACTAACATGATTTGTAGTATTAAGTCTTCGGAAGTGGTTGCCATATTCCTAGTTGTGTGCCTAAAATCATCTTCGATCCCTGTTGATGGCAAATATGCCCAAATGCTCTAAACTTAATGTAACAATAGTGTAAAAATACCTTACAGTAGGATATTACATATTCTGGGGCAGACTTCTGTCGTGTCAACACAACGCGACCAGAAAAGTGTAATTTGTGGGGAAAGTATGCTAGGTATATATATATATATATATATATATATATATACGAGGTGTGTTCAAAAAGTATCGCGACTTTTGAATTTTCGCGGGTTACGTATATTCGAATTTCGATTTTTTGTGGCGTTATGTTGGTACTCATGTCTCTCACTTATGCCGACAAGCTCGGCCATTTTGAATGTTCACTTAATTGTTGACAGCTGCTTTGCTTGCACGTGTTTTGGATCGTCTTCGATTTTTACCTATTCAAAAAAATGGATCAAAGAACCTGTATCAAATTTTGTGTGAAAAACGAAATTAAGTGCGCGGATGCATTCCGAATGTTGACTGTGGCATACGGAGAAGCTACCTTGGACCGAAGCAACGTTTATCGGTGGTACAAAATGTTCTCAGAAGGCCGAGAAGATTGGAACGACGAAGAGCGTGCCGGACGCCCGAGCACTTCAACAACAGACGAAAAAATTAATGAAGTGGAGAAAATGGTATTGGCCAATCGTCGAATCACCGTTAGAGAAGTTGCTGAGGACCTAAACATATCGATTGGCTCGTGCCATTCGATTTTTATCAATGATTTGGGCATGAGACGGGTCGCCGCGAAATTCGTACCAAAATTGCTCAATTGCGACCAAAAACAGCATCGCATGAACATTGCTAATGAGACGTTGGACTCTGTCCGCGACGACCCAAATTTGCTCCAGAGGGTCATAACTGGTGACGAATCGTGGGTTTATGGTTATGACGTGGAAACCAAAGCTCAATCATCTCAATGGAAGCTGCCGCACGAACCAAGACCGAAAAAAGCGCGCCAAGTTCGGTCGAATGTGAAAGTTTTGCTGACAGTTTTCTTCGATTGCAGGGGCGTGGTGCATCATGAGTTCTTGCCACAGAATAGAACGGTCAATAAGGAATATTACCTGCAAGTTATGCGCAATTTGCGCAAAGCAATCCGTCAGAAACGCCCGGATTTGTGGAAGAACAAAAATTGGCTTTTGCACCACGATAACGCCCCTGCTCACACATCGTTGCTTGTGCGCGAGTTTTTGGCCAAAAACAACACACTAATGATGCCGCAGCCACCGTATTCCCCAGATCTGGCCCCCTGTGACTTTTTCTTGTTCCCTAAACTGAAGAGGCCCATGAAAGGACGACGTTACGCTACGCTTGACGAGATAAAGACGGCATCGAAGGAGGAGCTGAACAAGATAAAAAAAAATGGTTTTTTGAAGTGCTTCGAAGATTGGAAAAACCGTTGGCACAAGTGTATAATATCTCATGGGGATTACTTTGAAGGGGACAAAATAGATATTCATAAATAAATGAATAATTTTTGGAAAAACACACTTTTTGAACACACCTCGTATATGGAAATTAGGCTATTAGGGTATTTGAGAGTATTTTAATAGTTTCTGCAGTATAGTAATGCGGAAGATTTTTCCAGGTGGCGCACACGTCGTTTGGAATCGACAAACTTCTTGATCCTGAGGACATGGCAGTCCCCGATAGGAAGTCCGTAATGATGTATGTGATGTGCCTCTACCAGCGACTGCATCACTTGGCCCCAGCCGGGGTAAGTTAATTGTGGTTTTTAAGCATATTAATGTTGCGCCGGAAGGTGCAATTTCATTTCAGTTCCCGCCTTTACAAGTAGGCATGCCCTTAAGCTTCTCTGACGCGCGGACGTAAAACGGAACGAAGCTTTCGACAAGCAGGCATCGGATCTTTGTCACTATGCTTCACAGAGTTGTTTGGAGTTGATCGTCAGACCTTCCACCGTGAAGGAACAGTGGAACCACCTGGGAATCAAGCACGCGTCTGCATACTATGGAGAGGGGGCGTAAACGCTTTATTTTCTAGAACGTTTCCTGAGTTGACTTACGTATGCATTCTTTAGTATAGTTAACTGCTCCCTCTTGCCTAAAAATAACCTGCATTATAGCGAGGTTTGTATCAAAGACTGCACGCATGCAATAACTTATAATAACACTAGTGATCAGCTGATCGATTGTGTTATCGGTTGTGTTTGTAAAAGTTACGTATTTTTGGCGATGATTTAGCGTGTCTAAAGCAAAGTTGAATTGCGAAAGGTTCAGTGCAGTTCACAGATCTTTGTAAACCACACCTCGCGCTGTCTTGGACTTATCCATCGGCTCAAAAGGAAGCTTTCACGTCTTTAATCGCCATTTACGAAGCAGCAGTCCTGAATCACGCAGTGGCATCAAGATAAAAAATCATTGCTTATTTTACAGTCGAGTGAAATCCCATTTCAGCTGTTTTCGTGTGTGCAGCCAATTCTGTTTTATATATTTGTTATATATAGAAATAGGAAAATATATATTTGTTAATATTTATTCAATATATCGTGACTGTCTGCGGATGCTGCTGTTCTCCTTTCTCCCATGCCCAGACACCCGCATTTAGCATTGCCTACTTGGGCTAAGCAC
The DNA here is from genome assembly GCA_003439945.1 of Dermanyssus gallinae. Lineage (NCBI taxonomy): Eukaryota > Metazoa > Arthropoda > Arachnida > Mesostigmata > Dermanyssidae > Dermanyssus > Dermanyssus gallinae. The sequence goes on from QVRM01005301.1 coordinate 289,957, forward strand.
GGCTATATCGCGTGCAGGGCTCTAGTTCAAAAGTCATTCTGGATGACGGTGTCTGTGGACACCAACCTTTCCTGCAAAAAACAGGCTATCCGCAAGACGATTACCTCAGCCTAATGTCATTCTCGGTCTTGCTCAGCGATCTACCAGGACTCAACCAGGAACATTAACCCTGGGTTAAGGGCATCCTCTACGTGGATGGGCTGGTACTATATAGTCGAGTGTAGTGGACGGGCGTGGTGCTGGGTTTCGATGCGAAGCGTGAAGTTCCGGTTGGGCGGTGCGCTCGAAAGTTTGGACCGGTTGAATCACGGTGGGGTCCCCAATGAGTTTGTGTCCGAGTTTACCTATTTTGGGATGAAGATGACCTCAAGCGGAACCTCATTTGCGCTTAGATCTTGCAGCAAGTTAACTCCAGTATAGTTGCCATGGCTTCTATACCATACCCGCAGAAGACAATCTGAAAGGTAGCTTCGGTGGATCGTATGGGATTACTCTAATATGGAATGATTTCAATGCGCAGCAACTAAGCATGTTTAATGTGGTAAAAACAAGGCTCCTCAAAAGAGTTTTGGTTTTTTTTCCGAACAGCCCAGAACCGATTGACCTATTGTTTGTCCAGAACGCCGTTCGTCGAGATCGAGCGGTTTAAACTCCCGCCAACACCATCACTGTTGGAGTTCCGTCGTAGCCTTGAGCGAAAGATGAGGGAACTTCCCGAAGCGTTCTACAGAACGTCTGCAATAGTGGATAGGGCGTGGAGGGAATCGCTTCCTGAGAACCGACACATCCTGTCATGAATTCCATCATAAGCTGAGTTGCCACATTCCATGATCCCTGAATGAATATATTTGCAAATTCCGCTATGTACAAGATCTCACCATAAGTCATGCCATTCAGCGCCGGGCTTTTGGTCCGATTTTCCTGATTTATAACTTACAGGACAGACAAGGTCTGCTGGATTTATTTAAATATAATGAAATATACACATGTACATCATACCGAAAGGTGAATTGAAAAGTGTGAATGAAAAATACCGCTAGCACATGCGGCAAAAGCTACGAAACCCTAAATATTAAAACAAATCGACTTCATACATTTAACTGGTGGAAGCCGTGCCAAGTTCTTCAGCGATTCCTTTGCATGGCTCTGTTCCATCTCTTTGAACAAGAGGCAAGTTAGCAAGTGCTGACATTAAGAGTGTGCTTCATGATAGTGGTGATGATAAGCACACAAAAAGAGACACATTTATTGTGCGGTGGGATCGGCGACTACACTAAGTCACGAGCTTAGTTCCCTAGTTAGATCAAATCGGAGGCACACTTACGAAACAAAGGACTGGATGGTCTATAAGGTGTATTTTTATGACTAATAATAATTATTATATTAAGGGGTGAATGGTAATGTATCATATATTTTACTGAGACACCTGTACTCCTCGTTTTTTGTGTCGATCATGGCTGATCATAGTCGACTACGGCATTCACCTTGTCTATGGTGGAAGCCATGATTACCACTTTAAGGGCGGCCGGTCCAGGTCTTGAGCCCATGACCTCCCGACTTAATGCAAGGAGGAAATGGCTTTGCCATTAAGTCACCTTGCCCAGTTCGGCACATTGCTGTACATGGACATTGAACAAACACTTCACGTGTTACCGAAGCTGAACGGACGAGGATGACACAGACGAACACGGCGACAACTCAGCCCGACATTACTGACCCCGATTCTCCAATCTTGGGTGTTGTCGCCGAACTTCGTTTGGCAACTTCACTAACGCCGCCGATCGTTAGCTTCATTCGCTTCGCTCCTCAGTGCCATCTACATGTCCTCACCTCCTCGCGCATCTTATACGAATGCAAGCCAGTCAGGATCAAACACAATTGAACAGCCGGACTGATGAATAACCCGTGGCTGTTCGGTTGCGCTTACTCTGCTCTCCTATGAGGAGGCGTTTGTCCTCCTTAGTCTCCTTTATCTGCGACTCGTCTAGTTTTAGACGGCCTGATCGTTGCATCGATGCTTATGCAGACCTGTCGCTGCCGGCTGCCGATTTGCCGGCACGGATTTATAGTAGTTCGATGTTGTTGTCGTTGTCGTTGTCGTGGTAGCTACATCGAATGGGTTGTGCCGTAAACAGCGACAACAGCTGACTAACTCTAGTACACGAGCCACCACCACCACCACCACGAACGCTAAAGCAATGGCACAGTGGCAGGATTGCCCTCGCTGTTGGTAGCACGCCGTACGAGCTAGAGATCGTGGGGCGGCAGCGGCGGAGGCCAGCTCACTGGCTCGTACTGTCGGACGCGGAGAGGAGACGACCGTGACGTCGTGGGTGCTTCTTACTGATATTCGCAATAATAATAATAATAACAACGATCATAATAATAACATTACTTAAAAACAAAAGTTATAGTACTACTGTTAACATTACTACCTAATATTACTACTATACGTAAGCGTATGAGCACGTCGTGACGATACTCCCGATGGGGAAGACGCCGCCTTAACTGCTGCCGCCGCCGCTGCCGCCGCCGACGACGGCGACGCCTGCAGGCGACGTTGGCCGTTGGACGATGGGACCGAACAGGCTGGCGGAGGCTGCGGCGGGCGGCAGCGGGGGCGGCCGACGTGTCGACGACCGACAGGGCCGCCGTACGCCGGACGATCATCGTCATAGCGCCGATCTCACTGACAGCGACAACAACAGCGAGATAGGAAGCATGCGCTGCGGCAAAGAAGGAGGCAGTTGTGTTTCTTTCCCTTGATGCGGCTAGTGGCGGTGGTGTTTGTGCTGCCAGGATGACGCTACCACGACGGTAAGAACGAGCCGCAAGAAACAGTTTCGTCTGGGACTGACTTCTACAAACATGACAAGGAAAAATTGTAGAGAGATGATGAGAAGAGAGCGAGAGAGAGAGGGAATTAGAGAGGGGGCACACGAAGAGAGATCAATTAGAGAAGATAAGCGCGATATAGAGATAGAGCAAGTGTTGTCGGTAGTCGTATGGCGGTAGAGATCGACCTAGCTACCGAGCGACCAACCGAGAGAAAGAGAGAGAGAAACATGCGCAGACAAAAAGTTGAGGGAGAGATAGAGGAGGGGAGAATGAAACACATTTACGTACACACATAGAGAGAGACAGAGGGAAAGAGAGGGGAAGAGAGAAACTGCAGACAAACTGGAAGACTGAGAGGAGGAACCGCAGGGAACTGAGAGGCACGGACAAGCAAGACATGTTAGTTGTGGTGGTCGTTGTCGTCGTTGTCGTCATCGTCATCATCATCATTATCATCAGCAGTATCATCATAACCATCATCATCATTATGAACAGTATCATCATTATCATCAACAGTATCATCATCGTTGTCGTCTTGACGTCGGTTGTTTGTAATGGACTACGGCGCGAACGACGACGCTGCCAAGTTTGCCGGTTACGCCCGTTTGCCGCCAGCCGGCCGGCCGGGCGGGCGGATGGCCGTCGGAGGACGGGCTGGAGGACGGGAGACGTTGTGTGGGCATTTGTTTTGCGGGACGACGCGCTTTTCTCCGTCTGTTCCTTCCCGGTCGGTCCTCAGTCTCATCTAGCCTCAGCTTGAGTCTCTCGCTTGCCAAGCCAGTGTCTGGTGATCGTCGTGGCTGCCATCGTCTGTCCGTTCGAGACCCCAACGATGATGATAGGGTTGGTTCCCAGGGGGCCGCCGGCCAAAAAGACCGAAGGCCGCTGTTCATATAGACGCTGTTGTTGTTGTTGACGCTGTTTCTCCTTGCTGGGCTTTTGCTGTTGCTGCTGCTGCCGCCGCTGACACGGCCGCCTGTCAGAGGTGCCGCGTGCTGCATCGACGTCGCCTCTACCGTCGAGATCTTGCCCGCCACCTTCTTGGCGTGGATGTTAGTGGATGCTGGCTACTGCTACTGCTGCTATAGTTTCGATTGTTGTTGTTGTTGTTGTTGGTACCGTTTTTGTTGTTGTTGTTGTGGTTGTTGCTGCTGCTGGCGGTGTTGCTGGTGATGATGATGGTGGTGGAGGTAAAGTTGCTGCTCATTATGATGGTGCTAATCGAGGTATTAATGGCAGGTAATAATGGCTGACGTCGTGGATGCCGTAGCGTTCTTTGGGACTTGCTCGTCGCTATGCTTTCGGCCTTCGTTCGAGTTCACAGCGGGGTGCGAGTTGGTAGACAGAAAGTGAGAAATAGAGATTAAAAAGAAGAGACATGTACACGACGTCGACGTCCTGGCGACGCCTGACGACATCGGCGGCGGCTTCACTCGAAAGACTTCACTCGAAATGCCCTATAAATGTGTTTGCTGTTGTTATTGTTGGGTATAATTTCGAGTGAAGTTTCTGCGACCGTCTTTCCCCGTACGTCATTCGCCATTTTTACGAATCAACCACGGCTTAAACGTCAGCGTTAGCATGTGTACGGATATGTGCTGTGCTACGCGAGACACAGCACATATCCGTGCTGTGTCTCGTGCTGTCCCAATACAGATCGAATGCCTGCCCTCTAAAGGCTTTTCAGTGTCACTTCCTAACATAGCATCACATAACGAGCAGCGGACAGAATGGTCGACGCAATTGGACTACGCATCCAATTGCCTCAAAAAGGCACATATGTTCAAAGTGTGGTATAATGACACATGATTGGGTTCGGCCTGTCAGCGGGAGGATGCCAACCACCCTCGTATGTGCTCATCAGGTCCGGTGCCAGTGGCATGTTTGAATAGCCCTTACACATGCCTGAGCTCTCCCTCGGGAGCGAAGAAGAAGCGGCTGCTCCCTGGGCCGTTCGATTCATTGTAAGATCAGCGCATAGAGCAATGAACGTACGTCGGTGGCATTTATAGAGCATTTCGAGTGAAGTCTTTCTATGAATGCTCTTTCATAGCTTCTAGCAAGATTAGATAGTTTTTTGTTGCTGTAGGGCTTCTATTGGAAAAAACGGTATAACAGCTTGCTGGCTATCAGTACGTCGTACAGTAAATGTGGGTCTTTCAAGACCGGGTACCTGATAAAATGGTGTTCACAATCCCAAGCAAGCTTTGGCAACGTGCACACTACACTCGAGATCGACTGTGACACCCGGACTTCGTACAGTGTTGTTTGAAAGAATAATGTTTAATGGAGAACGGTCGCATGTTCTTCCCTGTATATATATATATATATATATATGAGACGGTGGATGAGCACGACCAAACAAGATGAAGTTTCTTGAGAATCATTCTGTGCCATGTTAGGCAGGTGACGACGATACATGTAGCAACCTCCGACTGGCTAGCATCGGATACTGTGGTGGAAGTGCGGGTCTACTAATGGGCTCTCGCTGAGTAGTGCCGTTAGGTGAAGACAAGTAAACAAACCTGAAAAAATACGTCTAACGGATAAAAACGTCAAACAAAAAATGCTTCGTGACGCCGGATGCAAGTGTAGAATTTGGACTGAACTGTAAATACCTTGTGCAGCGGTTACGTTGACCTACAGAAGACCAGCTATGGTAAGCACGGTGTGATCACGAAAAACAAAATAATATATATATATATATATATATATATATATATATATATATATATATATATATATATATATATATACATATAAATCCAATAATGGGGTCGCGGTTACGATGCTTGGTACTCTTGGTACCATCTGATTTGTATATGATAGTTTTGACTAAGACAGTGAGAGGACAGTGGCTCCAGTTGTGTGTTGGAATAGACTATGCCTCTCTGGAATATCCTACTTGTTCATCCTTGTGTTCGGCCATGAGCATACACGACTTTTAAATCATTCATCAACGATAATTTATTGTGCGCGTGAGTGAGTAGTCATCTCTTCAACTGTTCGAATGGGTGACTATTCTCCCGCCGCACGACATGCGTTATTTACGTTATCGATTGCTTTTCTTTGGCGTGTTTCATTACACGTTACCAGGTTACTATGCGCATATACCTAACATCATGTAGTGTGACATTTATTTTTATGCAATAGGTGGACCACAATAAAACATAATCACTTTATAATGTGACATACTTCTTCAAATGAGCGCAAACTTAACAACGAAATAGATTATGGTGGGTAGGGTGTGTGCTTGTTTGTTCTTCTGGCGGCACACATATATATATATATATATATATATATATATATTTACCTTTTATTGCGCTTTTGATAAGCAATTTGTACAAATAATCAGTTATACGTTTGCCAGCAGTGCTCTAAGCAACACCGTAGAACTGCACAACAACTGGTGTGGTACTGCCCACATGATGTTTCAGTGTATCTGCAAACACGGCTAGAAGAAGAGGTCATAAATTCCGGTTGGTGCTGACATGGTAGTAAAACTCGTGCGCCAAGTAGCGAGTAGAAAGATGCGCCTATCGCTGTGATCAACTCGAGCCCACAGATATTGTCCACGATCTCTCTCACGGTCCAATAAAGTTATTTACTATATATTTACAGTCACATTTTTCATTGCCATTTGTTGAGTCAGATTAAACTACCGCTTTTTTGGAAACCTTCTGTTTAGGCTGAAATAAGAATGGAAACTGATTGGTTTATTGTTTGCCCTTGCATGGACCTATGTGCAAGATTTGTTTAATGATTGACAGGTGAAATACTACAGACGTGGTTGTTTTTCTAGTAGAGCGTGAGTGAACAATTCTTACGAGCATAAGCGTTTTATAGTGCAGCTGAGTTCTAGATTACTGTATCACTGCGGGAGACAGTGTGGACACCTTCAACAATGCGATAGAGCAGTTCTGTTGACTCGACTTATAGAACCGTGATGATTACACGTATATGTGAATGTGTGCTTTCTCTGCACGCGCAACATTGTAAACCAACCATTGGTAAATAAAGCTATTATGTAGTTTGATTACTGTATTGAAAAATTATCTGAAAGCATCTCTTTTGTGTCATTAGATGGTATTCCATTCGAATATTTGTTTGTCCTTCAAAGGTAACGTGTTAACAGTTCTTGAGCGATTTTCTCTCTTTGCTAAACATATTATTTTCAATGAATGAGTGTCACTAGAATTCTAGCTAACTTGTTATGAACATCGAACTGTTGATTAACGCCGAAGCATCCCGGATGTCTTTTAAGGCAAGGGCTTATAACGCGACAGGTCAGATTGTTATTGTACGTTATTTTTCATTGCAATGATACTTAGTTGCTCAATTAACGTAGTAGATATCCTATGTACTATGCTGCACTGAACTTGGCGGCAATCCTTTAGCAACAACTCGCTGCAAGGCGAGATGCAATGACATTGCGTGTGAGCAATTGTAAAAATGCAGAGTTGTTATTGTTGCTGCTGCTGTTAAGACTGTCGGTTGAGTCATGCCGATAAGGCAGCCTTTGACTGCGTTGAATGACTCGACCTGGTGAACATTCGGACCATTACAACAGGTCCCAGTGATCGTCTTTCAGCTAAGCAATGGCTGAAGTGATTCTAGCGCACTTATTGACGCATGCTCGCCACTTGCCACCGCAGCAAGTCGTGAGATAGACCGTGAACTTGACCCATTGTCCCTCGTCTTCATCTGCGGCGGTTGTAACGCAATGGCGTGAGCTCGGCAAGCAAACAGCATCAATAGCTGCTGGGACGAAAGAAGGCTAAATCTCGGGCTCTCTCGACGCCTGTCTCTTAAGCTGTATTCCAATGGGTTGAGTGCTTGGGTTCCTGCATTGCATTTTGTGGTGCAAGCGTTAGCCTTAGTGCCCGGCGGCAGCGTGGAGGGGGATGGTATTAAGCCGTCTATATATAAATATATATATATATATATATAGAAAGAGAGAGAGAGAGATGGCGAATGAGAGGGGAAAGCAAACATAGAGAAAAGCTGTCAGTGAGCATAGACCTTAAAGTAGTGCGGCTACATTGGTTATAAGTGTTTATAGCGTACGCGCGACATCAATTATCCTGTGTACGTTACATGTTCAACGAAGGATCAGCAAAGCCAATGTATCTGGCGCGCTGCGTAGCGAGGTTTAGATGCGGTGTCGCCGCCGACCATAGAAGGGGCTTCTTTTCTGGAAGGTTTCGGGAGTGCAGAATGCACATGCGTCACTAGCAACCTGTGTAACTAGTGCTGGGCTTGCAAACCCACTAAACCGGATTCCTCCCCACCCTCCCGGGCTCGGTAATACTTGGCATTTTTCCGAAGCTGGGGAAGAGGCGTCTCTGCCGTTTCTCCTTGATTCAGCTACGTCTTTGTCTACCTTTCTGCAGATTTGCATGCACCCATATAGGGTGCTTATGCCAAGATATACACCGTCCTGAAGGGGTGCGTCAAGAGCTTGATGGCCTGGCTGCACTTCCCCTTCCGCCTCCCTCGGCTCCTCGTCTCGAACACATTGCCGAGGCTGCCGCGTGAACCTCTCCCGCTTAGCCCGTTTTTTTGGCTGCCTGCGTCGAACAGGTCCGTCGCCACCTTCCAAGCTTCCGTCGAGGTCATCATATAGCTAATTAGCTCTTTGATAGGGCCGCCCCTAATGGCGGTGGAGCCGTGCTTGGTTCCCAAAGAGGCTCGCAGTGTTGGACAGTGTGTTTCACGCCGTCCTTCTCCCTAGATTTGCATAGCACACAGGTGTCACTGGTGGCCTTCCTTATGTTAGCCGTGCAGCTCTGGAACTGACCGTGCCCGGTCAGAACCGTAGCTGTTTACCAAGTCAACTCCCTCAATATACGAGCCAAGACTATGGGCAAAGAAACCCTAGTGCAAAAAAACATATATATATATATATATATATATATATAGGTCAGGCTATGCATGTTAGGTTTGATATACAGGTGAACATATCGAAAAACCGCCGGGAGCGCGAAAACGCATAGCTCCGTCGAAAAGTCTAAACAAACGGCGTTACTCGTAGGCAGGCTGAGGGGGCAGCGATATTGCCCAGATTCTGCGGATATAAAGTCAGCCGCCAAAGATGTACGAGTCGACTCAGAGATATACGAAATATTCTCGTGCGCGTTACTAGCGTTGTATTTAGGCAATGCTAAGAGGCAGTACAGGGGCTCATCTGATTCACTCGAAGTTGTAGTGGCATTGGTCGAAGAAGCGCCGGGGACGATTCGTATTGCCGACAGCAAACATGAGGCCAGATTACTTGACAACGTAATGATATGCGCTTGATTACGTTACGGAGAGACCTCGGATAGCCGCGTGATAGAGCTGCCTGATAGGCCTGTATCATTCGCCGGTCTAGCTTGACAGGAACAAAGTGAACTTCTCATCGAGATCCGACAATAACACCATACGTATTGTGTCTTTTGTTCAAAACCTCGGCGTTACGTTGACCGCAAGGTTCGATCTTAGAGCCGGCATATATAGCACCGCCCAAGCTGTCCAGTCTGCAGCGCTTGCTTGAAACACAATTTCTGTGTGTTGCCTTATCGTCAAGCAAACTCTCATTTTTATTTAAACCTTTACAAAAGCAAACGCCTTGTTGCCTATGGACGAATTTACTGTTGTTGAGTTTGGATACCATATCTTAACAGAAACATTGATTCTCCTGAACGTATTCAGTTGAAAGTTACCAAGTGTACTGCTATTATTAGATGCCGTGTTGTGATGGCAAAATAGCTGACTGATTTGGTGATTTCGAGTAGCACGTTATTCGAATCTTTACATACTCACCAACATTTTTCTCTCACAGGCGAGCGCAGCAAAGACGGCCACTCTCGAGGGCTACAAGGCGCTATTGGAGGAAGCCCTTTCGCGGCTGCTCGAAGCCGAAGACCGAATCAAAAACGCCCCCGAGGCATCGACGAGTGAAGACGTCGAACTTGTCAAGCAGATGTACTACGAGCACGAGGTAAACGTAGCGCTTATTTCCCCGAGCAAGTGGGATTGTTTCCCGTTGTGCATCTAGATCTGATTTATATAGTAGTTCCGTCATTTTGCAGTGGTCGTTTATGACGCTTACGTCTGCCCTTCTCATTGCCCATGTTCTTACTCGGTTCTGTCATAGGCATTTATGCAAGAAGTGCGAAGTCAGCAAGAAGATACTGTGGATATTCTTCGGCAAGGCAGGACTATCCTGAAGAACGATTCGATCGGTCTTCAAGAAGACGAATCACAGAGTCTCAGCGCGCAGATCTCCTACGTCAACGAAAAACTACAAAGTTTGCGTGACCAAATAACCCAGAGGTTGGCATTGTGGCTTGTCTACTGATTGCGTGTATGATAGTGGTGTCGGGAGACATGTAGTTTTCTTAGTTTATTGATTAGTGTCTACGATTTTCTATTAAAATAAATATTTCAATAAAGCGTTTTCCAGTTAGACATGCATGCAATATCACAGAGGAAGGCACAAGAAGAGTATTTATTCAGGCAGAGAAAATATGATTAAGACTAAGTAACGGGGCTTACCCCGTCTTAGTGATTACTATGATTTAGATCAACGACAGTGGCGTAGGATCGGTAGGATGCCACTAGCTATATTTAACTAATATCATTAGCTATAGAGATTGAATAAGAGGGGGTCGTATGTTGCAGGCAAGCAAAGCTCTACGAGGTTTTGATGAAGCTTCAACAGCAACAGCTGAACAAGCTCCGAAGCTGGCTGACGGAGCGCGAAGATGCTTTAAGTACGATCGCTCAGCCTGGCCCCGATTACGAGGCCACCTCGATGCAGGTTGGCGTCCTCCATAAACTGCAAGAGGCCATCGAGCAGCAGCAGGAACTTGTGGCCAGCCTCAGCAACATGATTATCAACGTCGATGATCCTGACTTTACCGACCTTGAGGATCAACTGGCGGCAACTGGCGAAAGGTAACAAGAATAACCACACACACTATATATATATATATGTATATATATATATATATATATATATATATATATGTATATATATATATATATTTATATATATATAGCCAGCCGAGATCAGGTAGTGTCATTGTGCCCATAAGAAACGAACTCTAAACGAGCTACGATCTTTTGTAGGTCTTATACTATGTAGGGAAGCTGGCATCAATCGTGTGCACACACGTCAAGCGTTCTACAAAAAGGCGGCGCAAAATTTCACGAATGTGCATAGCATATATGGTGCACCATACATGTGTTACGCCTACACGTATCTATTCAGATTCAGAACGTGGTTTATTTGCGAAACTGCACTACAAATGATTACGTTTTCGGGAGAAAAATATGTCTGGATCGTATGTGTGTGTGCATCTAACGGGACAACTTTGATCGATCCCCACAGGTACTCGATGTTCTGCCAACTCGTCGAGGAGAATGGTGTCAAACTGCACCAAATGCACGCCGTCCTGCAGCTGATGATCTTCGAGGAGGAGTTCTTCTCGCAGTGGTTCCAGGAAAAGGAGGATGCGTTGACCGAGCTCGAGGCACAGTTCGCCAGCGAGATCGTTGATGCTGGAACAGCCGCCTCTGCCGAGGATCCTGAGTCGTCGACGGCGGCGGCGACGACAACAACAACCACCACAACAACAACGACGACGGCGAGTGCAGCAGCAGCAGCAACAACGGCAAGCGACACCTCGTCACCGGCTTCGTCGGTTGACGCCGCCGAGGCCATTAAACGCCTGCAGGCCATGGCTGCGGCCCTCAGCAGCGAGAACGCTCGACTCACGCAGCTCTGCCGGCAGCTACAGATGACAGCCGAGAAACAGGACAAGGGCTGCCAGGCACTTGTCGAACTCACCAAAAGGTTTGAACTTTCGTCGACAGATGGTGGCAGAAGTCCTTTTGATCTGGCATATATATATATATATATATTGTATGTGATTGTAAACGATTAGTCTATTTGATCTGACATATATATATATATATATATATATATATATATATATATATATATATTGTACGTATTGTAAATTATTAATAAATCATCACAATATTTGTATGGTGGTATTTATCACATTTACTCCAGCATTCTTTACATCGACATTCGTCTTGTGGTTCATGGAAGCCCTCCACGCTGCATAGAACGTAATGAAATCCGTGGGCTGCGGTCGTTGAGGCAAGGCCGTTGTTAAATAGCGATCTTTCACCCCGCTAGCCCTCCGCCCAGTGCTTCTCATTGCTGCTGTCCCATAAATTCCTATGTCTACCTCGCTAATTTTGGTTCGCCAATTTCGCATATAAACGTCAAAGGCGCACGTCTTCTTCAGATTCCATCGTTTTTGTAGCTCCTCTGTTAGCAGTGGGCCACCCTCCAACACGTGGACCACCCTATTTCTGCATGTATTTGAAAGCGCAAAAACCCTCTTTAGAAAGAAAAACCTTACCCCATCGATTAAGCGCATTTCGTCTACTCCCACCTTATCCCATATTAGTGAAATGCCATGTTGTGGCGATGGGCGCTATCTGTATCCCAAAAAGGGCTACTGCTGCATCGACCGAAAGCTTATGTGGACATTTAATTGGCTGCGATAGTGGCCTTCCTAACCCTATCCTGGATGTGTGATCGAAAACTACCGCCCCTTGTTGTTAAGGTGAGCCCTAGGTATGTGAATTTATTTACAAATTTTAATTTCTTTCCCCTGATTTGAAGTACGTCATCCCTGGCCAGACGGCCGCCTCCCCAGCAATGCCAACCCCGTTGTCAATCAGCACCGTGTTTTGTTTTAAGATGCTGATGAGCCACCTCAGCATTGCTCCCGGCACTCCCATTTTAGCTAGCTCTTTACCTATCTTATCCCTTGGCGCTATGTCAAACGCCGCTTTTAAATTTACAAACACAGCATATAGGCAATTCTTCGGCCTGGACAGAATCCCAGATTGCTCCGAGCAGCCCTTCAATTGCTGAGTGAGTTGAACTTCCCTTCCTAAATCCATGCTGCTCCTCTGGTATTACCCCCCTTTCCTCTAAGAAAGACTCCAATCTGCTAGCTATTATTCCTGAAAATATTTTGTATGGGCAGCTCTTTATTGCTATTCCCCTCCAAGCCTCTGGTTCCGTTTCTATACCCTTTCCTTTGGGAATGATAATTAATGTCGCTTCCCTCCAGGCCTGTGGAATTTCCCCAGTGTTTAAGCATTCATTGAATAGAGCTTGCCAGCATGGCGCGAGAACTAAGGTATCTTTCATGTGTTCATTCCTTATCAAATCATTTCCGTGCGTTTTCCCCCGTGGTGCTCTGTCGATTGTTTCCATTACTTCCCTAAGAGTGATTGCCCTCACTATCCAAACCCTAGCTTCCTCTGTCGTTTGATCTCAGGGGCCTTCATATTCTACCACCGTTTTCGGGGTTGTATCCGACCCGGCCAATATCCTCCCAAAATGTTCGACTAGCCTGCCCGTCCCTACTGAACATTGCCTCGTCCCCTTTCGCCTCAGCCATGTATATGGCCGCACTTCAGCCTCTCTTATTGCTGCCCATTCTTTCTTTTCCCAGTACCTTTGCTTTTCTTCTTTATACGATGCCTTAATCAACCGTTTAACCAACGAAACCAACGGCCGCATAACCGGAACGATTTTTTCGTATTCCCGCGTCAACCTATTGGCCTGCTTGGCCATCCTACACCGCTCACTAAACCAAGGCCTTTCGCTTCTCTTCTGCATCGGTAGTATCGCAGAATTTAATGACGCTACCAGGCTGCGTTCGTAGCAATCTATGTGTATCGCCTCTGGCACCGGAAATACTTTGTTAAGACCCTGTAATAGAGTATTAACGTTAAGCCTTCTTCCTGAGCTTTCCCCCCTTCCCCGCTCTTGAACAGTCCCCTTAATTTTCACACAGATGCCCATCGGTATATGCTTTCTAAGTCCCGCCCCTTCCTGTAACGTATTGTTTTCCCTGCGAACGTTATGTCCTTTCTATCCATATCTGTTGCAAATAGGTCAATGACTACGAACCAGAGTTCATATGTAAACACATTCGCGCTGTTGACTACCCAGCAACCGATTTCATCCAGTACGTCTAGCAAGGCTACCGTTCTTTCCGAATCAATTCTGTCTAATCTCGCGTTAAAGTCCCCTTCTATAATTATTGGAGCCTTTCTCGGTAACGCTTCTATACCCAGCAAGAGGCGCTCAATAATCGCTTCCGTTGACTCCGTCCCCGCCGGTTGCACATAGGTGGCCATTATTTCTAGTTTGGGTGAAGCTACTGCAATCAGATTTTCTGCTACTATTTTTACGTTCATTTCTCCTACCAATGGTCTAACAAAAACTGATACTCCCCCGCTTGGCCTACCCGGACTCTCTCTACAAGACGCCGGTGCATGGTACCCATAGAATCCCCGTATATCAAACTGCTCTCGCGCCCAGGTCTCCGTCAAGATAAGAATGTCTATCCCTCTGTTAGCGTCGTCCCCTAGCAGATCTAACACCCCCCTCCCCTCGCATCTGAACGCACCCACTACTGGATTTTGCTGGTTCAGCCGGTTCTCGTACGCAAGCGGCCTGTTCACCGTTGTCTTCAGATGTCAAATCGACTTGAAGCATGAGGAAGATGTCGTTGCACGATCTGCGCTTCTGTCCTGTCGTGTAGGTCTGGCGCTATCAGCGTCATTGGTCGTGGGTTGCAGCAAAGGCGAGGCGGCTGACGGGGCGCCCATCAGCCCTCCCAGAATGCTCGGGATAACCTCCTGAATGGTCCTAGCCACTGTTTGCGCGATGATATCTTTCAACATCGGCATAATCTTTGAAATCACCTGTTGCACTTTATCCTCCTCTATCAGCAGCGGCACGTGCTGCTCACTCAAATTATTTTCGACGGTCGCAGGTGGAGCACTTGTTAGTGCTGGATCCTTCGGTGGTTCGGGTCTTTGAGGTTTGGATGTCGCCTCGTTGACTTTGATCCAATTTTTTACTACCGGGGACCAAGTGCGCCTTGAGAAGTTATCAGATGCCTGTATGTGGCCCACAGGTGTACAGAGTGGTACTAACGGGGCATCCAAGCGCTTCCCAATGCTATTTTGAGACGATTTTTGTAATAATTCCATGCGCTTTAGTCTATGTGGACATGAGCCTCATATGAATGTATTATGTATATGTATATATATATATATATATATATATATATATATATATATATATATATATATATATAGACAAGGTTCACATAATCAGAAATATGCTTGCTTACATTACTAAATCGTTGTAAACATGTGTTCATTATCGTGGTGGTTGGTGATTAGGTGTGACGCAATTGTGTGTCGCTGGGACGCTCTTATCGATCGGATGGACAACCTGGCTCATCAGGTAGCATCAACGGCTAAGGACCGAAGTGACCTTTGGCTCAAGAAAATGCAACTCGGCCAACTGCGCAAGGACACAGCCAGCCGAGATCAGGTAGTGCCATTGTGCCCATAAGAGACGAACTCTAAACGAGTTGCGATTTCTTGTAAGTCTAATGCTATGTAGGGAGGTTGGCATCAATCGTGTGTACGTCAAGCGTTGTATAAAAATGCAGCGCACATTTTAACGAATGTCCGTAGAATATATGGTACACTATATATATATATATATATATATATATATATATATATATGTTTTTAGTATTCGTAAAACATGTATGTAAATACTTAAACGCGATGCTTTTTTTGTAATTCTTGGTCAGGTCGACGCCGTGCAAACGAGCAGTGGAAGCAAAAAGCGCAGGTTGGAGGGAGGCGGAAGCATCTCTCGAAAGAGCTCCTTTTCGCAGTTAACCAAAGAAGTTTCTCTTGCCTTTACCGCTCTGAATCGGCTTGAGACGCTCGTCGGCATCACGGTCGAAGGTGGCCGTGTCGGCACCTTCTGGGAGGCAATGGGCCCGGACGAGCAGCTCCGAAAGCTTGACGAAGCCGATAAGATCATCAAGAAAACTCGCCTTGAGATCACCGTTCAAGAAGCAAGATCTGCTCTTGACGAACATCTCAAGGGACAGGGTGGGCATAGTTGACAATAATCGATTGTATATATATATATATATATATATATATATGTGTGTGTGTGTGATTAAAAAACTAATTTTATTAGTAATGACACTCTACTAATCACCAATCAATTCCCTGTTTCGAAAAACCTATTTCTTTTTTTAATACAATATGTAAATGCATTAAAAATGCTGTCCCTTTTCCTGTTAAATTACATAATGGTGCCAGGATAAGTACTTATTTAGTTCCCAATTTTAATCCTCCTTGATTTCTTGTAGTGTTTGTAAAATTGCTTGAGATGGTGTGTTGTTTTGGTAGAGAAAGGTGAGGTTTTTTCTTCACTAAATGCGGGCAGATTCAAGTTAATTTTTGCTTGACTCACTGTAATTGCTAGTAGTAAAGGTTTGTAGTAATTGTTTCGCTAAGCAAGTAATTTGTAGTGAACGACACTTTTAAGATAACACAAGCGATCCAAGACAGCAATTACTTTTTTCGTGGATATCTCGGCTGAATCTGGGCGCTCTCATTTTTTGGCATGCTGCGAAGCTGGCACACGGCACGCATTTAATTCAGTCATCATTATGAGGCATTCGTTTAGAGGGCTAAGAAATTATTTTAGATTTCTGATGTGTTATCGAAATTGCTGCTCTGATTGTCTAGATTCATCTTAAAACTCTCGATTAGCTACTGTGTTCTTTTGCTGCATTTTGAGATAACAGCGTCTTTTTTATGGGCGAGGACGTTCCTTTACCGTTGAGGTCAAAATTAACATCTCGAAACTCTTAATTGGGATTATTGCTTTGATAGAGTTGCGCCCAAATTTATTAAAAATAACACGAGAGAGAACCCCTAAGAAGAGGTCGTGTTTTTAGAGTCTGTAGAAGAAAGCAATCTTATTTTGGTTTTCTGCACGAAATATTATTTTTCGTTATAAAGTCAAGACAATAAACAACACTAGCAAATTCAGCATAGTCATATTGGATAAGTAATTGCCCTCTTCCGCTGTAAGCTCCTCCTGGTTGGCTTTGGGCGATCAACACAACAGCTTAACATAACGCGCAAATGTTTGTGACAACCTTATATATGAGTATATCTATTGTTGTATCGTTGAGTCTATGCCGAATCCCTTAAGTTGGGTTACGCAACTTCCTAATCCGATACAGCGAATGTTGGAATAAAGTATTACCACTGATGATAAGATAGCGGAGGGTAACGAGAGCCATAATATTCCCTTCTAGACGTATATATATATATATATATATATATATATATATTAGTTTAACCAATCTGGTGTGGAAATAATGCATGTGTATATATACAGGGAAATTGACGTCTGCCATGCGATCTCGATTCACGTATCTTGTTTCAGTGGCGGATGACAGTGGTGAGTCGCTGAAAAAGAAATCCGAGGAACTCGAACGGCGTTGGCTTGCCGTGCGAGCGGTCGTACGTTCACAGCGTGAGAGAGCGCAGGGACTTGTCGAAGTAGAGAGGCTACGGGGCGGTATCAACATGCTCGTGAGGGATATCGAATCAAAGCGGCGCTTCATCGACTCGTGCGATGGGCTCGTGGTCGAGGACGATGCGGAAGAGACTCCAAGCGACCGTGATGAAGTCAACATCACGCGAATGCTTCGTGAATGTTCGGTACGTCGCTGAATGCTCGTAGTCCACCCTTGTCAACCAGTTTATGAGCCGTAAACTACAAAACTAAAACAGATTCCTGTATTGTTAACAAAACGAGAACAATAGAATAGTGACAGAAGACTAAAGAAAGTTTCGTCTGTAGAGCAGGATACCTGGTAAAGTGTTATATTGCTAAATGTAACCACTGACTTGTAAGTGACCTTGATTGAATGTGACCATTGACTATGTACCTAACAAAGGTGACTTGAATAATTGATGAGTAAATATTGCTAAATGCCGTTCCGAAGTGCCTCCGATACGGAGAGGTTGCATTACAGTTTGGAGTACTACTCTCTGCGTTCGCATATAATCAGTAGCAAACTCACCGGGACCAAATTTTAGGGCGCCTGGTACTCAGTGTGTCATACAGAATTAGCGGGACAACACTTATACAGTACACTATTCACTGCATGCCCCACCACCATAGCCAACTTTTTACGCTATTGTGCTATGTTCGCATAGGCACACCCGTCTAGTCACTTTGTGTATGAATATCTTGTATACTCATCAGGCTATATTCCACATTTTGCAATGCCAATACAGAGCACAATATGTGCGCAGGTACACATTTACAGACATTGTGATTTCTATGGTATATATATATATATATATATATATATATATATATATATATATATATATATATATATATATATATATATATATATATATATATACCATAGAAATCACAATGTATATAAGATATATATAAGATGGCTTAGTGGCAAAGCCTTTGCCTAGCATTCGAGAGGACTGGGTTCGAGAGCCAGACCGGCCACTCTTAAATTGGCTTGCATGGTTTCCAATTTAGACAAGGTAAATGCCGGAGTGTTTTAAAAATTAGCCATGACATGAAAAAAACCGTACACGGGCATTAGCCTTACGGAAAATCTAAAAGAATATATATATCCAGCCAGCTAGGACGAAATGAGAGAATGAAGTTGGTTCGCTATATGCCATACGCAGTCCGTGCTACTGCGTTGTTGTTGTTGTTTTTGATACTGTGGCTGCTGCTGCCGACGCCGCTGCCGTGGCAATTTAAACTTTGCCGTTAATTGCGTCGCTACTTCAACTGCAATGGCCATTACAGCAACGCCTAGCGGCCGCCCGCAAGCAAAAGGAGCAGGTGCAACAGCTGGCGCAGGGTGCTGCTGAAGTTCAGGCATCGCACCCGTTGTTGGCGAGCAACGCGATCTTCGCCCAGTTCCAGGAGGTTGTCCAGGAGTGGCACGACACTCACCTCGAGATGGAGGAACTCGAGCGACAGCTGCAGGCCTCGCTTCTCGCCGGGCCTCCACCCAAGCTGCTGAAGAGCGTGTCGCTTCTCGACAAATGGATTGGCAGCATCAACGCCACGCTGCTCGGCGACTCGATTGCGATGCGGCCACTCGACCAGATGCAAGAGCAGCTCAAGACTTATTTAGTACGCATTCCTTTATTTATATTATCGTATGTATATGTTGCCCATTGATCTCCGTAGCAGTCGTCTGGTGTTCCTGTGCAGGCAAACAGGCGCTGCTGTCTATCTGCTTGAGCACTATAAAGCACCTAGAGACACTGGCTGCCGCAGTCTTGCTGCAAAAGTTTTGCTTACTCTAGCTTAGCAGCCTCAGTTGGATTAATCAATTACAAGACGTTTGCACACTCGGCAGTGCTCGTCCTATATAACATATACACTGCCGACTGTGCAAACGTATTGTAATTGAATCATAAATCATCACAATGTTTTCTAGTATATATATATATATATATATATATATATATATATATATATATATATATATATATATATATATATATATATATATATGTGGTCCTCCAAGAATACGTTCAAACTTTGGGATCTTGTACAACTAGGCGAAAAAATTATTATTTTCCAATGAATCAGGGGGGGAGTGTTTTCTAAAAATAGGGTATTTGCGCGTGAATGTCAAAATTTAATAATTGCAAAGAATTTCATTTCTTGAGAAATATCTTCAATACAAAATTGGTTCTGCTTTGACAGGGTTACTGAGACTCTCGCAATTGCAGATTTAGTTAAGACGTGGCAGGATCAAAAAGGATGGTTGGCTTTATACAACCACTTTTGGTAATTTCGCTCACTGAAGACATCCGTCCCCTTGTTCAATTGCGAACAAAATATTTTTTTGCCGAGTTGTACTAGTCTGAGAAATTTTATATATATATATATATATATATATATATACATGCACACAAACCGCTTCTAGTGATTGGAATGATTGCTACTAATGTTTGAACTGCATCTCTCGTGTGTTTTCAACGCGGATGATAGGATTTTCAAGAACAGGTCAATAAGGAAGAGGGCAACCTGCACGAGCTGAACAACACTGCTGAGGACCTTCTGCGCGCAGAGCACCAGCGGCCGTGGGCCGATCCGTTCGAGCGGCAACTGACCAAGATGAACAAGTGCTGGCACAGCGTCACCAACACACTTGCCGAGCGCATTCGCATACTGAACAAGCACGTCGATACATTGCGCAGCTTCCATGACGAGATGGACTCGATCCACGCGTGGATGGATGGCATCGGCGAGTTTGTCTCAGACCGGGATAAACGCTGGAGCATGCTCGATCTTGACAAGCTTGAAGAACTGCTCGACCAGGCGCAGAATCTGCGCTCAGATATCGCCACCCTCCAGCCGAACGTCGATAACGTTAACTTCCTCGCGGCCGAAATTTCGAAGCTCGCCGAGCCGGCGTTCGCCGTCGAGTTGCGGAAGAGCGTGACCGCGATGAACCAGCGATGGCTGAAGGTCACTGAGGAGGCGACTTCGAAGGCGACGGTGCTGAAGGACGCCATCCACACCAGTAACTCGCTCACGGAAGAGCTGCGCAACCTCTATCGGTGGATCGAGGATTTTAGCAAGGTTTGTGTGACCTCGTGTGACTCACACCCAGATGTCAACAACATTATGTAATGGACTTATAGACCTAGAACTCCTATAGTACGTGTACACAAAGCCTTTGCGGCTCTTTGTTCCTCAAGATAAGAGCATTTATGTGCATTCTTTTAATTAACATCATACTGTCAAGGCGGTGTCACATTAGGGTGCGGCAACATCTTTATCGGTTTGTACTACACATGGGGTGTGTATAATTGATGTCTAAACTATCCTATCAAGTATATCCTATTAAGTTAATGTTAGCCTGTTCGTGTCAGCGTTCGCGTACCAGAAAAGCTTAACGAGATTTGTCATGATTGTACTTGAAAAGCTCTGCCTGCTTCTATAGCATTATCGTTATTTCACCGCTACCAATTCAAGTTAGAACAGGACAGTCGTGAAACTAAGGCGAAAATAGCAACTGGCGCTATTTTGTAATGTACTCTACTGTTTTTGGGCGTTTTTGGGCCCATAGAATTTGCGTAGCGTCTACGCGGGCTCTCCTAATATTCTACGTTGTAGCGTGGCCCTGAGGCCTTTAATTCGTTGTCATCGTTGTGTTTGGGTGCGACAATGTAGGTGTCAATCTCTATAATAGCAATAATGTGTATTCCAAGACTAGTATCTAACGAAACCAATTCGTATATATTCATAGGAGACGTTTCCCACAACTCCCATGGAACTGGGAATCGATGTTCAGGCTCGCCTGAAGCATTTGCAAGCGCAACGCGAGAAAAAGAAGGCCAAAGATCGAGCGCTCGAAAAGTTGGAGCACCAGATGACTCAGATGGTAACAGCTGGGAAATTAGAGGACGTCGAAGATTTGCGTGAGGATCTCGACACTATAAAGCTCACATGGAAGGAGCTAGACGCACGTATATCTCGAGCCGAGGAAGGTCTTAAGGGTGCTTTACCGAAATTAGCTACTTTCAAGAGTAAGTACAAGTGGGCTTAATATGACTTAATATATGTCCGATGGAATAGTGTTGCCTTTGAGATATTGAAATCCTATTTGTTTAGCTGATGGATAAATACAACTTCTCTTAATCTCTTTCTCTCTTGCATCTTTTTACCCTAGATTTGATAGTCATGGAAACGGAGTGGCTGAATCGATTAGAGAAGAAACTAAAGAAGCCGCCACAGTCCGCCGTGGATGCCGAAGATGCTTCCGGACTACTTGATGTGAGTTCTAGTTCTTTTGGCGTATGACTTAATTATATGTCCGATGTCCGAATCAATCTCGTATTTCACTTTATAGTAAAATTTTGCATACACGTGCTTCATTGGACTGGCATAGCGAATACAGTATAACATTTGCAAGCACTTTTCAGGATTTGGAATCATTCATGAAGTCAGCCAAGCCGGAGCGTGTACGCGAGATCTCGCAGATTCGAGACGATATGCTTAGACTCAATGTGATGACCGAGTATGTTCGTACCGAAGCCGACCGTGTTCTGGATCGAAGTCGAGAGCTGAACAAGCAAGTGGCTGACGGAGTTGACTTTTTGGAGCTGTGTATCAAAGAGGCCCAGGACACGGAGGATTGCGTTATGATCCTAACGAGTAGCATCGCCAAGAGCGAAGAGGCGCTTAAAAAGGATATTCCGAAGGAGGACATGGAGCAGGAATGGGAGGACATGAAACGGGTCAAAGAGGTCATTGATAAACTAAGTGCTCGAGCTCAGGACTATGCTAAAGATGGACGGGTTGAAGCTGCTAAGCGTATCACGGAACGCTTAGACGTGTTTGTGAAGCGATACTCTGTTGTGCTGACGAAGCTGCGTGCCGGCCTAATTCCGGCAGACTTCGAAGAGAAGCTCGCAAATGTCGAGGCATCTCTTTACGCTGTAGAGATGGCTTCGAAAGACGTCGAACTCGAAAGCCATGAATGCGAGTTTATTCAACAGCAGCTACAAAAATGTATGGATATATACGGAGTTCTAAGCTCGATGAAGCCAGAAATGGAGCTTTTAATCAGAAATGGGCGCACATATGCTAATTACTATGAAGAGCCGGCGGTTCTTAACAAGCGACTGGATAGCATAAAGGAACGATACAATGCGCTTGGCGATGGTGTACCTACAACCAAGGTCATGCTCGAGAAGGCATTTGGCTACGCCAAAGAGGTAGAACAGTTATACAATGGTTTGGCGCCATGGCTTGAGCAGGTCCGCACTGACATCGTTCAACCGGAATATGTACAGGTATGTATTTTGTTTTCTTATTTCTAATGCTGTATCAGCCAGGTATATAAGAGGGACAGATTAAAATATAGGTATATAACGATCGGCTTACAATTGCGTATATTGGCAACAACTGACTTCTTTTATTTTATAGACACTGCAAAGTACAAGCAAGAGTAAATCCAAGGAGTTTGGAAAACGTCAAGATACGTGTGTTCATATGAGGTATTCTCGAACCAATAGAATTATATATACGTATATTTTTTGCCATGCCGAAAATTTCAGAAAGTTCAACTCGAACTCGACCAGCGGCGGCCGTTGTTCCACAAGCTATTCAAATACGTGGATAAACTCAACGCCTTGTCGAAAACGGAGCTCACACTTCTCAAGAGGTCGATTGACCCGTTGAAAGAGTACTTCGTCGGCGTCGAGAAGCTGTTTACCGTCGAACGGAGAGCGGAGATCCGCCTGTTGCTGGATAGCTTTAACGCGAAATGCGTCCGGGTGAAGACCTGGCTTGAGGGAGCCGAGTTGTACTTCGAAGCCAAGGAGGAGTACACCTCGTCGCCTGCCGGCCAGCGCCGACTCGAGGGTCTATCGAACGAGATTGCACGAGCTAAATGATGTCGTCAAAAAACTGCGTGAGGAAGCTGTCGAGCTCATGAAGGCAGACGAGCGCTACACTCTCTTGGTGCAGCCACAGCTAACCCAGTTAAGCGAGCGCTGGAACACCATGGTCGATCGGCTCCGGGAGAAAGGTCTTACCGGACGCGATGACGTGCTCGTTGAGCTCAAGACGTTCCTGGAAAGGATGGAGGCCGTTGAGCAGCGACTGAGCGATGTGTCGCTCATACAGAAGGACGATAACGTTATGGAGGAATGTGATTCATTTGCTAAGGTAGGTAGGCACGCCTATGGCGGATATCTGTGGATCCTGAGCAGCTACTTAGAGCTAGACTCCCGCTTGTCTTACGATTATTGCCTAGTGCTCATTTCGGTTATGTAAAAACGTTGAAGTCAATAGGGACGAGCCCGATAAGTCACGCGGTGACGCTGGTAACGTAGCTTTCGTAGTACGTTTGTTTAGCGTTGTTGCCTTCGCTATATATTGTATTTGCTCTTTGTCACAGAATCTGTGTGCTGAGGTGGTGATTATGGACGCTGCCGTCGATCAGTTGAACAATAAAGTTGCTGATAGTGGAGTATTCGGTGAGGAATGGCCCCGAGTGCGCGAACGTTGGTTGCGATGCCGGAAAATGATGGAGTGCTCACAGAAGCGGGCTGAAGAAGCTAAGGAGAAGTGGGCATGCTTTGAGAAGGAGGCTAAAGACAAAGAAGAAGCGGTTAAAAAACTACTTATTCAGCTTGTTCAGGCCGTGGACAACCTTAAAAAAGGCGTAAAGGATGTGAGTTGACAGTCACTAATATATTATTGCGAGAGGAATACTGCGCATCCCGCAGGAATGCGCTAAGGCTATAAACGTGTAATTTCTAGACCTTTGCACCGAACTAGCTTATGGTACCCCTTTTCTGCAGGTTAATAAGTAAAGAGGAAACAGTTCAGTGCTATGCATGTTCCTCATGAGGGCTGTGGTGGCCTGTGGCTAGATGCCGTATGATGTCTTCAATCTAACGTAGTACCATTTTTGCTTACTCGAACAGAACGCTCTCGAGAGCGCTGCACGTATCGGTGAAGAGGTAAACTCAATAAAGAAGAAAGCTCAGGAATTTCAGGACCTGGGCATCCCTTCGAGTGCTATCCGAAGCAAACTTGCCAATCTAACTTGCTTGTGGGGCGAGGCCCACACGCAGATTAACGAGCTGAAGAATCTCCGCCGCATCTCTAGTTCGCACAACGACGTTCGGTCGCCGCGTAATAATGAAAACGCTAACGGGACACAAACCAAATATTCCACCCCCCAGCGACTCGACAGCGCATACAGTTCGCCAACATCGAGTTTGGCCGAGTATCAGGATAAAGTTGCTAAGCTTCGTGAGATGCTTTCGTCATTGCAGCGAATGCTCGCTGATGAAAACTTCACGGAGTTTGGAATAGCGCAAAAGGAATTGCTTGAGGTACGTTGACGTGTTTTGTGTTAGTGTGAATGTCGCAGAATCGCAAATAAGATTCTAAGGGTGTCCGAATTTCCTAGTAATCAAGAAAATCTGAAAAATCTGAGTTTAGTCGATTATTATAAATGAGTGGAAGCATATAGTTGTGAGCCCAAACAAGATACTTACTCTGTCTGCATTCCTATTTCGTTACAGACCATAAAAGAGTCAATTGACTCTTTGAAAACGCCGATCGACACAACGAAGCTGGAACACAAGACCGTTTACGCTTCGGCGAACGCCGACGAGATCCAGGAGTTAAACTCGACCGTCGAAGCGCTCTCAAAAGAGTGGAATGCTCTGAAGAGTTCGTTTGCAGCGGTCAACGAGCGCTGGTCAAAGAACAAAGAAATGTGGCAGCAGTTCAACTCCAAGTACAAGAAGTTCACCCATTGGCTCGACCTCATCGAGGCCAACATTCGAGATTCGACTGAAGACGGCCGACTCCAGCTGGCGCTGCTGAAGAAAAAAATGCCGGTATGCCTCTGCATGTGGTTTGCTTCTTCGCGCTCTCTCTCTCCCTCGCTGGCTTTCCCTCTCTCTTTATATTAATATCACATACAATATTTGGTTAGTTCAAGAATGTACGTGATCGCCTTAACCCACTGGTTGGTAACCGCAGCAGTTGGCCGCTGATGATAAGGGTAACAATGACGGTTCTAATGTTTGGGCTTCGTGTGCGTCTTCGTTTGGCGAACTTCAACTTCAGGACTACGAGTCGCAGGCAGCTGAACAGCTACCGCTGTACGACAGGACGAGACACGTGGGTCGAGCACTGCTTACGCAATGCGGCCCAGTCGACGTGTCCGAACTGGCGGCAAAGCTCGACGCGATTGAGAAACGCTGGAAGACGCTGCTCGTTCAGCTGCAGAAAACCAAGACCAACGGCAAGCGGCCGAAGAGCGGCGACCAACTGCGTGAGGACATGCTCCAACTACGTGCCTGGTTCATGGAGGCCGAAACCCTGCTCACTATCAACCCACCGCCGCACGACCTTCCCGAAGGCTTCGAAAAGGTTACTCACTCGCACACACACACACAGGCACACATACCTCACGAAGACGACAGGACACCCAGAACAACAACAATGCCAATAGCCATTTTAACAACACCAATAACGATATTATTAGCTTTACTATCTACACAACCATTAGCACTACAATAACTAACACAACTATTACCACTATATAAGAAACATACGGCGACAGTTCCAATTCCCTATAAACTTTTTCGGGCTGACCCTCAGTCATTATTTAACGTCTACTGGTGCTTTAGCATTGCTTTGTAAGACGAACGCCATAAATACAAATGTGCAACGGTGGGGATCGAAATGGTGATCGAAATACCCTATATCACATCTGCAAGCTTGTAATATTTAGCTTTGGTTATACGCGTGCAGATGCCAGGCAATAAACAAGTGACTGATTTTTTGGCCGCACGTATTAATGTCAGAAATGAATAATCATTCGTAGTTTGATCAGGCAATTTGGCTTTTTTATCGAGTGGGCGCATTGCTTTCACAGCTATATGGGGTGAATTGATTTTTAGATGTAAATCTTATCAGGGTATTTTAGAAGCGCTGTGGTATCTTCATTTTCACTCAAAGTATGAACAAAAAAGCATATGATATCATTGTTGCTCTGATATCTCGTTCCGGAGAGATATTTTGAGATTTCCAAACAAAACATAAACGCACAGGGTCACGTCCCACGGAATCCTGCAGATTTTTGGGCCGTGGGTTGTGGATTAATAACCGCCGACGGTTTCTCAAAAGTCTCTCTCAGAAGTTCCAAATGGCTTTCCGAAGATGACAGGTGTATTACTTGTTGCTAAATTGTTTGCAATAGCCACTTAAGTCTACTCTATTTCATGCATAAATACGGATGCAATGTTTAATGCACCGCACCATTTGCTTTGCCCGCTATGTCCATCTCTTTAGCTATTTCGCACAGCTTCAATCGGCAGTCAGTCATTACGAATGTGAAGACTTCTAGCACAATTTTCTCGTCCGAAGCTACTTTTGGTCGTCTAGAACGTGGAACGTCTAGAATGTCGTGTAGAACCTCAATGTCCGTACTATCTTTATTTAATGAGGCAATATATTTGGTAATCGTACTGTACGCCAATGCATGAGTTACGTAAACTGCATGTAATTTGGCGTTAATTTCCGTTGCAGTTAAGCCCTCAAGAAAATTACAGTATTCGTTCTGCTCCATTGCCCCTGGAGGGTCTGACATATTACAGTTGTGCGACCTGCTACAAACACAATTCAAAAACAATTCGCATGACACTTATTGTTGTTACTTCTGAGAAACGTATATACCACCTAGTATAGTAGCACCTTATATATCTATATATATATATTTTTTTCTTTGTTTGTTTAACCTATTCGGAGGGTCTTTGTAAAATGAATCTTCGAACTCGGAGTTTGGAACAAATTTGTAGTAATGCAAAATGTTTTATAAATTAGAAGCGTACTTCTAAGGCCGTTTTGAGTAATTTTTCAAAAATTTAATGTAGATGAAGATACAAGTATATTAGTAGTACCGGAAATCAATTAAATACATAGTAGTAGTTGAATTATATGTATATATTCACGATTTGTCATTGTTTTTTGTTTGTTTGTTTAGCTGGAGAACGTAAAGCGGTGCGAATCAGAGATGGCATCAAAACGGACGTGCTTTTTCAGCGTCTTACTGAGCTCGGCACCGCAGAAGATCGACCTCGATTCATTGGGCGACAAGTTCTCAAATCTCTGTTTACAACTCACAGACTTCAGGTTAGCCTTATTCAGCTTAACTAACTAGCTTGGAGTCAAACCATACAGGGCTTCCCAAGGGTCCAGCTACATGCAAGCAAGCGCCCACGGAAGATTGACCTCAGAAGAGACAAATGTAGTTTTAGTTTGTCGAATGGAATGCTGCTTTTCGTAGCAGATTTACAATAGAATGACAAAATGTCACAATAGGTTGCAAAAACCTGCGTGGTTAGGCCTCTTAGTTAATAATAATAATAATAATAATAATAATAATAATAAACTGTAGCATTGTTTCGATTGCAATAATAATATGATTAACTAGCAATCAGCAATTAATTAATACTGCCGTAGGTTAGTTTAAATGTTTATTTAACAACGGTTTATGGGCCATTGCCGATAATCACAGACACTGAACATCGACGACATTGGATGTGGATACCAGCAAATCGTGGTATCCGTATCAAATACACAATGCATACATATGTTTCAAATATACAATGCAATATAACAAATTAAGTTTTGTTATTGTCTTGCCACATGTGGCTTACTGAGAGGGAGCGATGACAAACATCATCGAAGAACTAGGGGTGGTTGACGGACGCCACGTTGTCACAAGGGTCACGCTTGTCTGGCAGACGAGGCATACACGGAGGGTCATCTGTACTTTGGCTTACTTTATGTGTGATTAGGCTTTTAGTAGATTTCGAATTCTCCTGGCTTGTCAGTCGTAGCCAGTATTGTGTGGAAGTCGGAGTCGATGAGAGTAGGCCAAGGCGTTGGTGCGGAAACATTGTTTATGTTGTGGCTTAGCTGTTCTCGATCGCAAGTTCGTCTACGTCGATAATGCGTCCCGTCTCATCTGTCTAATGTCTACTGTCAATCTCTTTGGTTCCATTCGTTATTGGTGGCTCTTGCTGCTGCTGCTGCACACACGGCTTGGCGGCGGTGCAGAGAGAAGCTGGAAGACTATCTACGCCGGCTCGAGCAGCTGATGGGCGACATCCGAATGGAGGAGCGTCGTCTTGACGTGTCGCTGTTGGATGCCGAGCGTCTCGTAGCCGGCCGACTGCTGTCGCGGTCTCAGTCGTTCATATGCCGGGAGACGCCGAGACGCGGCCTTCAGGAGCTGGGCCGGCGGTCGTTGCGGTCGACGCGTTCGACATCGCGCACGCCACTGACATCAACGCCAGAGGGTTCGAAGGAGTGGATGAGGACGAGGTCGACGACAACGACAGCGACAGCAGCGAGGTTAGAGGATGCAGCGTCGTGTGGACGGGACTCGTCGGGTTCTCTACCGAGGGCACCCGCGAGGTCCGTGCAGAACGAGATCTCGACGCCGACCGCGCTCGAAACCGGAACGAAGCTGACCGAGCGCGTGATGCTGGAGCACTCTCGGACGATGCGCTTGCTTCAGCGGAAGGTCCAGCAGCTTGAAAAGGTAAGGATGAATAGCGTCAGCAAGTCCAGCAGCAGCAGCCAAGAGAAAGAAAAAACAATCAAGATAACAACAAAAAAGAACAGGCAAAATACAAAGATGAGTATCAAGTTAGCAAGACCAGCATCGTCAATCAATTGCCCTTTGTTGTTGCTGCTACTTCTGCTGCTGCTGCGACTGCTGTTGTGGTTGTTGTTGTTGTTGGTACTCAACATTTCGGGGGTGTGCCCGCTGAGCCATGATGGGTTGCTCCGGCGGTGGCGGTGGCGATATTGTGGGTGCTCTGGTGGGTACTGTTCGCACCCCCGCTGCTGCCTCCGCCCGAGCCGAGCCCGTAGCCGTCTTGAGTGCTCTGCTGACGTGGTGTCGCTCCGCTGCTGTGACTGGTGGTGTTTTTGGCAGGTGTTCCCGCTGCTGCCGGGTTGCAGGACTGACTTCGAGCATTGCGTCGAGTTGTGGCGGAAACTGTGTGCCGTCGTTGCCAGGTGTGGCCCTCCGCTCTGCCTGCTCGTCGTGCCCCGTCCGGGAGGCACCCTCGACCACCAGCGGAGGTCCCGCAACCTCCAAAGCCCCCAGCCCGGTACGAATTGTCTGCAAGTCGTGACGTACGCCGCAGCCACAGCCGCAAACACCAACACCAACAAAACTCGACTGATTATTCCACAGACGAACCACTATTATCTGCCTTAGATGTCATGCCTGCCACATATAAACAAAATCTGCATCCGCATCACCTTGTAATTCTCATTAGTCGACCAACGTATAGAGTTCGTCTACAGCCATTACTGTTGTTATATTCGTGGTCGTCACTGAACACATATAACAAAAACTTGTCAATTGCCCGACCGAGAATAATTACCGACGATAAATTACAACCGACACAAAAATACTAACATTGTGAGGAAGAAGAAGAGGAAGAAGGAGGTGATGATGATTTGCATCAACCGATTTTCAATACTATTGTTGTTAATATGATTGTTTAGTTATCTACTTACTGGTTTTAATTGCAGGTGCTTATAGAAAACAAGTAGGTGGTTTAAAGCCTCACACACATTCTTATATTTAGAAAATTTACCAACACGCCCTTATTATGTTTTATCTATTTTTGCTGCATTGTTCCGCACGGTAAAATATAAGTAGCCATTTTACTCCTAGTCTACCACAACTATTAGCGTTATTCCAAGCACTATCTTTACAGTGAATATCATATATTATTGTCATTACTATAAATATGCATGTTATAATAAGTAAGTAAACTAGTGACATAGTATAATAGCTATGCCATGTTATTCAGAGAACTATTTTCTGCACCGGTGGCAAAGGCGCCTGTTTTGAAGCTCCTTGTTACACAAGTATTATTTTCTCTGTAAAGAAGTGTCATTCCAAGGTTTGCTGGAATCTTTTCATTGGTCACTGGTCACTGGTCAGCCTGCATAAAGATGTATACACTACATGCCACAGTCGTTTGGCAAATTTATTCATATGTGAGGCTTATTCCGTGTCCATAAAAAAACGATTGAGTTATACCAAAGCATACACTGTGGGCATAGACATGATGTGACAGCTAGTGGGAAATGCTTAATGTGAGCTGTTTGCCGTGAACCTTAGCGAAACCATAGAGTGTCGTCTTGTGGGTCGAGCTGTCGTTCGCATACGCACAATAGGTGCGCTTTATAGTGCTAGGTGTTAAAAAATAGCCATGCACTACAAACTAGTTCACTCGTGTACAACATGTGTAGCCTAGAGGGATGACACTCTTTTCATGGCTCATGGATGTCTCAATATTTTTTGTATTTGATTAGATTCTGGCGATCCTGGGCGTACAATTAGGGGGCTTGCTATTTATTCGTTCACATTTCAAAAGCGCTTGCCTTCAAAGACTTTAAAAATGCACCATTTACTTCCTCTGATGGCAGCACTGTTCAACAAGTGTCCCCTGCTGGGCACCATCCCCGACCGTTAGAGGGAGGTAACTTTTCTAGTTATCGTTAAGGTCAATTAAAACGAACAATGATAGAGCGGACGGTATTCTACCGAAATAGTCTCCTACCTGTAGGCCTAAGACCTACAGGTAAGAAAGAGGTGCTGTGCCGCTTGCTAAATGCACCCTGCAACACAATGTACTACAGGTGGCTCTGTCGCCAAAACGTGGCATCATTCTAGCGTAGCGTAGACATACAACTTTCTAGCATATACGTTTTTATCACCTATTCTGGAGCACATGATGTTTTTATCACTTGTATGAAAATCAGGAGATTAACCTTACCTTCGCCAAGGATACTCAGGCGAGTTTATTGGTAAGTCGATGTCGATACTTGTCGAAATCGACGTCGATTTCGACCATACGGAAGCCGTCTTCTCCTCGCTACGCACCGCATAGTTTTCATGCCCAGCTTTGTGAGCTACAACAGTAAATAAACATAGCGTATATCCGCTAGCCTGAGAAAAATATTTATTTGCCAATCTTTGCCGCATTCACATACCTAAAAACAGTCAAAGGAACACAAGACTCGCTTTGACAACATGGCCTAGTGCCCCTAACTCATGCGGGCTGTGTGCCGCATGGGCTGATAATGTATGACTACTTACGTGCGTTACGTGGTTTTGTTTAGATGTATGTTTATGTTTGCATGGTGTACACGTGGGCATGCACATTTGTTGCGGAGTTTTTACCTGACTTGTGAGGCTGCTAATTGCTACCCATCAAAGGTGCATAAAACGAATGAATAAATGAATTTATTCTACCAACGGGCTAGAAGAGTTCTCTCGTAAAACGCCTTACGTGATTATGTCTGTACGACATCAGCATCTAGTTGCGATTGCGATGAACACTGCAGCTAGTTTTACGGACTGTTAACGGGCGAGTTTGCCCTGTTATTACTGTAGAGTTATTTCTATGTAAGAGGCTGATATCGTTGCTTGGTCGTAGATTGGATGAGGTTTTTTTTCAAGCTGTGGAGAAGAGGCCCAAAGTACATTTGGGTAGATTGCAGCTGTATAGGTGAATGCATACCACTCATTAACGATATACAGACGTATGTACACCTATATCTTGACCAAGTCTCAATGGAAGCCGTTCGGTAACGAGTTTTTGCTGGGCAACGTCCGCAGCTCATTTCGCGGGCGCTGGCCCATCGTGGAAGGAAGCATCGGCAAGACTACAGATGGTTTAGGATGTCACGCGACGTCGAAGTTCGCGCCGCAGTCAGCAAGCCAGATCTATTCAGTGGCCACCGTGTCCGGCTTTTGGATTAGAAGGCTGCCCCAGTGCAGGGACGGAGCGACACGAAGACGCAGGCTATAATTAGAACCGGCTTTCGTCTGATGTTTCACGCACAGCGGTGAATTCAGTGGAAATTTACATCACAAGCGGCGCATAACCAAAGCTCTCTCTTTTGTTGGTAGCATCACAATTGGTCTTGCCTTGACCGTGGCTCTAGTTGAGAAGCTCTCTCTCTCTCCCTCTCTTT
Source organism: Dermanyssus gallinae (assembly GCA_003439945.1). Taxonomy (NCBI): domain Eukaryota; kingdom Metazoa; phylum Arthropoda; class Arachnida; order Mesostigmata; family Dermanyssidae; genus Dermanyssus; species Dermanyssus gallinae. The sequence continues at coordinate 322,340 of QVRM01005301.1, forward strand.
ATATATATATATATATAAAAATTATTAGGCGAGCTCTGCCGAACGTGCAAACGTATTGTAAATGATTAATAAGTCATCACAATATATATATATATATATATGCATTTTTTCCATATATATATATATATATATAGTAAACTTGATTTATTATTTAATGTTATGGTTACAGGGAAATGTGAATAACTAACTACACTTGGGCTTGCGAGAAGTTCTACCAGTCGAGCTTGTCTTCGAGGCAGCCCCTCATTGTGCCCATTATGGCTGCCGCATTGCCGTGCTGAACTGCCAGAGATAGTCGCTGAAGTAGAAAGTCAAAAGCTCTTTTGTCCCCTGTCGCCTGTTCGATTCGTTTGCCAATCTTCTGTAGGAGCGACCATGCCTCAGGACTAGGCCCCCCAAGTGTCTTAAACACTAGCGGCACGAAAATAAACTCGTTGGCGAGCTGGGCATATTTGTTGCTCTTAAGACGTTCAGCCTTGCGTGCCGCGGATATATATATATATATATATATATATATGCATATACCATTTTACTCTTATTATCCTGCTTATTGGCAGGATAGAGTGAAGAAGGAGGAGGAAGAGGTGGCTCGGTTAATTTCAACCGAGTTGTAATTCTGTTTCTTTAAGCTGATATTCGGTGAGGACACCTTTATTTCGACTGTAGGGTTCCGCCGGAAAAAGCAAACCGTCCGTATCACGCAGTTAGCGCTGTGGTCGGTCGTATTTTGCGTAACGATTCTTGGCTTGGATACTAACGCATGATACAAAATCGTGAAAGCTGGCGCTGTTAACAAATAAGCCAAACAAGAGAGGCACCGTACTTCGGATTCGATCAAGAGAACGCGTTGATGCTGGCGAAGATTAAGTTTGAAGCACAAAGCTTATTACTGTAGGGTAGTCCGGTAGGAAGAAGCACTGTTCGAGTGTTGAAGACTCACGTATGCTTGCTATAGCTAGATACCTCCACACCTCTTGCTATATTTCTCATGGACATTCGATCATGCAGAGCTGCAAAATGATAAGTTCCGTGGTGGGGCTGTTGTAACATGCTGTTTAATCAAACCGTAGCTGTGCACCGCAATCGTGACGAAGATCACGGTCATGCGGCATGCTCGTTGTGCTCATGTGCTCCCGTGCTCTAATTGTTTTGTGTCCTACGCAGGTGACGCACTGCCGCAGATCGAAGGCAGCATGGGTCTGGTCGAGTTGTCCGACGAACTCGCCGAGCTGGACTCGTGGGTGAAGACGGAGCACGCCAAGCTACTCGATACCGTCGTTGATTTCGGCGTCGACGAAAGCGTTCATCAAACCCTGCAACTATATAAGGTTAGTTACTTGCAACCAAGTGCCACATGCTAATATTTGCGCCAGACGCATATCAAGATAACAACTAACAGCTACTAACACAATTATCAATCATCGCACTGTTGTTATTTTTGGTTAGTAACTTGAATTCACTTCTATGATGCTGAACACACATGTTCTACACCCGTGTTTGCTAACGGCACAAAAACTGCATATTTTAAAATCACCGTGCCCGGTTTGCTAGTTAAGTAATTTACTTTCATGATATATTGTACACAACTTGTCATAATATTTACAAATATATATTTCACCTGCCTCTGTGAAAGCGCTCAATCCGGCAAGTGTATGGTGAAATTATAGTCTGCGAAGCGTGATGTAATATTTTCGCTCCTAATCTCTTCCTTTCTTGAGATACACAGGGGTATTTTAGAATGTGATTTACTTTCGAATCTATTCTACGAATATAATAGGGTGTATAGCTAGCAAATACATAAGACGCCTATATGCAGAGGTTTTGCGGGCCTTAAACCCGTTTCAGAAACAGGTTGTTTCACGCGGTTAGGTGTTGCCAATTGAGTTTCAATCGACTCCATTTAGCGCTGATACGACAGAAGTTCTAACGGCCATGCTCGTCTATAGAGTGGCGGCGCGCTATGCGCTGGTCGTGGTTGTCATCTACCGAGGTGCCGCGGTTCGATCCCCATTGTTGATCGAATTTTTATTGAGCAATGCTCATGAGAATAAGTGATGAATGACCTTACCCCTGAGAGTGAGCAACCATACTGCCACAACGATTGTTGGAGAAAACTCTAGATATCTCAATACACCCATTTATGCTGCTACGCTATGCCTGATATAAAAAAAAGTGACATGTGTATTTAGGTATAAACGTCAAGCGAGTAACAGTCATCCATAGAACAATTACGACTGTGATGCACAAATGTACTCTATTTTTCTACTAAGGCTAAAAACAGCTAAAAACATCTAGGGCATATTCTGCATATCGGATTACATACAGCAGTAAAACAGTAGCACGTCGTAAGTTTGCGTATTGCAGGAGCCTCTGTGGCACATACCTTGCAGTATTGTCTCGCGGTGGCATTAACGCGAAATGGTTTATTGTTCTGAATATATACATCAACTAACAGGGTTAATTAGACACAAAAAATATTCGGTTTCGACACTTATTACATGTTGCCTTAAGCAGGTAAGTCGTGAGTGTACTTTGACTGCCGATAGGTCTTTGGGTGCTCGTAACACGATCAAAAGAACCTTAGTCCTAAAAATGCTTAATCTACAGAGTATTTAATTTGGAGCGGCGCACTAAGGAACATGCGTCCATAATTCGCCTAATTCGAGCACCCATCGCTAATCGATCACAACATTATCGAACACTAGATTCAGTATGCAGTCGGCGTACGACTCTGCAAGATGTAGGCTACACGTCTTATCGAACGTTCCGTTCCCATAGCACCTGCTAGGCCGTGTGTGGCTTTGGATAAGTCGTTTAATACATCTGTGAAGTGCGTGTATGTGTACTATGTGTACGAAGACCTTGCAGCCAACGTGGTTTCACTGTATTTTGTGCGCTCAACTTGTCCACATACATGTTAATGGTGACTCTGCCTGAATGACAACTCTAACTGAATGGCGACGTATCGGTAACGTATACGAGTCTGTGCATTATCGCCTGTGCGCGTACATGAGCGAAGTAGGACTTATTGCTAAACACTTAGCTGAGATGAGATGAGAGAGAGCCTGCGTCAAATGCGTCGCTCTCATAATATAAGTATTCTTCGTTAGTGGTTACTACTGCATACTTGGCCACCCTCACGGATAGCGCTTTGCAACAGATATAGGCAGAGCCCGTTTCGGTTGTCTATCGAAACTAGCCCCCGAAATGCATACGCAAGCTAACCTTAGAAAACGAGCAAGCTTTGGTATCTGTCTCGTGCCAGCAGAATTCATTTGCTTCAACATATTGAACAATTCACAATTTAACAATTAAGATAGAGAAGTAGTAGTCGTATTATTATTATTAATATTATTGCGTGAAGCCTATATTGTGACTGCCCTTGATGTATATATATATATATATATTTTTTTTACATACATTGGTACCCTAAAATGAGCATATTTAGTGGGTCTGAACTTCCTGGTGTATATATATATATAGGATCGGGACTGCGACACACACACACACACACAACTATCATATTGATCAATGAGCGGTTACCTTTTGATAACTTATGGAAATAATCAGGATCGATAGATGCGTGTTTGCGTTTTTTGCACGAGTAAAGAAAGACGACCTGTTTATTAAATATGAGTTGTACAGAATTACAGAAACCAGTAGTCGCCAGTTGTCGCATAATATGTGTGCGTATGTGGCGTCCCCCGTCTTTCTTCTTTGTTGACATATAACGTAAAGAAGCCTTTATTGACACGTAAAGGCGTGTATTTTACAATGTTTCGTCACGTGTTCTATACAAAAGTGTGTTGCACGAAGCGCTTGTCTACTACATAGAAGCAGCTTACACGTGCTTAGAGGCTGCCGCGTGGAGCACCTTCGTAACCGTTAAATAGGCTACAATTTGTTGGATTTTCCTGCGTGCCCATCTGCTCATCCATCAAGAGTTCGGCGTTATGAATGACGTACTGATTCCTTAGGTGTCTGATCGCATACTACAATTTAGGCTCTATGCAAGTTACGTTTGTTGACGTCATGCAGTTTTGATGCATTGTTCAAACAGTGAGTTAACAGTAGAGAGAGAGAGAGAGAGAGCGTCCACCAAACGTCTGTACTCCACCAGAAAGGCTCCCATATCGGCAAGCGGTGACATGAGTTTGAGAAGAACAAGGTCGTGGCCTAGGCAGTAAAATGTTTGGTTGTCTGCTGGGAATAGGTGGTGCCATATAAAAGAGTCCACGGTCGACTCTTTGCTTGCTCTGTAGGCGACCGGACTGCCTAACTTGTATCTAGCCCGGCGTCCACGTTCTGATCACGCATCTCGTGTCTCTGCAGTGCTGAGAAGCAAAACAATTAAAACTCTGTAGTACATAGTGGATGTTGCTGCTGTTGTTGTGCAGTCATTCTGCCGTTCTGCATGTTATCTTGTTGTTGTTGATGATGTTGTTGCTGATGATGTTTGTTGATGATGTTGTTGTTGTTGTCGTTGCACCTGCTGTTGTTTTCAGTATCGATGTTTTTCTATCGTTGGCATTGCCCGATGCTGTTTGTTGTACTGTTGTATTTGTTTTGCAACTCCTCACTCCAGTCATCTCTGCAAGCCGCAATTGCCGCCGCATGGAGAGTATAGGACGATGTCTGTTTATAATCACCGGGTGTGTGCCAAGTATTTTTGTTCATGCTACCATAATGGCAAGACAGTTGTTGCGTTGTAGACTCTAGGGCAGTCGAGCCCGGTGGCGTGGTGCATTCTTTCGCCTGCGCCTCGCGACCGGAGAAGACACATAGGTGTGCGGGTTCGAGCACCACCGTTGCACATTTGTATTTATTTTATTTTTTATTTATTTGTAGTTATTTATTTGGTCCGACTATGAAGCATTGCGAAAAGCAGTCCCGGACGCTAAATCTTGGCTGAGTTCAGCCCGAAAGTATTTTTTAGACTCTAAGGCAGCTACTCGTGTGCTACTATTGGTGCTTGCTCCTTATGATGTGGTGAGCGTTTTAAGG
>QVRM01005302.1:0-40869 GCA_003439945.1 Dermanyssus gallinae
TCGTTGCGGATAAGGTCCGGCCCAGCCGCCTTGTTCGACTGAAGATGTTCCAGCGCACGCAGAACCTCAAACACTGAAAACTCGGCGCCTAAAGCCTCACGCATGGCGGTCGTTTCCTCGTCCCATACACAGGCATAAGATGGGACCGCTCGAGGGATGGTATCTGTCGCCGCGTAGATTCTCTTAAATGCTCTATTAGCACATCAGAGCTGATAGGGCATGCCATCGGCCTGTCTCGCGTCAGCCACCTGTACGGCTCCTTCGATGCCCTTATCACTAGCTTGTCCTCTTCTTTGCAAGGTGCTGCTGACGGGCTGATTCGAGTATTCGACGGTACCAGCTTCTTACAAGGATGAAAAGAGGTCTCATGCTGGATGCCGTCGCGCCAGTTTGCGAGTCAGTTGTAATGCGGGTGGACGCCATCTTACATGTCGCATTAAACCACGGGCGCTGGCGGTCGCGGCCCTCACCTCTGCCACTGACGATTTCAGAACGTCGGTTAAAGTGCAGGCGTAAGAATCGATGTCTGGATCGCGAGGAACAGGAAACAAGGCTGCCAGCTTGGGGGCCTAATTTGGTCGGGTCCAGCATCTTAGGAAGACCAACGTTTCCTTCCGGGTGGAGCTGCCTCTTGCGGTGAGACCAACAAACTCGATTCCCCACATGAACGTGCCATCTTAGAGAGCTCTCTTCGCATAGTGATTATTCTTGCCAAATGTAAAGAGATCTTTCCGGTTGGATGTTTGTAGCAAATATGTCGATTACCGACCGCACCCATGAAAACCTTCGAACGTGGAGATGCTGCTATCAGAGAGTAGACGACATCCGAAGTCCGCAAGCAGCGCGAGCAGAGTGCGTGTACGTAATTCATCCGGCTTGTCGATGCGTGTGTTTAAATCACCGGCCAGGAATGAGTGGAGCGGACAGAAAAAGAAGGGCAATGCATTGCGCGAGTGATCTGTCGATCAGAACCGACGTATTCTCACTGGTCGAGGGACGAACATAAGCGGGCTATGATACTACAAATCTGCTGGCCGTTCAACCAACTCTCTCAACAACGCAAGTGCTACTCTGACATCCCCAGCCTCTGGTTGTACACAGCACCGATACACCGCCGCTCGGTCGACCTCGCCCTGAGGGAGGCCGAGCCAAGCAGTGGGATGCGTAGAAACCCGTAATTCAAATGGCTTTGTTTCCCAGGTCTCCGTAAGAACGATGGCATCGGATGCCTGAAAGTGCAGATTGTGGTAGTAATGATAGAGCCCGCGAAGCGCCTTCTACATTCCATTGCACGATGGATATATATATATATATATATATCCTTCTACATTCCATTGCAACGATGAGTATATATATATATATATATATATGAGTCATGGTGTCAAGTGAGGATCGTGACAGGTGAATTTAATTTCCATCTTTCTCTATCTGTCTCTCTAGTTTTCCTCATTGGTTGTTATATGCTTTGAGAGGATCTCGGTTCTGGATTTTAGCCAATCCTGACAAATACATTTGCCAGACAGTGTCAGAAAGTAACTGGCATTTTTAAATGTATTTTTTTAAATGCCCGCTTTGCCTCTGAAAAGTCTGCTCTGGTTACAAATATCTATGTGAGCGCATCCATCTAGTGTAGAATTTTCCAGAGTTTCGTAAAGTGACCGTTTGTTGTTTTTGCTATATGGGTTTTGTCGAAATGAACAGCAAACATTTCAGTTGCGGGCGGCTATTTTTGTATGGCATCGTCCACCACAAGTTTCTTTGAAGTGGCCAAACCACAAACACGCGTGGCTACTACGATCAGCTCGACCAAATTTCTTCTACCCTCCAAAAGAAGAGACAGTTTTGTAAAGCAAAGGGACTCTCACTAAAGCATTGTAAGGCCGCATGTGGGTCTACCCAGCCTCTGCAAAATAGCAAACTTCAATTCTATCAAGGGAAATTTTGCGGCGTACACCGTACTAAACGGACGTCGCACCGCCAGACTATTACCTATTCAGATGTCTGCGAATCTATCTACAGGGACAGAAATTCACTTCACCAGAAGCAGTGAAAACACGCATACCTTAAGATTCGGAAATCAGAATGGAATCCTTGCCATGGGAATCAATAGCCTGGCTCAGAAATGGGGAGGGTTGCGGCTTATGATAGAGGGTACTTTTGAATAAATCCAATCGCTTATCTCGCCCAATTTTTAGGCTGATTTCAAAATTGAGTTACGTTCTGTCGTACTCAAAATTTACCTTGCTAAATTGTGGCTGTGACACGGCTCCCTTGTAATCTATGCCAATTATGCATGCTTGTCTGCTGAGCTACGACTAACATATTCGCCAGACAGGCTCGAGTCTCACTCAAGTTGAACAGTTCAGCGCTCGCATTCAGCATTAGTCAATTACTGCTGCGTGCAGACTATCTGTTCAAAGTCCAGAGTTCAGAGATCGTCCAGAGTTCGTACTGAGCTGGAGACACAAGATCACCGATATCTATCAGGTGTTTCATACGACTTCTGCAATCTGCAAGCTAATAAATAAGCAAATAAATTGTATGCCAAGAAACCATGGCTAGTGGTGGAGGACAACGCAACAGAACGTGAACCAGCCCCTGATTGTCACAGATTGAGCAATGGCGCAGTAGTGCCCAGTGCATTCGACGGTTTTTAGAGGGATTTGATGTTTTCGCAAGCGCAAAAAATCAGATCGCTTACGCGCGACAAGCGTACGTCGCCATATATGCGCGATTACCTACATATTCGGCGTGGACGGTAGCAATGTGCGCTGCCGTTGGCTCAGGGGATCTAGCTCGAGCAGAAGGTCTTGCACAGAAACGGTGGGGGACTCCTGTACCCTCTTACTACTGTCGTGAGCTGTCCTAGTCCTGCGGGTTCCGATTTAGCTTCAGCTGTGGCAATAATGAGCATTAGCGTATTAGCAAGGCCGAATTTCAAGTCTAATTCATATATTCAAATGACACGACTAGCACGCTGCCATTAGACTGCCGTGCTGGTCGGTCATTCAAAGCCGGCAACTGAACCAACCTCGAGTCGCCCCGTTCATTAGGCTCTTGAGGATAACGACGACAACGACACCTAACACCGACCACCTCTGCTCTGAGCTGACTGCTAAGCAATTGGGCAACACCGATCGGAACGGCCGTGTAAGTAAATTGAAAATCGACCCACAATCAAGTTAAATTTATCAACAACTTCCAGCGACACGATCACGCGATGCGACAATACGGAAAATTATGTCAAGTCAATTCATTTCGTCAATTCAAGGAGCTTTTAATTCGACTAGAAAATATTGATCTAGGCGCACGGCTTCGCAGGAGAGAAGACTACGTACAACAGTAGTAGACGCAACAAGTTTTATGCGACCCCATTCTAGGTGGCCCTAGTCTAGGATTATGTTTCATGCTATCAAACAATAAGTTTCCGTCTTATGACGCAAAAATGTAAATTGAATAAATCTGCAATCCTAAGAGGAAGTGTGGGGGTGGGGTAAAGCGCAGCCCCAATCCTATCGAGCGGTCGAAGCGTGTCCAGCACTCGGTCAGTCTTGCGCCAGCGTGGAGGAGCGTGGCTGGCCTCATTACCGAGTCGCTGAGGTGAGCCGGGCAAAAACGGTACACGTGTAGCTTATACTTGTGCTGTCCGTCGTGATCTTTTTATTTCACACAATACACGGGTAACTGCCAAATTTTCAAGCAAAAGTACAAAGCGCAGCTATATGCGAATATATATATATATATATATATATATATATATTAGGTAAGTCAAAAAGTTCGTCGGCTTTCTGGGACCACATTTTTAAAATTCCCGCGCTCTGCAGCAGGGCCGCCTGAGAGTGCGGCTGGGTGTTTACATTCAGGAGCAGACCCGTGGCGGCGCGACGGTATACCGGTTCCAATTTTACCGTTTCGTTTGCGGAATTGGCAGCTGTTTGCAATGGAGGACAAAAATACGCATTTTCGACACATTATGTTCTTCTCCTACCGTGAAGGCATAAGTGCAGCGCAAACAACCCGGAGGATATGTGCAGTCTACGGCGAAAACGCAGTACACAAATCCACAGTCGAAAAGCGATTTGCCCGTTTCAAAGCTGGAAACTTCAATCTCGAAGATGAACCGAGGTCAGGACGACCCAATGTTGTGGAGACCGACGAAGTCATAAGCCTGGTTACTTCGAACCCAGGTTTGACCATAAAAGAAATTGAAGATGTAACGGGAGTCTCCCACGGAACCGTTTGGATTCGCCTCCATGATGCAGGTTTCTCGTGCAAGCGGAATATCTGGCTACCACACGGCCTCAATGATAGGCAGCTTGAAGGGCGAGTCGCTACCTGTCACGCACTCCTCCGGAAGAACTCGAATGAGCCATTTATGAGGAGATTGATAACCGGCGATGAAAAATGGATACTCTACAGAAACCTAACACAGAAAAGAAGTTGGGTCCCCAGAGGTTCTCAGGCCGCAGCTATTCCTAAACCCGAAATTCATCAGAAGAAGGTTATGCTGTGCTGCTGGTGGGACTGTAAGGGCGTCGTGTATTTTGAGCTGCTTCCAATGGGTCAGACGATCAACTCCGTCGTCTACTGCAGACAACTCGAAGATTTGAAGGCTGCAGTAGCAACGAAGCGCCCGGAATTGTCAAACAGGTGGGGCGTCACTTTTCAACATGATAAGGCGACACCACACAAAAGTTTGGCCACCCGGCAAAAATTGGCGGAGTTTGACTGGGATGTGCTGCCGCACCCAGCTTATAGTCCCGACCTCGCACCATCTGATTATCACTTGTTCAGGTCTCTCCAGAACTCCCTTGATGGCACAACATTTGAATCTTTGGAGGCTATAAAAAATCACCTCACTCAGTATTTCGACGAGAAGGACAAGACGTTCTGGGAGAATGGAATCAAGGATCTACCGAGGCGATGGGCGAAGGTTATCGAACAAAACGGTCAATATATCATTAAATAAAAATACTGTTGTCTGCATAAATAAGGCTCTTTAAAATCGGGTAAAAAGCCGACGAACTCTTTGACTTACCTAATATATATACATATATATATATATTATATCTTAGATGCCTAATCAGCTCAAAATATAGGGTTAAAGTGCAGCCAACAGCGTACTAAATATAACACTTTATAGATCGTGTAGAGTTAAAAATCAACGAATTGACGGTCGCTCGCCGGACTATTTGCACTTGAAGCAGAATGCACTCATGTCGGCATAACAACCGAAGACAAAGTACATGGAACAATAAAATAAAATAAATAATTAACCTGGCGCTACTAAAAAGATTAGGAATGTTAACGGCTTCTAGCAAGAGGGCTAGCGATGAAACTACTAGCATTGTTTTGACTACTACTGTCATCACATTTATTTCACTCATGTTGAGTGTATAAAACATTGACATGTACACCGTTGCCAGCTGTTCGTTCTGTGTGAGCTCGGCATATTATTCGCGAAAGGGAGAGCAGTGATCTCCTCGCTAGGGCCAGGCAGGCAGACGCATGGTACTTTGTACACGCCTGAGAGCACAGTCGACAGACGCACTTCATGTACTCCTCGTAAAAGTTCGTATTTGAATAGACCAGGTAATGATATCCATGATTTATGTATTCTGTATAGACGTGGCGATTGTCACAGGCAAGACCAGAATAATAACTTTTTAATGTAGTTTTTGTTTTAAATTCCAATAATCAGTTGAATGAAAAACATAATTATATATAACTTATTTATTTACAAGCCATAACTTAGCACACAGCTTATAAGGATAGAACGCACTTATTTTTTCATCAAGCATAAATGCTCGCACTATTATAAACACACAACACAACACTTGTTTGTTGTGTGTTTATAATCGTTTTATATTATATAATATAATAAAGCAAGAATAGACCAGAGGTGAGAGGCGCCAAAAATAGGCAAGTCTCCAACCTCTCGTCGGACTTCTTCAACTTTATTTTCTCATTCCAAAATGAGGCTCTTGAATAATTCTGTACAAAGCGTCTTCAACCTCGATCGAATTATCTCAACAAGCGGTGCACAGTCACAGTGCAGGTACACAAATCGGCACCTTACTCCTATTGACAGGCAAAGTACTCGCTTCATGTACATTGCAAAACACGTTTCAAGCAAGCCAAAGTTTGCCCGAGTGGGGTGTCCCCCATACTCTGCCAAGACGATACATCAGCCTTGAGGCAATCTTGAGGTGAAAGAGTGCCGCTGCCGTCGGGACGGACAGTCGCCGACCAGATACCGAAAAGGGTTGGCAAATTTTAAGGATTGGCCGCCACAACGTATAACATCTTTGGCAGTCAATCAACCTCCTATTCTGTTTTGACTATTATTACAACATGTGGCTTTCCTTCCTACTTTGACAAACACCTTTCACACACGGATGTTTGCTCATTTGATACTTTTTCACGGTCCCACACATATTTATTGTTAAACCCTTGGACACATAAGAGTTGTGCACCGGTAAACATGTTTACAGTTACCCTAAATGAAACACCTTGCCAAGTCTAATTTGTCGACAAGCACAATACAAAAACTGCGTTACCCCGATGCACACTCATCAACAGAGAGCTGACAATGGAATTATCAGCCCTTTTGCCTCACATACTGACCGTCAACCTTCGCAAGTTGTCGTTTAACCATATGCCTTCACCGCTTAATGTTTCGACAGTCACTGGACTTAAGTTGTGTGATTCAACTAGTTCTGCGTATTGCTTTTCTATATTTCATTCGGCCGGTAACTGACCAGGGGGAGGTGAGAGTCAGACTCCGTTGCGTCCTAGGTGTTTAAACAGTGTAAAAGCCATCCTGCGTTTAAACAGTGTAAAAGCTATCCCGTCCAGTCTCTTACGATAAGCCGATTTCCCCAAGAGTGGCTATATGAGTATCTCGCTGCATTGACATAGGTGGGGGGAGATGGACAACGGTGTTCTAACACGCAAACCGACACAAGTAATTGAGCTCGAATCAGAATCTAGTAACGTGCCTAGTTAAGAAACGGTTGTCATTAGTAGTTGCAAAACGATAGGAAGGTTAATATTGCCAAAAGCAACGGTTGTTGCAATAAAGATAATGTCACCAACGTCAACAAATGTCCCTCCCTTTCAATACAAAAAATTTGCCTTTATAAGTTTTGAATCTAGAAAAGTCGGTTGGTTCCGGTTTTCGACAACCACGATGTAGAAGTCCATCCAATTACTCTAGGATCGGCCCAAACATTTAAGTAACAAAACACTGACATTTGCAATTTAAAGTTGCAGTATTATAAGAACGCGCTGGGGACTGCAAGTCCACTTTTTGTTGCCAAGAAAAAGTGCTTTACGCGATAATATACCTGTATGTCTATATGAGTATGCTCGGATCCACGTGCGGATAGGTTTGCGACTACGACGCCTGACGGACATGACTAACCAAACGGTCTCCTGATCCATTAAACTGTTAGATTTCCTCTTATTCACGAAAAACGTCGTTAAATGCATTTAGTCTGAGTTTTCTACTGAGCTGACATTACCGCCCTCTGAAAGAATTACGACTCTTTCCGGCCGAGTGCGTGTGGATCGACTCTGAGACGAGTTGCCGCAAAAATTGCCGTGAGCCTAAAGTAAAATTCGATATTGTCCGCTATCCAGCAGCAACAGCAAGTGTGCATAGCAATAATAAGCAGTGCTAAGACGGAACGGTTGTACATGCTCCACGAGGTTTTGACATGCGTGGATTTGCCAGATGAGACCTCCACGATCACCTTGTCTTTTAACTTGTCAAATAGCAACTTGCTGATAGAATAGGTGAATCCACGAGCTTATCCGAGAGCTTTAAACCACGTGTCCACAGTCTAAGAGCGCCGCTACAAGGAGTCCTTCTAATTGTTGTGGGGTTTCAATCAATTCACAAAGTAGTTTGCAGAAATACACCCCTTTGGGCTCGGCCCTATTGCACTTCGAAACTTTAAGCCTCGTTTTTCAAATACAAAGCCCATTTAAGGTACGGAATCTAGGGACAACGCTGCATTGAGCGAGCAGCTAACTCGATCTCTAGCGCTGTACTTCGGATGGAACATTTATAAATAAGGCGACTTATCTCAAACAAGATAAAATGTACATTTATAACATTAGGATGACTAACAGAAAGATAAGCGGCTGGCAAAACAATACTGGTGCTCTGTGCGATACAGATATAATATAAAATATATCTGTTTTTAAAATCCCCGATGCCCTCAGACCATAATGCAATTTATTTTAATTTTTTATTCAATTCTGAATATCATCCTATTGAGGAGGCAAGATACAATTTATTTAGGGGTGATTACGATCAAATCATAGAAAAGCTGACAATTGTTCCATGGAGATATATATTCCTAAACTGTGATACCGAAGATAAAATGTGTAATTGCGTTGTTTATCAGATACACGTTGTGATCGAGGAATTTGTTCCTAAACGCACCGGCAAGTCTAAAAATAACACTAGGCTGCGTGAGTGTATATCTAGTCTTAAATCACTTATTGAAAAAGACCGAGTCCGCGGTATGCAACCAAACTGCGTAAAGCAAGCAGAAGACTTCGGGTATTGGAAGAATCCAATATCGATTTTAAAAATTCAAGTCGTTTTTTAGGTATGCCAATAAGCGCTTAAAGGGAAAAGAGAATATAACGGCACGTAAAACAGGTAATGCGATTATCACTGATGATATCTCCAAACAAAAGCACTTAGCAAACAAAGGTCCAACAAAAGCACTTATTTTCCCCCCGCCAACGTCATCAAGGTGTTCGTATTTATTTGTGTCGAAACATAATATTTTAAATAAAATTAATCAACTCTCATCTTAATGTAGCCTCACCCCAGACTACATCTCTCCATTATTTTATAAAAAAATGACACATGTTATAACTGAGCCATTCTCATTAATTTATGCTAGGTCCTATGAAGATGGTGTTGTGCCTGTTTTTTTCCGACAATCCGTAATTACGCCTGTACATAAAAAGGGATCTAAGCCGAATGTTGATAACTATAGACCTGTGGCAAAATCATCAATAGCGTGTATATTATTTGAAAAATTACTTGTAGATCATATATTTCACTTCATGTAGTCTGAGGGAGGGCTTGACGAGCAGCAACATGGCTTTACTAAGGGTAAATCTATAGCAATACAGCTAGTTGAAATGGTCCAAGATTGGGCTATTTAAATTTTAAAAAAAGCATTTGATTGTGTTTACTTTGATTTTTCTAAAGCATTTGACAGAGTAAACCATTTTAAATTTTTACAGAAACTAATTGACCTAGATATAGACAAGCACACTGTTTTATGGATATCAAGTTATCTAACGAATCGGAGGTTTTGTGTGCGGGTTAACAACAGTTTTAGTCAGTATGGGGCGTGTCCTTCGGGCGTGCCTCAGGGACCATGTCTAGGCCCACCTTTATTCTGTATATTCAACTTAGATCTTAAAACGTTATACCCAAAACACTAAAGCACAAATTCTACGCAGATTATCTTAAACTTTATGGGCCATCTGGCACAAAAGCCGAGAGGAAGATATTACAGAGAACAATTGACTCCATCTCCGATTGGTGCGCCAAAAATGATATGATAATTTCGGTCCCTAAATGCGCCGTTGTGTGTCTGAAAAATTACCACGTTTACACACTTGATGGACAAGAGATACCCAGAGTGAACAGCATTCGCGACCTTGGGGTAACGGTAACACCGGAGTTAGATTTTAACATTCACAACACGCAAACTATTTAATCTGCTAGTCTTATATGTAATATGATATTTCGTTACTTTATTATCAAATGTCCAAAGTTCTATATCCGCCTTTATAATAGCCTTGTAGTTCCTAAATTCATCTACAGCTGTGAAGTCTGGCGGCCGTATTTGAAGAAACATATTGATGCAACTGAAAAAGTTCAGTCTAAATTCCTTCGACGTGCTGCATTGAGATGTAAGGTAGAGCGTAGCAGTCTCGACTTAGTACCTATATTTATTGTTTGCTTGGCATGTATACCTAAATACACATGTCACCCTTTTATATCAGGGGATACCTATATCAGAACTACACTCGAGAGCAGATTTCAAAATGTACGCACGCATCTCGTTGAGAACCATGAACATATACATATAATGTAATTAAAATAATAACATAACAAATAATAACATAGAAATAATACATTATTATATACTGTACAATTACATATATTTTGCAAGGTTACTAATTCGACCTATTACATGGTAAATTGTTCTTTATGTCTCTTATATTGTGCATTGTATATATTGAATACAGGATTTTCCTGAAAAATTGTGTATATAATTATCTACCATTTAAAAGCAATAAAGAAGCACTTAAATTGAATTGAATTGAAAATTGAATTGCGGCTACGTTGGTAGGAAAGTATGACAAATGTATCTTAAGAATACTATTCCGAGAACAAGGTGACCCTTGCGTTATCAGGATGAGGGGCAACTTATTTAACAACTTGAGACCTCTCCTTCAGACAGCGCTGTATACAGCTTGAGTACATCAAGGTTTCACCATAGCTTACATTGTTACAGCTTACGGCAATTCAGACAGCGGACAAAGACGGAGATCTAAAAAACAGGTGAGGCTGGTTATTGGTTTTTGACAGAGCATCTTATCTAATGCAAGCTAGACGATCGTTCTTATGTGGTATTGTGCAGACAATGCTGCACAATAAGAATCTACCCCAAAAAAGCAATGTCTCTAGCCTTGGACGTCTCTGCGCGTAGAGGGTGGCTTAGAATCCTACCTGCCACAATATTAGTGCACTATGCTGTGCCACAATACTGTTCGCATTGATGCCGCCTTAAGAATAAACACAGCCCTGTACAATATGGTGAACGCAAGCGGTTAATACTAACTGCTCGACCCAAAAAGCTTGCATAACTGAACGCGATCATCAAACAAGCTCTTCTGAGGGACATTGTTTGCCTACACAAAGCAAATATGCAGATCTAGTCGAACCCAGGTTTGACCATAAAAGAAATTGAAGATGTAACGGGAGTCTCCCACGGAACCGTTTGGATTCGCCTCCATGATGCAGGTTTCTCGTGCAAGCGGAATATCTGGCTACCACACGGCCTCAATGATAGGCAGCTTGAAGGGCGAGTCGCTACCTGTCACGCACTCCTCCGGAAGAACTCGAATGAGCCATTTATGAGGAGATTGATAACCGGCGATGAAAAATGGATACTCTACAGAAACCTAACACAGAAAAGAAGTTGGGTCCCCAGAGGTTCTCAGGCCGCAGCTATTCCTAAACCCGAAATTCATCAGAAGAAGGTTATGCTGTGCTGCTGGTGGGACTGTAAGGGCGTCGTGTATTTTGAGCTGCTTCCAATGGGTCAGACGATCAACTCCGTCGTCTACTGCAGACAACTCGAAGATTTGAAGGCTGCAGTAGCAACGAAGCGCCCGGAATTGTCAAACAGGTGGGGCGTCACTTTTCAACATGATAAGGCGACACCACACAAAAGTTTGGCCACCCGGCAAAAATTGGCGGAGTTTGACTGGGATGTGCTGCCGCACCCAGCTTATAGTCCCGACCTCGCACCATCTGATTATCACTTGTTCAGGTCTCTCCAGAACTCCCTTGATGGCACAACATTTGAATCTTTGGAGGCTATAAAAAATCACCTCACTCAGTATTTCGACGAGAAGGACAAGACGTTCTGGGAGAATGGAATCAAGGATCTACCGAGGCGATGGGCGAAGGTTATCGAACAAAACGGTCAATATATCATTAAATAAAAATACTGTTGTCTGCATAAATAAGGCTCTTTAAAATCGGGTAAAAAGCCGACGAACTCTTTGACTTACCTAATATATATACATATATATATATATTATATCTTAGATGCCTAATCAGCTCAAAATATAGGGTTAAAGTGCAGCCAACAGCGTACTAAATATAACACTTTATAGATCGTGTAGAGTTAAAAATCAACGAATTGACGGTCGCTCGCCGGACTATTTGCACTTGAAGCAGAATGCACTCATGTCGGCATAACAACCGAAGACAAAGTACATGGAACAATAAAATAAAATAAATAATTAACCTGGCGCTACTAAAAAGATTAGGAATGTTAACGGCTTCTAGCAAGAGGGCTAGCGATGAAACTACTAGCATTGTTTTGACTACTACTGTCATCACATTTATTTCACTCATGTTGAGTGTATAAAACATTGACATGTACACCGTTGCCAGCTGTTCGTTCTGTGTGAGCTCGGCATATTATTCGCGAAAGGGAGAGCAGTGATCTCCTCGCTAGGGCCAGGCAGGCAGACGCATGGTACTTTGTACACGCCTGAGAGCACAGTCGACAGACGCACTTCATGTACTCCTCGTAAAAGTTCGTATTTGAATAGACCAGGTAATGATATCCATGATTTATGTATTCTGTATAGACGTGGCGATTGTCACAGGCAAGACCAGAATAATAACTTTTTAATGTAGTTTTTGTTTTAAATTCCAATAATCAGTTGAATGAAAAACATAATTATATATAACTTATTTATTTACAAGCCATAACTTAGCACACAGCTTATAAGGATAGAACGCACTTATTTTTTCATCAAGCATAAATGCTCGCACTATTATAAACACACAACACAACACTTGTTTGTTGTGTGTTTATAATCGTTTTATATTATATAATATAATAAAGCAAGAATAGACCAGAGGTGAGAGGCGCCAAAAATAGGCAAGTCTCCAACCTCTCGTCGGACTTCTTCAACTTTATTTTCTCATTCCAAAATGAGGCTCTTGAATAATTCTGTACAAAGCGTCTTCAACCTCGATCGAATTATCTCAACAAGCGGTGCACAGTCACAGTGCAGGTACACAAATCGGCACCTTACTCCTATTGACAGGCAAAGTACTCGCTTCATGTACATTGCAAAACACGTTTCAAGCAAGCCAAAGTTTGCCCGAGTGGGGTGTCCCCCATACTCTGCCAAGACGATACATCAGCCTTGAGGCAATCTTGAGGTGAAAGAGTGCCGCTGCCGTCGGGACGGACAGTCGCCGACCAGATACCGAAAAGGGTTGGCAAATTTTAAGGATTGGCCGCCACAACGTATAACATCTTTGGCAGTCAATCAACCTCCTATTCTGTTTTGACTATTATTACAACATGTGGCTTTCCTTCCTACTTTGACAAACACCTTTCACACACGGATGTTTGCTCATTTGATACTTTTTCACGGTCCCACACATATTTATTGTTAAACCCTTGGACACATAAGAGTTGTGCACCGGTAAACATGTTTACAGTTACCCTAAATGAAACACCTTGCCAAGTCTAATTTGTCGACAAGCACAATACAAAAACTGCGTTACCCCGATGCACACTCATCAACAGAGAGCTGACAATGGAATTATCAGCCCTTTTGCCTCACATACTGACCGTCAACCTTCGCAAGTTGTCGTTTAACCATATGCCTTCACCGCTTAATGTTTCGACAGTCACTGGACTTAAGTTGTGTGATTCAACTAGTTCTGCGTATTGCTTTTCTATATTTCATTCGGCCGGTAACTGACCAGGGGGAGGTGAGAGTCAGACTCCGTTGCGTCCTAGGTGTTTAAACAGTGTAAAAGCCATCCTGCGTTTAAACAGTGTAAAAGCTATCCCGTCCAGTCTCTTACGATAAGCCGATTTCCCCAAGAGTGGCTATATGAGTATCTCGCTGCATTGACATAGGTGGGGGGAGATGGACAACGGTGTTCTAACACGCAAACCGACACAAGTAATTGAGCTCGAATCAGAATCTAGTAACGTGCCTAGTTAAGAAACGGTTGTCATTAGTAGTTGCAAAACGATAGGAAGGTTAATATTGCCAAAAGCAACGGTTGTTGCAATAAAGATAATGTCACCAACGTCAACAAATGTCCCTCCCTTTCAATACAAAAAATTTGCCTTTATAAGTTTTGAATCTAGAAAAGTCGGTTGGTTCCGGTTTTCGACAACCACGATGTAGAAGTCCATCCAATTACTCTAGGATCGGCCCAAACATTTAAGTAACAAAACACTGACATTTGCAATTTAAAGTTGCAGTATTATAAGAACGCGCTGGGGACTGCAAGTCCACTTTTTGTTGCCAAGAAAAAGTGCTTTACGCGATAATATACCTGTATGTCTATATGAGTATGCTCGGATCCACGTGCGGATAGGTTTGCGACTACGACGCCTGACGGACATGACTAACCAAACGGTCTCCTGATCCATTAAACTGTTAGATTTCCTCTTATTCACGAAAAACGTCGTTAAATGCATTTAGTCTGAGTTTTCTACTGAGCTGACATTACCGCCCTCTGAAAGAATTACGACTCTTTCCGGCCGAGTGCGTGTGGATCGACTCTGAGACGAGTTGCCGCAAAAATTGCCGTGAGCCTAAAGTAAAATTCGATATTGTCCGCTATCCAGCAGCAACAGCAAGTGTGCATAGCAATAATAAGCAGTGCTAAGACGGAACGGTTGTACATGCTCCACGAGGTTTTGACATGCGTGGATTTGCCAGATGAGACCTCCACGATCACCTTGTCTTTTAACTTGTCAAATAGCAACTTGCTGATAGAATAGGTGAATCCACGAGCTTATCCGAGAGCTTTAAACCACGTGTCCACAGTCTAAGAGCGCCGCTACAAGGAGTCCTTCTAATTGTTGTGGGGTTTCAATCAATTCACAAAGTAGTTTGCAGAAATACACCCCTTTGGGCTCGGCCCTATTGCACTTCGAAACTTTAAGCCTCGTTTTTCAAATACAAAGCCCATTTAAGGTACGGAATCTAGGGACAACGCTGCATTGAGCGAGCAGCTAACTCGATCTCTAGCGCTGTACTTCGGATGGAACATTTATAAATAAGGCGACTTATCTCAAACAAGATAAAATGTACATTTATAACATTAGGATGACTAACAGAAAGATAAGCGGCTGGCAAAACAATACTGGTGCTCTGTGCGATACAGATATAATATAAAATATATCTGTTTTTAAAATCCCCGATGCCCTCAGACCATAATGCAATTTATTTTAATTTTTTATTCAATTCTGAATATCATCCTATTGAGGAGGCAAGATACAATTTATTTAGGGGTGATTACGATCAAATCATAGAAAAGCTGACAATTGTTCCATGGAGATATATATTCCTAAACTGTGATACCGAAGATAAAATGTGTAATTGCGTTGTTTATCAGATACACGTTGTGATCGAGGAATTTGTTCCTAAACGCACCGGCAAGTCTAAAAATAACACTAGGCTGCGTGAGTGTATATCTAGTCTTAAATCACTTATTGAAAAAGACCGAGTCCGCGGTATGCAACCAAACTGCGTAAAGCAAGCAGAAGACTTCGGGTATTGGAAGAATCCAATATCGATTTTAAAAATTCAAGTCGTTTTTTAGGTATGCCAATAAGCGCTTAAAGGGAAAAGAGAATATAACGGCACGTAAAACAGGTAATGCGATTATCACTGATGATATCTCCAAACAAAAGCACTTAGCAAACAAAGGTCCAACAAAAGCACTTATTTTCCCCCCGCCAACGTCATCAAGGTGTTCGTATTTATTTGTGTCGAAACATAATATTTTAAATAAAATTAATCAACTCTCATCTTAATGTAGCCTCACCCCAGACTACATCCCTCCATTATTTTATAAAAAAATGACACATGTTATAACTGAGCCATTCTCATTAATTTATGCTAGGTCCTATGAAGATGGTGTTGTGCCTGTTTTTTTCCGACAATCCGTAATTACGCCTGTACATAAAAAGGGATCTAAGCCGAATGTTGATAACTATAGACCTGTGGCAAAATCATCAATAGCGTGTATATTATTTGAAAAATTACTTGTAGATCATATATTTCACTTCATGTAGTCTGAGGGAGGGCTTGACGAGCAGCAACATGGCTTTACTAAGGGTAAATCTATAGCAATACAGCTAGTTGAAATGGTCCAAGATTGGGCTATTTAAATTTTAAAAAAAGCATTTGATTGTGTTTACTTTGATTTTTCTAAAGCATTTGACAGAGTAAACCATTTTAAATTTTTACAGAAACTAATTGACCTAGATATAGACAAGCACACTGTTTTATGGATATCAAGTTATCTAACGAATCGGAGGTTTTGTGTGCGGGTTAACAACAGTTTTAGTCAGTATGGGGCGTGTCCTTCGGGCGTGCCTCAGGGACCATGTCTAGGCCCACCTTTATTCTGTATATTCAACTTAGATCTTAAAACGTTATACCCAAAACACTAAAGCACAAATTCTACGCAGATTATCTTAAACTTTATGGGCCATCTGGCACAAAAGCCGAGAGGAAGATATTACAGAGAACAATTGACTCCATCTCCGATTGGTGCGCCAAAAATGATATGATAATTTCGGTCCCTAAATGCGCCGTTGTGTGTCTGAAAAATTACCACGTTTACACACTTGATGGACAAGAGATACCCAGAGTGAACAGCATTCGCGACCCTGGGGTAACGGTAACACCGGAGTTAGATTTTAACATTCACAACACGCAAACTATTTAATCTGCTAGTCTTATATGTAATATGATATTTCGTTACTTTATTATCAAATGTCCAAAGTTCTATATCCGCCTTTATAATAGCCTTGTAGTTCCTAAATTCATCTACAGCTGTGAAGTCTGGCGGCCGTATTTGAAGAAACATATTGATGCAACTGAAAAAGTTCAGTCTAAATTCCTTCGACGTGCTGCATTGAGATGTAAGGTAGAGCGTAGCAGTCTCGACTTAGTACCTATATTTATTGTTTGCTTGGCATGTATACCTAAATACACATGTCACCCTTTTATATCAGGGGATACCTATATCAGAACTACACTCGAGAGCAGATTTCAAAATGTACGCACGCATCTCGTTGAGAACCATGAACATATACATATAATGTAATTAAAATAATAACATAACAAATAATAACATAGAAATAATACATTATTATATACTGTACAATTACATATATTTTGCAAGGTTACTAATTCGACCTATTACATGGTAAATTGTTCTTTATGTCTCTTATATTGTGCATTGTATATATTGAATACAGGATTTTCCTGAAAAATTGTGTATATAATTATCTACCATTTAAAAGCAATAAAGAAGCACTTAAATTGAATTGAATTGAAAATTGAATTGCGGCTACGTTGGTAGGAAAGTATGACAAATGTATCTTAAGAATACTATTCCGAGAACAAGGTGACCCTTGCGTTATCAGGATGAGGGGCAACTTATTTAACAACTTGAGACCTCTCCTTCAGACAGCGCTGTATACAGCTTGAGTACATCAAGGTTTCACCATAGCTTACATTGTTACAGCTTACGGCAATTCAGACAGCGGACAAAGACGGAGATCTAAAAAACAGGTGAGGCTGGTTATTGGTTTTTGACAGAGCATCTTATCTAATGCAAGCTAGACGATCGTTCTTATGTGGTATTGTGCAGACAATGCTGCACAATAAGAATCTACCCCAAAAAAGCAATGTCTCTAGCCTTGGACGTCTCTGCGCGTAGAGGGTGGCTTAGAATCCTACCTGCCACAATATTAGTGCACTATGCTGTGCCACAATACTGTTCGCATTGATGCCGCCTTAAGAATAAACACAGCCCTGTACAATATGGTGAACGCAAGCGGTTAATACTAACTGCTCGACCCAAAAAGCTTGCATAACTGAACGCGATCATCAAACAAGCTCTTCTGAGGGACATTGTTTGCCTACACAAAGCAAATATGCAGATCTAGTCGAGTAATATAAGTGCCCTAAATTAGATTGAAAAATAAACTGAGGTCCAAGGTTTCGTGTAAATTTATAGGTGCTAAAAATATGTTTGTTTCGTATGTCAGTCAGAACGGTACTTGAATAAAAATACGCCGCGTATGTCTGCTTGGTTTGCCAGCAAACTTTAAGTTCCTGTGTAGAAGCATTGTAAGCAGTGAATGACTAATGTCCGAAATTTGTTTATCTGATCACGTGAACAAGCACACAGGTTAAAGGTCATGTGTATGCCGTTTAGGCTAGGTGAGGATGCGATTCGCGCCGAAGACAGCACAAAGCTCACCTCAGAAGCGACGAGCAAGACCCACCCGAAATAGCCTCTTATAAGAGCCACTGGCGAGTCGAGAGCCACAAGAAATAGAGAAAAAAAGAGCAATTGAAACCCATTTTAAGCAAGCTTAAAAGTAGCCCTTCTAGAACGATTGTAACAGGTGGTCAAAAGTGACAGCAGTATGGCGCAATGACTAGTAAATTTGAAGCCAAAAAGTGCGAATGTGTGTGTGCGATTGGAATCCTGGGACGTCCCGCTTATGAAGTGCATGTACAGCAAACAAATAAGACGGTTAAAGATCGGACAGAAAGGCGCGGAATACAGTGACCATTTCTAAACAATATGCGTGCTGCAGACACCTATCTTGCAAATTAAGGGTTAATCGGACTACGCAGACTCCCTATAGTAACACTGCCCTCATTCCAACACCGGATTAAATGAGACAGGGTTAACAAGATCATGTATTTGGCGACGAACTACTATTGTCATATTGTCGGCGGCCCATTTAAAGACTGTAGGCTTTGATCTTAATGCGAATAGGTGACTGCCACTGACTTCTGGTCCGACTGATTACTGCCCACTTTGGGGCGTCACTCGGATGCCTGCTGCCTCGGCTGAGTGACTGCTACACAAAGCTGACCTCACTATACTCTGGTTATCCTGGATGGGCTGCCGGCGTTCGCAGTGGTAGACTCCGCGCCCCGTCCTGGTGTGGGCCTAGTCTCCCGAAAAGTAGTGTGCATATAAGCTAGAATATAATGCGGAAGCGCGAGATGGCAAATCTCTATGATAGGATTGGAGGGATGTAGTAGCCCCTTTTCGGTCTGTGATAGCGGGCTGTACCAGAAAGCCTGCTGGTCTGCCGATTATTACCGCGCCGGACCTCAATTAGCAGCATAAACAAAAGGCCAACTGCGGTAAAATAGCTTCAGTGACGGTTCATCTTTTCATAGGCGATGACAGGGCATATGTAAGCGCCCTATGTGTATATATATAAAGCTGGGGTAATACTTCCCACCTGCTACAAGAAAGACCGTCAAGTATTTCAAGCCAGAGGTAAGCATGGCAGATGCCAGGCAGAAGACACGCTTGCACGTAATGGCAGAGTCGGAGCTTAAACAGAACAGCTGAGTCCAGATCTTTAGGTTTTACTAAGAAGAGTGAAAACCTATAACAAGCTAGGGAACTACTTGACTCAGATGCTTACAGTACACAAATACTTCCACGCGCACCTGCCGCATGGATAGGAAAGGCGCCTTCTTCTATTCTAAGGCGCCTTCTTCTATTCTAAAGCGCCTTCTTCTATTCTAATAACTCCGTTTATTTGCAATATCATGCCTGTAAATGAGACTCTCGAAAGACTAAAACACTCTGAAGGGCATGCTGGACAGCGAAGCAGAGCAGGCGGTGACTGCCACTAAATCATTACAAGCCCCTATCTGTTGCCCCTTACTGACAATGCATTGACGCATATTTTCCATAATTGCTGGCTATTTTCAACAAATGAGTTACATAGGTTATTCAGAAAGTATGGTGATGATTACCAACATCACCATCAGGAATAACACGGGCAGCACTAACAATGAATAATATTATTGAATAATGCTAGAATGCACTACTTCTACTGCCACAACCAAGGTACGTTAGAAAGGGCGCCACCAGTTGATGTACATAGTACATTTGGGGTTAGGAGGGCGAAAGTAGTTGCAAACGTAATGGCCAAAGCCCGTATTGATATTTGTTTTAATATACATTGTTAGCAAGGACGTTTGAACGATTCTCTGGTTATCTTGCGCGGTCACATAGGAAATTACCGTGTTCTCGTGACGGTCAGTCAGCGTTTCGAGGACTGCTGCGACGTTCTCTTTTTATTCTTATTCGAGCAACAGGTTCAGTAATTATTTTATTAATAATAAATAATCTTTCTCAGCCGAAGGAGATATGTCTGCATCATGTACTCGAAGAGTAGAATCGTTTTTCGGCTAACCCTCCGCTACAACATTTAACGTCCACGGGTTTGCTTTCGTATTGCTTTGTAAGACGGACCCCCCAAAAATACAAATATACAACGGTGGGGATCGAACTCGTGCAATTATGTGTCTTCTCCGGTTGCGAGGCCCACGTAAATGCACCACGCCGCCAGCCCCTACCGATGAATATAATCTAACCAATCCGTGTCACTGAGATTCAAAGGTATTGTTTTTTTTAATAATTATATTGTTGGTTGTGAAATATGTATACGCTTAAACGTGAACTACTCGTTGCGTAGCACCCACATACCAAGTTTTTCGAAAATCAGCAAACGTTTTAGAAATATAGAAGTTTTATGTTTGTTGTTTCTGTAGGGTTTTATGTTGAGAATGGTGGTGTGGGATGCAGATTATGTCATACGATATTATCGCAATAGGGAATTTTAAAGTGTTGTGAAGTAGAGGAGAATTTCTTAAAAACGATATTTAACGCACTGTTTCGAGATATACGTCAATTATAAAACAATTGACACTGAACTATGTAGGCAACAATGGTAACGATTGGTGTTTCGTGGTCTTATTATTACTTTTCTCATGTTTCGTAAGGTTAAAGACGCGTTTTGTCTTGTTTTGTTTCAGAGAGATATGGGCTGATTAGTAAATGCTTACGGCAAATCGGTGGCAAGCTCCTCTGCCTGGCCTATGGAGCCACTGCACGTGATTTGCATAACATATGTCCCCCACAGACATTATGATCGCCATCAGCTATAATCACAATCGTCATCACCACCACCGCCATCGCGCTCATTATAGTAATTTGTGCCTTGATCATCATTGTTGTTTTTGTTGTTGTCGTCGTCGTCGTTGTTATTATTTTGACCATAGCCACAGACTTCTCCACCACCTTTGCCATGATTCTTAACACCATCATTATCATTGCCATCGTGGTCCATATCAACGGTCTTCATCGCCAGTCCAGTCTGTCACGGAGCGTCAAGTAACGGTGAAAACACCACTAAGGTTGGCCTGGTGGCCCGTGACGGCCAAGTTCGTCTGCGTCTGTTGTTGATAATTATTTCTCCACCAGCGGCACTGGGTTCAGCATCACAATAATATGCAGCATGACCCTCAGATTCAGCATCACGATCAGATGCAGCTTCACCATCAGACCTTGCAACACCATCAGATCCAGCATCACCATTAGATAAAGCATCACCATCAAGCCCAGCATCACCATCAAATCCTGCATCACCATTAAATCCAGCATCACCATCAAATCCTGCATCACCATCAAATCCTGCATCACCATCAAATCCTGCATCACCATCAAATCCTGCATCACCATTAAATCCTGCATCACCACTAAATCCTGCATCACCATCAAATCCTGCATCACCACCAATTCCAGCATCACCATCAAATCCTGCATCACCATCAAATCCTGCATCACCAACAAATCCTGCATCACCATCAAATCCTGCATCACCATCAGGTTCAGCGTAAACACGACCACGCGCGCGTGTCTACGATTACCCACGACGCTTTGCATCGTCGTCAGTCATGATCATCGTCGTCGTCGTCGCCGCCGCCACCGCCGCCATCATCAACGCAATTCCAATCGCCGCAAAGCCTGCGCCGGCCGCCGGAAGCCATGGCCCGTTGTCGCTTTATTTTCTTGAGAGTTCTTTACTTATTCGCTCGCCCGACTCGCACGATCGCTGGCTGCTCATAGTTTACATATTAGCTCAGCGTGATGAGAGACTATTGACTGTCGGTTGGTTGAAGACGAATTGCGCGAATTACGTGCGACGTTGAAACAACAACAACAATAACAATAACGACGGCGACAACAACAAAACAATAACGACGACGACGACAACAACGTTAGTCAGTCCTTCAGCCTGCTTGGCAGTCATCAAGTCATTTGGTCACTCGCCGCTCAGCCAGATGACTCTCGTTAGCAGCGGCAAGTCCCTGCCAGATGATGCGCTTATATGAATGGCTGGACAGACGTTGTGGATAGGATTTATGATTCATCAATTTGATCATCAATTATCAATCACCAGTCAATTGCACGAGCAGGAATCATAACGCATTTGATAATGAACATGATGTAGATGATGATGATATTTGCAGTAATTGTGATTCGGTGGCGGCGGGTGCGGCCGCCGAACTGGCAGACAGGGACAGCGGCCACACTCTAGCATCTAGGTAAGAGGAAGAGAAAAACTATCGAAAAAGAGGCGATCACTTCATCAATCAATCAATCAATCGACAATCATCACATTAATCGTCGTAGTGGTAGTAGTAGTAGTAGTAGTAGCCCACTCTTCCATCACCACCACCGCACCACACCGTAATCATCATTACGAAGCCCGAACGATCAGAAATCGCGCGAAGCACAACGTAATCATGTGAAAGGCGACCAACAGCGGTCGCCGCATGATCACCATGATCGCGATATCGATGACTGCAAAATCATAGCAACAAGACGTACAGCGTGACAACGAAGACATCAGGCTTCAAGAACACGACAACAAAGGCCTCATCGTCGTGTTCACGCGTTCCTATACAAGTTGTTTGTTTCAGCATCATGTGTGTTGTGCTATACATGCGTCTGAGTCTCTTGTGGGTCAAGTTAGCAGACTTAGTAGGCTAAAAGGTCTTGTACGCAAATGAGAAAGAAACTTTGCGCACCGCCGCCTCTTCGTATACGTTGCTGCATTTGAATGTGTTGTTGTAGCCGTGATGGCAGTAACAGGTAAACACTGACGCTCTTCGTTGTGGCAGTCTTCAAAACAGCTAAGATCAGTCTCCTTCTTGGCTGTGACTGACAGCAACGGATTTAGTTGAATTTGATTGCTTGCTGATTTTATTGTTGTCGGACACGTCCGTGTTTCGCTGTTAATTATTTACTAAATGTCGGATTATGACGATGTCGATAGTGATAATAGCAGTGCGCATATTTGCAATACTAATAATTATATTATTTATTTATTAACACCCGGGCTGGGTAAGTGTGTTTATGTTACATCACAGTTTTCCACACAACAATCGATCTAGCGTTTTGCCAGTTCTGCTATGGACCGAACCGCCGGACAAACCGCGGCGTGATATTTATCACATTTACTCCAGCATTCTTTGCATCGACATTCGTCTTGTGGTTCATGGAAGCCCTCCACATTGCATAGAACGTAATGAAATCCGTGGGCTGCAAAGGCCGTTGTTAAATATATAACAGCTGATCGCTGATACGAGCAGTCGTGTTTTGATCGGCTCCTGGAAAATAGTGCCGTTTTATACGTTTTTATACTCGCAGTGCAATTAATCATGTGTCCAAGTGAGAAAGGTGATACCAAAAAGTCGGTTGATAACACAACGAGCCTACCTGCTAGACCAAGGACGACACCTGGGTCGGAAGACTTGTGCGGAGCCTGTAACAAACGGTTCCATCACACTCAAGTTGCCCTACTCTGTCTAGGCTGCAAAGTCTGGATTCATGGTTCCTGCTGTCGTCCCGTCATCCGGCGATCCGGCCTAGCTAAGTTTCGTTCACAACCATTCCTATGCACGCAATGTTTGAGCCCAGAAAACTTGAACAATTCAGTGTATGGCGGTATGCCAACAGATGTAGATTACGGCTCCGTCAACAATAACAATGACGCAATCCAAGATGGCAGCCCCCTTACCTCAGGCAATCATAAGAACAACTCGCTAGTTGACAGCAACAGCATCATCGCTCAGCTGACAAAACGAGTAACCCAGCTGGAGCTTCAGCTGGCGGCATATATTGGAAAATACGAGAAACGCTTTCGCGAACAGCAAGAAAATGGGGAATTTTGGGATAAACAACTCGAAGAAAAAGCCAAGATATTCGATTTACAGATAAATAAATTGGAAAAACAGTCAAAACTGTTTAATCAGAAACAGCGAGAGTTCGAACACCTCGGTGGCGAAGATGGACTCGGTCCAGCTGCTAAAGAAGAAACACTCGTCCAGTGAACTAGACGTGATTATTTGTAACGTGCCTCAGATTTCAAATGAGAGCACAGTAAACCTGGCTCGCTGCGTACTTTCGTCTTTGGACCCCACTATACAAAAAGAAACTGTTGTAAGCGCATCGCGCATTATCGTTGACAATGGTGGGGGTAAGAAACCGCTGATCAAGGCTACTATGCGTGACGACGCAGCAAAAGGCCGGGCAATCAAGGCATCTAAAGTCAAGAAGTTTAAAATCAGCGATCTCGGTCTTGACAAGAAATTTCCCGACATATCCACAAAGGCGAACTCATCATGGAAGGACCCAATGCCAACTAGCGATGAGCTGGCAATGGGCGTCTACGTAAATGAATCAACATCGAGGGAAACCCGTGAGTTGCTGAAAATAGCTAGACGACTAAAAGCCTCTGGCGATCTCGAAGCTACCTGGACATACCGCAATAAGGTCTATGTGCGTGTTCACGGTAATGACAAACCCGTGTGCATTCGTAACCAGAAAGACCTCAGCAATTGCAATGAGAAAATCCCTAAAACTAGGGTACTAGTAAACAATAATGACAACTGTGTGTATAAGAATGGGCAGCAAAAGAAAGAAACTATTAAAACTGATGGTCCAAAACCGACGACTTCGTCTGCTTCCGCTGTGCCGTTATCGAACTCCTTCCAGCTACTCAGTAGCCAGCCGGTGTGCTCGTCCACACATCTGGAGTCTCCAAATAAACAAGCCACAAGCAACGAAGACAACAACAATGCGTCGATCGTTCTCGCTATCAGCGATGAAGAAGAGGAGGATGTAGAGGTTGACGATATAATGAATCTCGGCATGAGTGCTTCGATGTTGGAGATGACGGTACTTGAAAGCAACTAACAAAAGAAAAAAAAAATATTATAATTGGAAATATATGTATAAAATAGTTAAAAATGCATTTAGGTTTACACGTCACCTCGAACGGCCAAAAAGCCGTTCGCCTAGTCCACTTAAACACACGTAGCATTAGGTCGACTCAGAAATTTCAGAAAATTGCCTCAACGCTTGCTCCCCTCCATGATATAATTGTACTCAGTGAGACCTGGCTACGCCCGGAAGAGGTCGTTCATTACCATATTGATGGTTATGATAGGGTTTCGTGCTGCAGAGAGAAAAGAGGGGGGGGTCTACTAATACTTTTCAGAAGCAATTTTAAGCTCATTTCGGTCCACCGAAGCCCGCTGACAACAGCTGAGTCCATAACAATCGAGCTAGATCACCGCCCATACTCTCTCAAAGTAACTGCTGTGTACCGTCCACCCGACCGGCCTCTTACCGATTTTATTGATGAACTTGATGTCTTCTTAGATAACCACAAACATCATGTGGTACTTGGGGATATGAACGTACATCACACAATGGACGACGACCCTCACTTAATAAATCCAACGCTGGATTCATTTGGCTTCCGCAGTATAATTCAAGAACCTACGAGATTGACACCGCCGCGCACCCTCGATCACATCTACACCGATCTGGAAGTTGATGCGTCAGGCACCTTCGA
Source organism: Dermanyssus gallinae (assembly GCA_003439945.1). Lineage (NCBI taxonomy): Eukaryota > Metazoa > Arthropoda > Arachnida > Mesostigmata > Dermanyssidae > Dermanyssus > Dermanyssus gallinae. The sequence continues at coordinate 25,602 of QVRM01005302.1, forward strand.
CCTCAGTGTTAGCGACCATCTCGCTATCTGGTGTCGAATACCGCTTGTCTTGAATCGCCGTCCCTCAACGAAGGCAATTCGGACCGACACCAGATTATTAGAGCACATAATTCGAAATGAAACTTGGGCTCCGGTGTACTTGGCTCAAGACGCTGAAACAAAATATAATGAGTTCCATGACCGTCTAATGGAGCTCATCGATACATGCTCATCAATTACACACCGACGCCACAAAACACAGTGCATACACCCGGAGCTGAAAAATCTTATCGCCGAGAGAGATCGTTTGTGGCGCTCTTTGCAGAGCATTCGTAAACGATCCCCGAACAGCATACGCGTACTTAGACTGCGAGAAGAGTACAACAAGATGAGAAATAAAGTGCAAAATCGACGGACCAAATTGGAGCGCCAGCGACTTCGGGCTATGGTCGATAGGGACTCGACCAACGGCCGACCGATCTGGAAAGTTGTGCGGCGCGCAAAACAGGTTGACAAAGTGCCCCCGGTGCCCAAGCTGGATATTGAAGGCGAAGCGATCACGGACCCCGCGAAGGTCTCAGAGGCTTTTAACACTTTTTTCACTAATAGTGTCGCCTCATCCTTGCCAAATAATCCCATAAATGAGCGTGTTATTAAAGAAAATCTACCAGAACACACCGCGACGATATTTAGTTTTAAAAAGGTGACGAAACTACAAGTGTTAGCTTTACTTAGTGGTATTGGGGATCCAGCAGCCGGCTACGACGGTTTGCAGTCTCACATTATCCACCACGTAAGATCTCACATCGCTGACCCCCTGACACACATCATTAATGCCATGATAGAAGAAGCAGCGTATCCTAGTCGCTTAAAGATCGCCAGAGTGGTACCGATCCACAAAGGTGGTAGTATGAGCGACCCGTCAAACTACCGTCCAGTGAGTGTTTTACCTGTTTTAAATAAGATTATTGAAAAAACACTTGTTAGCCAAATGACGAGGCATCTCGAAAGCAACAACATGCTCTCGGGCAACCAATTTGGATTTCGCAAAAACCGGGGCACAGGTCATGCTGTCTTGCGGCTAGTTGAGAGTACCCGTTTCGAGTTAGATAAAGGACTATTTTGTGCAGCACTTTTTTTAGATCTTAGACGCGCCTTTGACAGCGTTCGTTCAGATATTCTCCTACTTAAATTCAAGCACCTGGGCTTTGACGAGCACGCTATTAAACTGCTATCGGCGTACTTCCTCGGGCGTCACCAGCTTGTGGACGTGGGGGGAACCCGGTCGGAACTGCTCCCGGTTTTGCTAGGTATACCTCAGGGCTCATGCATTGGCCCACTAGCCTTCCTCTGCTTTATAAATGATATGGAAAATATCGCACGAGGAGCCGCTATCATTTATGCTGACGACAGCACTTTTAAATATGTTGGGCAGTCTGGTGAGGAGGTACACCGGGTGATGATGCAGGATGTCACTGCCCTCAACGCTTGGTGTGCAGCAAACCGTATTGCTATCAATGCAAAGAAAACTCAGGTGGTGGTCTTCGGACAGGGTAACGCCATTCCTCGAATGCCACCTGTAATCATAAATGGCCACCTGATTCAACCCAGCGACTGTGTCAAGGTCCTGGGTGTAACAGTAGATGCAAAACTCTCTGGCAACGCGCATGTAGAGACCCTTATCCGTCGACTTGCTGTCATCACAAACTCATCAAGATACATCAAGAACCAAATTGGAGCATCTTCATGCAAGCTGCTCTACAACGCCTTTTTCTTGAGTCACCTTACGTACGGGTCGGAATTCTGGACTGCCTGCAGTAAGGGTTGGGCGCAGCGACTGAGTGTGGCACAGGGGCGCTTTCTTCGTATGTTTCGGGGATCGGCCAGTCGAGAGAGAAAACAACACAATATTTTAGATATAGAAAATACCATGCGCTATTTAACCTTGATAGTGATGTTTAAGAATATCCATGGGATTGGGCCGAAGATACTAGAACTTGATCGCCTTGGAGGGGCGAGAGAGACCAGAGCATCAAACACGGTCACACTGAAGATCCGCATGCATCGAAGCAGCAAGGGCAGCCAAGCGTTTGGCGTGCGAGCTGTCAGAGAGTGGAACACTCTTCCGGTTAGCTTGCGTTGTTTGAAATCCTTAAATAACTTTAAGGAGAATTTAAAGTCATACCTATTACCCCGTCAATAATGGATACACTTGTCTTCCTAAATTGACCCTCGCATAGAGGTAAACACAAGTAATTTTATTCCGGCTGCAACTTTTTACCAACACAATGGTAACTGTAGTAGGTTTTAAATTACTATATCCTCCTTGCAAATAATTGTAAATGTATGAAACAACATACCATTGTAATTGTGTATATAATAAATAAATGACCTTGTTCAAAAAAAATGGCGATCTTTTACCCCGCTAGTCCTCCACCCAGTGCTTCTCATTGCTGCTGTCCCATAAATTCCTATGTCTACCTCGCTTATTTTGGTTCGCCAATTTCGCATATAAACGTCAAAGGCGCACGTCTTCTTCAGATTTCATCGTTTTTGTAGCTCCTCTGTCAGCAGTGGGCCACCTTCGAACACGTGGACCACCCTATTTCTGCATGTATTTGAAAGCGCAAAAACCCTCTTTAGAAAGAAAAATCTTACCCCATCCATTAAACGCAATTCGTCTACTCCCACCTTATCCCATATTAGTGAAATGCCATATGTGGCGATGGGCGCTATCTGTATCCCAAAAAGGGCTACTGCTGCATCGACCGAAAGCTTATGTGGACATTTAATTGCCGCGGCTGCGATAGTGGCCTTCCTAACCCTCTCCTGGATGTGTGATCGAAAACTACTGCCCCTTGTTGTTAAGGTGAGCCCTAGGTATGTGAATTTATTTACAAATTTTAATTCCTTTCCCCTGATTTGAAGCACGTCATCGCTGGCCACACGGCCGCCCCTTCGGAATTTCATGGCTACTGTCTTTTCCCAATTAACCTTTAAGCCCATTTCATCCATGAATGTAACTAGCCGATCCATTGCTTGCTTCACTCTGAAAAGGCTACAACTAAATATTACTAGATCATCTGCGTACATTAAAACCTTGGCCCACTCTCGAGTCCAGCCCGCCCTTATCCGTTCAGGGAGCCCACCCAGAAGAACGGAAAACAGTAGTGGACTCAGTCCATCGCCCTGCGCGACACCTGTAGTTTGAATTACCTCCCCCGCAATGCCAACCCCGTTGTCAATCAGCACCGTGTTTTGTTTTAAGATGCTGATGAGCAACCTCAGCATTGCTCCCGGCACTCCCATTTTAGCTAGCCCTTTAACTATCTTATCCCTTGGCGCTATGTCAAACGCCGCCTTTAAATCTACAAACACAGCATATAGGCAATTCTTCGGCCTGGACAGAGTATCCCAGATTGCTTCGAGCAGCCCTTCAATTGCTGAGTGAGTTGACCTTCCCTTCCTAAATCCATGCTGTTCCTCTGGTATTACCCCCCTTTCCTCTAAGAAAGACTCCAATCTCCTAGCTATTATTCCTGAAAATATCTTGTATGGGCAGCTCTTTATTGCTATTCCCCTCCAAGCCTCTGGTTCCGTTTCTATACCTTTTCCTTTAGGAATGACAATTAATGTCGCTTCCCTCCAGGCCTGTGGAATTTCCCCAGTGTTTAAGCATTCATTGAATAGAGCTTGCCAGCTTGGTGCGAACTAAGGTATCTTTCATGTGTTCATTCCTTATCAAATCATTTCCGTGCGTTTTTCCCCGTGGTGCTCTGTCGATTGTTTCCATTACTTCCCTAAGAGTGATTGCCCTCACTATCCAAACCCTAGCTTTCTCTGTCGTTTAATCCCAGGGGCCTTCATATTCTACCACTGTTTTCGGGGTTGTATCCGACCCGGCCAAAATCCTCCCAAAATGTTCGATTAGCCTGCCCGTCTCTACTGAACATTGCCTTCTCTCCTTTCGCCTCAGCCATGTGTATGGCCGTACTTCAGCCTCCCTTATTGCTGCCCATTCTTTCTTTTCCCAGTACCTTTGCTTTTCTTCTTTATAAGATGCCTTAACCAACCGTTTAACCAACGAGGCCAATGGCCGCATAACCGGAACGATTTTTACGTATTCCCGCGTCAACCTATTGGCCTGCTTGGCCATCCTACATCGCTTACTAAACCAAGGTCTTTCGCTTCTCTTCTGCACCGGTAGTATCGCAGAATTTAATAACCCTACCAGGCTGCGTTCGTAGCAATCTATGTGTATCGCCTCTGGCACCGGAAATACTTTGTTAAGCCCCTGTAATAGAGTATTAACATTAAGCCTTCTTCCTGAGCTTTTCCCCCTTCCCCGTTCTTGAACAGTCCCCTTAATTTTCACCCAGATGCCCATCGGTATATGCTTTCTAAGTCCCACCCCTTCCTGTAATGGATTGTCTTCCCCTGCAAACGTTATGTCCCTTCTATCCATATCTGTTGCAAATAGGTCAATGACTGACGAACCAGAGTGGCATTCATATGTAAACACATTCGCGCTGTTGACTACCCAGCAGCCGATTTCATCCAGTACGTCTAGCAAGGCTACCGTTCTTTCCGAATCAATTCTGTCTAATCTCGCATTAAAGTCCCCTCCTATAATTATTGTAGCCTTTCTCGGTAACGCTTCTATACCCAGCAAGAGGCGCTCAATCATCGTTTCCGTTGACTCCGTCCCCGTCGGTTGCACATAGGTGGCCATTATTTCTAGTTTAAGTGAAGCTACTGCAATCAGATTTTCTGCTACTATTTTTACGTTCATTTCTCCTACCAATGGTCTAACAAAAACTGATACTCCCCCGCTTGGCCTACCCGGACCCTCTCTACAAGACGCCAGTGCATGGTACCCATAGAATCCCCGTATATCAAACTGCTCTCACGCCCAGGTCTCCGTCAAAATAAGAATGTCTATCCCTCTGTATGCGTCGTCCCCTAGCAGATCTAACACCCCCCTCCCCTCGCAGTTCCACATTACTATCTGAATACGCGCACCCACTACTGGATTTTGCTGGTTCTGCCGGTTCTCGTACGCAAGGGGCCTGTTCACCGTTGTCTTCAGATGTCAGGTCGACTTGAAGCATGAGGAAGATGTCGTTGCACGATCTGCGCTTCTGTCCTGTCGTGTAGGTCTGGCGCTATCAGCGTCATTGCTCGTGGGTTGCAGTAAAGGCGAGGCGGCTGACGGGGCGCCCATCAGCCCTCCCAGAATGCTCGGGATAACTTCCTGAATGGTCCTAGCCACTGTTTGCGCGATGATATCTTTCAACATCGGCATAATCTTTGAAATCACCTGTTGCACTATATCTTCCACTTTCAGCAGCGGCACGTGCTGCTCACTCAAAATATTTTCGACGGTCGCAGGTGGAGCACTTGTTAGTGCCGGATCCTTCGGTGGTTCGGGTCTTTGAGGTTTGGATGTCGCCTCGTTGACTTTGATCCCATTTTTTACTACCGAGGACCAAGTGCGCCTTGAGAAGTTATCAGATGCCTGTATGTGGCTCACCGGTGTACAGAGTGGTACTAACGGGGCATCCAAGCGCTTCCCAATGCTATTTTGAGACGATTTTTGTAATCATTCCATGCGCTTTAGTCTATGTGGACATGAGCCCCAGGTGGCTTCGTGTTCTCCAAAACACAAGCTGCACCGAGCCTGGGCTTTGCAATCCTTTCTCAGGTGCTCCGTAGAGCCACACTTTCTGCATCTCGGATTAAGAAGTTTACAGTTGGCTGCAAAATGATCCATGCTGTAACACTTAAAACATTGCATGGGTTCCCGATATAAGACGACTCCGTGCCGTTTCAACCCTAACCGAGCCTCAGCTGGAAAATTTCCGCCCGCGAATGTCAAAATAACCTGTTCGGAGGTCGATACTATATTCGTCTTTGGGTCTTTAGTTTTCACCCGTATTGCTTCGGAAACCCCACAAGGCTGTAGAGCAGCCAAGATTGTAGCTTCCGATATTGAGGGATGCACACCGGAAATTTTACCCTTCACTGTGGATCGGCCTCCACTGATCCTCGCGGATACCTTTACGTTGGCTAACTCCTGAAGCGATAGTAGCGTGGCTCTATCTTCTTCAGCCTCAACCACGATTAAGAGCTCTCTGCTTCTTGTAAAACGCGGTTCTTCCATCTTTCCTTTGACATGCTTAGCGATAAAGTCACATACATCGTTGAAATGTAGCTCCAAGGAGTTGTCGTCCGTTGAAAATATTACTCCCCCTTTCTTTTCTACTACCACCGTTGGCGCACGAGCTCGCCTAGACCGGGTCACCGTGATAAACTCCGATTCGTCCGGAACGTCTTCACCGTCACCGCCGTCCTCGGTAGGCTCGCTTGTGACTCCCACGGTCGCTGAGTGAGCCACTGCCTGTGATATACGCATATCTTTGCTGCGAGTGGCCGGACCGCCCGCATCGTTGGTTGGACCAGCAATGCGTCCATCCGCCTCTCCGTCCACATGCACGTACGCAGGCACGTCACGTTCCACCTCTTTTGTTGGTGTTCGCTGTATCGGCATGGCTAGCTATTGCTGCGCCGCGCCTGTTTACAAACAAAGTACCGTTTGTTTATCATGCAGTCGCCGGGCAGACTGAAATTCGTGTTGGATTGATAATAATGGTACTGGTATCCGGGGAGGGGGAGCATTGACAACAGCGGCGTCGATAATGAGAGTAGAGATGAAGACTGGTGATGGTGAGATGACTGTAGGTGATTTGAAGAGAGAGCCAAACGTTGATGCTGCTGATGATGAGTATTGATACGACCGGTACTGTACTACAGTGATGATAATGACGGATGGGGTGGTTCCAATGAAACTTACGGTAGAAGTGGGGATGCTAGGAAAGACGAAGTTGGCAATTATGATGATGGTGTGATGATGTTGAAGACGAGAGACCGTGATAAAGGCGGAGGTAGTGGCAGGTGATGAAGATGATTCCGGTGGAGGTGAGTGATGATGATGACTGTTTTAAGAAGACACTGCTTCTAAATAATTAGTCCCGCTGCACACTATAACTTTTCACGACAATCGAGTCTTAAAGACTAACAGATGTTATGCTCACTGACGCTTATGGATTTCCACGCAAAATGCTAAATTTAGCTGTACTTTCCAAGAGCCACACACGAACACGTCCGCACCGTTTGAGAACAGCTGATGACTTGCAATACTAATAATAACAAGTACAAAAAATACAGAATACGTATTCAATACCCGTCCGAAGGTATAGGCAACTAAGGTTACAATAACGTGTCTGGAATAGTGTTCGCTCTTATGCAGATAATAAAACTCTGCGTAAAACGTAGCTTTTGAAGCAGAAGAATGCTCTGAAGGATCTGACAGTTGCAACCGGAAGGTGAGTCCAAACTTGAGAGCCCACCGTCAAAACTCGACCAAAGTTGCTCACGTAAATTTCTCTGGTTACTTTTAGAAGGCTCAAAGTGGTCAGTTGTAGGTTTAAGTTTCTAAAGTCTGGGTGGTTACTTAGTAATGACCTAATGACTCTAGCGATTAGCTTCCAGAGCGCCTATCTCTATATTTCCCGTTCATGATGACTATTGTTTTATTTTCTTGCATCGGAACTATTACACATCTATATATATATATATATATATATATATATATATATATATATATATATATATATATATATATATATATATATATGTATATATATATATATATATATTATGTATATATATATATATATATATATATATATATATGTACATTCAACTTGAGTAATAAATTATTGTTTTGAAATATTATTATTATACTTTTATTTATATAAATTTACTATGTTAGCACTTTGGAGTGACAATTGTTTTGAAATATATATATACAGAATCTCGGGGTTATGCCTTGAGATACTGGTGTTACATGTAAGCTGTATACAAACGACCTTAAAATCTATATTGAGGCGAATAATAACAGAAAGCACAGCTATTCTACAGAAAGCGATTAATATTGTATCCATATGAGCAGAGGAAAACTGCATGCAATTATCTTCTTGCAAGTCTTCCGTTCTTAAAGCAATGCCAAGTACTGTTCAGTTTATGCTAAATGGCCAACCCATCCCTGAAGTCTCACGCTACGAAGATTTTGGGATAATGTTCGTCAAATGAAGCTTAGAACGCTTAAGAAAGTTCCGGTTTCGTTTTCGACCGGTGTGCATCGCCACAGACTGCTCTTATCAAATGTTGGCGATTTTATCAGTTTAGATCTCACATGGCCGTGTTTTGAATGTGCAATCTCATCAACTTCATTATACAGGATCATAATGTGTACTTGAAGCTGTATCAAATCTTAATGGTACCAAAGTTATTGCTCTCACGTATGAATGCCATTTTATAAAAAAATGTTGGCTTTTTGCAGAGCGTGCAGGATAGATTTGTGAGACGAGTTGCTCTTCGGTACTCTTCTACCACGCGAACATAGGAAGAAGGATACGTCGTTTAGTGCTCAAGTAGGAGGTCGTGTTTATGTCAGCTCTTGTAAATTGTATCCATCTCGAAGTATTCACCCCGTCTTAGCTGGTGTCCAACTGTGCAGCATTCTCTACTAAGTTCAGTGCATCGAACGGTACCGCTCCGGTCTGCGAAAAGTGCGTGTATCTGAAGTTTTGGCCACAGTTATAGTTAGCTTGTGTTTATTCGTTCCTTGACATCGAACACGGTTGTGCAGTTTTGAGTTGAGAAACAGACATTAGAACTTGTGTGAGTCTACGACGTCGGTGAAACTCGGACACTGGACCTGTCAAGCAGTCCTGCGGTGTGAATCTACCACGTCGTAATTATACCGTCTGCGTATTGGATCACAACAGCCGGACTATTGTATGTAAACAGCTAGAGTCTCTCAGCTGGTACATCGCACAGATGGTCATCTCTGGAACAAAGCGTGGAATGGCAGATGCTGATCGTGCGACCGGTGTATCTGTGCCAAATAGCGGAAAGCGGCAACGGTCTGCCCAACCGGATTGCCCGGTCTGCGCGCGGCCCGTAGGTAGAGTGTCGTGTATCCAATGCACGGTATGTACTCTATGGGTCCATCTGCATAAGTGAGCGTCCATATCGTATGCCGATGCCAAAAAAGATATTGTGAAAAATAATTTCAAGTGCGATTTGTGCAACCCTCCTCCAGACACGAATGATGATAATATGGATGGTGGTGAAGATACGAACGTCATAGATCTAGTCAAGTCGTTAATGACGCAAGTCAGAAAACTGCAATCTGCTGTAAATGCACTGACTTCAAAAAATGATTTGCTGCTTGATAAAAATAGCCAACTTGAAAAGAAAATTGATAAACTTTTTAAGAGAAGTCGTAGTGTGTCTGTCGAACCTAGCCAACTGCTGGGCAATCGGTTGGGGAACCCGCGACGTAGTAGGATGTCACGGCGTGACATGAGTCGCTCTCCAAGCAGATCTCTCAATAGATCTCAATCGAGGGGCCGATTGCAGTTCACGACTCTGGCTAGCTCAGTTTCACGGAACAAAGTGAGTGGTAAGCCCCCAAGCAAAGAAAACCGAAGTAAACAGCGACGCGTTCTGGTTGGGCAAAATCGTAATGATAGAGGCCCACAGACTTTGCCTAGTGTTTCGGTTCGGTTGCACTCCGAACGTATATTTGTCTCAGGTCAAGACCCATCGCTAAAAACCGATGACCTGCATAAACACCTGACAGCTTCGGGAATCTCTCCAATAGCAATTAAAAAACTCAAAACACGCTACGCCCACTATAGTTCATTCTTTGTTGAAATTCCGGATATTGATATTGACAAAATGTTTGATCAAAACATTTGGAATGATGGGGCTATAATAAAAGTTTTCAGTGGTCGTTTGAGAGAAGCCGATGTGGTTGAGTGCTTTCCCTCTCATTGACTAAGGAAGACTGCACTGAATATTGATAAGGAGACCGAAGATACTGTGAAACAAGACCTAGAATTAAAATGTCTGTCCCTAAATGCGCGATCACTCGCAAAACCGGGAGCCATCGACTGTTTGCATGCTTTCATGAAGACTGAAGAAATTGACATCGCTTTCATAACGGAGACGTGGCTGTCTGATAGGGTAACGGATGCTGAGCTTGCTGACTGTGGAAGATATGAAGTTTTTCGTAAGGACCGGGGCGGTCAAGTGGGCGGTGGTGTTATGCTTCTGGTAAATTCTAGACTCCCCTGCTCTGAGGTCGCCCAACTGAATGCCTGTTCGTCGGAAATTACTGGAGCTGATCTGCTCCTGGAAGGAAGCAGAACCCGTTTCATTTGCACATATTTCAGTCCAACCGGATCGCATAGTGAGCTAGTCTTGAGAATGGAGAATCTAATTGCGGATCTGGGTAATCTGGTGTTAGACGATCTGAGTGTAGTTCTCTCTGGGGACCTTAACCAACCTGGTATAAACTGGTCGAGTTGGCGGGGATCCACATCATTACGACCTGCGGCCAATTCAGCTGACTTGACTGCTGGCAGAATCTCGACGGAGGAAATACTACTTCAGTTCTGTTGTGACTCTGGGCTCCAGCAACTAGTCAGTACTCCTTCTCGGGGGCGTAACATATTGGACGTGGTTCTGACAAACAATGATTCTGTTGAGAAGGTGAGTGTGTCAACTTCACCGATCGCCACAGATCATAAAATGTTGACATTCACAATATATCGTCACTCAAACATCCCTGATGCCCGTCACTACTGTTGGGACTATGACAAAGGCGACTACGAAGGGATGATTTGTAATCTGATGACAACCGATTGGAACTCCTTTTTTGTGTCATGCTCCAACGTAGATGAATGTACAACAAATTTGTGAATTACATGTTCTTCCTGCTTGAGATTTTTGTACCGGTCAAGATCATCGATTCCGCTGGAAAGTTAAACAGTGACATTCAGCGGGTAACCCGCCTACTGAATAGCGCAACTCTGGAGAATGGTGCTGCTCTACAAAAGAAGCTTCATAGGCAACGGATCATGGAAGAGTGTAGTGTTGCCCAGTCGACAGCTCCTACCGCCATCCACAAGTACGTGCAGAAGCGTATGAGAGCTAAGGATAGCCTAGCCACTATCAAGCGACCCGATGGCTCCTACGCAACGAACAACTTTGAAAAAGCTGAAATTCTTAAAAATGTTTTTGCTGCAACCTACCCTTCACACGACGAATTGAAGAAGCGGAACTCTCACTCCGCTCTCCCTGTGCCAACGCCTGACAATTTGATTGTTGTGAATGACGCTGACTCATCGCCTGAAAACCTTGCTAAGCATCTTCACGGGCTAGCCAACAAACGCAGTGCTACCCCTGAGGGAATCCCTGCATTTGTATATAAAAAGTGCGGTTATGAGGTATGTGTTCTACTAGCAATTATATTTCGTCGATCCCTCGAGGAGGGATCTGTACCGAGTCTTTTTCGTTGCGCTCTTGTCTGCCCTGTACATAAACGTGGGGATAAAAGCGATCCTAACAACAAAAGGCCGGTCTCGCTCACGTCAGTGCCTTGTAAATTGTTCGAGAAAATCATCACTGAAGCGATCTACAGCAATGCTAATGCACAGGGTCTGATCTTCAAGGAACAATTTGCGTACCGTCCCGCCCACTCTACGGTCCTGCAGCTGCTTGAGACACAAAATGACTGGTCTCTTATGGTTAACGAGGGAAGACCATTTGACTGCGTCTACTTTGACTTCAAGTCCGCCTTCGAAACCACAACGCACTCAAAGCTGCTCAACATTCTGCCGCGTTATGGAGTTGGAAGTCGTATTATTAACTGGATTAAGGCCTTCCTCACCAATAGGTCTTTCAGAGTCAGGGTAAACGATTGCCTATCCTCCACTGCTGAAGTGACGTCGGGTTGCCCTCAGGGCACTATACTAGGTCCACTAATGTACATACTGTATACTGACTCCTTGAAATATATAGTGCCCCAGCCAGTGCAAACAAAAATATATGCTGACGATGTAAAAATGTATATAGCTGTAGATAATGATAAGAATGCCGGACTTCTTCAAAATACGCTTGAAGCTTACATAGAGTGGTGTAAGAGGCTTGATCTTAAGCTCTCTGTAAATAAGTGTGCCGTTTTACACTTTGGCCACAATAACCCTGCACACAGATACACGTTGGGCTCGGAGGTGCTAATGGCTAAGACGTCTATTAAAGATTTAGGCATATTGACAAACTGTATTCTTAGCTATACTCCCCACGTTTTAGAACTGGCAGCCCTGGCCACACGGAGGCTGAACTGGATATTTCGTTGTATTGTGTTAAAAAAAACCCTCTCTGTACATAAGGTTGTATAAGCAATATGTTCTGCCGGTCCTACTGTATGCCTCGCCGGTGTGGAATCTAGGCTATTTCCGTGACAATAACACGCTTACTAAACTTCACAAGAAATTTGTCAGGCGTGTTGCGTCTCGCTGCAATATTAATGAGAATGACGTAAAATGTGAAGATATTGTTTCTATGTTAGAAAGAATTGACAAACGTTTACTTGGATATGTAAGCAGCCTGCGAGAGCGGCGAAGTTCTTCAATATTACCACAACAAGGACTAGCGCCGGGCTCAATATCCAGTCAAGAACTGTTGCAAAGAAAACGATTGTTAACAGGATGTTTGCATGGCGTCTAGCTTGTAGGTATAACCATACTCAACCTTTCTCGTAAGCCGCCGGCTTTGGCAGGGTTGTTTTCTTGTAATGGAGCATTTATCTGTGGTTGTAAAAAAGCCCCCTTGCTAAAGGCTGTGTGAATATAAATATATTGCACTGATGTTGCTCGTGCACTGAAACAAACGCAAATATAAGGTAACGCGCAGATATATATGTATCCTCTCCCCTGCCGTTATGCGGATCTTATTGTATGGATTGGCTGTTGTTTTGTTATTATATGATGTCGTTCCTAAGATAAAAATAAAAACTAAACGTGCATATCTACGTAATTTTCTAGTGCTTTAAAGAGCTGTCGGATTCCCAGAGAGTAAGCGTGTAATTTATTGCTCTCATACGGGACAGACCTCGCACGTATTTCGCGTGATCTCGATAAGTCGAGTACACCACGTAGCATACAGAGTGCATTACATTTTTTACTGTTTGTTTTGGCACCCGTACGTGCCAACAGATGTTTTATTTTTGCCTCTTCATTCAGCCGCAGTGACAGTAGTAACGGCACTAACTGTAATGGGAATAACCTTCTTAACAACACCGCCAGCAGGGCCTGCCCTCGTGGCCTAGACTTTGCCGGAGGCGGTTGTCTTCGTCGAGTTCTTGCCTCTCAATGCGGTGGTATTTCCACTACAGTTCGAACTCTGCCAGATCGCAGCCTTGCACGTATCCTTGCCCTCCTTAGCTATGGTGGTTAATACGGTCGGTTTGCCCCGGGCGAACGGGCCAGTAGGCTTGCCATTGCCGGCGGACGTCTCTTGCTTTGACCGATGGAGCATCCTACTTTGCAGCCGGCGATTTGGCCTTATTTGCCGGGGCTCCGTCGGAAAAAAATTGCAATTCGAGAGTTTACCCTGCATTTCCGCTCTAACTCGGCCCTATTATCGGCGTCCTCTCTGAGACGCTCCCCCTTAAGCTTTACGTACTCCTGATCTTCTTAAGCTTGTGCTACAGCATCCGCGGTAGTAAGACGCTAAATCTTGGGCGCTTTCGTCTTGGGCAGCATCTTGACCTTGTGCTCGGCTCCTTCCTTGAGATTGATGGGCCAACGGTACTGACGAACATCGTCTTCCTTGGACAGATAGAAAAGCTCTATGACACTGTTTCAATACGGCAACTACTAACTACCACAAGTCCGACCACTGCCTTTATTACTACAGCCATTCCCTCCGGGGCCCCCGGAAAGAGCCTGACCAAACTGCTGCCAAACATACAGGCATGGATAGCAAGGCCGGGAGGAGATCTAACCTTCTACCTGACACAGATTCTCACGGGGCATGGAAACTTCCAATCATACCTCCACCGAATTGGAAAGGCCCCATCAGAATATGTCTTTTCTGCGAACATGCCCTGGAAGACAGTCCAGAACACACACTTCTTATGTGCCAGGCATGGGAGGAGGCCAGAACCGGAGCGATAAGACACATTCGCGAGAAATGGTCTAGAGCGGGAATAACCCACCCTGAAGTTCAAGACCCTCCACGAAACTGTCTGAAATGTTTCGTGGAGTACATCCTGGGTTTGGCCCAAGCATGGGAACTGGGAGCGGAAATAGCACAGGAGGTGCTAAAGACAAAGCACATAAGATGCACGGAAAGGCAGAATCATTTTTGAAGCCAGCACGGCTGAAGAAAGCGCAACTTTGAATCAAACGGGTTCGCAAGGGCTGGGACAAAGTGCGCCTGACAGGTGGGGGAACCCGTGAGCGACCCCGGCCAATTGATCCGATAGGGCACTCGCCACTTCTCCTGATGGCTCATAGCACTGTTCTATGGAGACCTGGGCCATCAGAGAGTGAAGCTTAAGGGGGGAGGTGCGTTTAGTGGGTATGGGTCTCAGCGGCGTAACATCCATCCGCTGGGGTCGAGTCCCACACAGCTCGAGATGGAAACCGAATTTTCCTACTCGTAGCAGTAGTGCGTAACTGCATTTAACCCTCCTCCACAAAAAAAACATATATGTATATATATATATATATATATATATATATATATAGCAAAAGAGAGAAATACTTACACTCCCGCCCTTTAACCGCGATTTAATACGCGCGGACCCGAACGGGAGTGCCCACCAGCCCGAATTGACAGGCCAGCAGATCCCCCACCCTCCCCCCTATCGAGGTTTGGAATGGGGGTACCACACTACTCCACCGTACCGATTAGACGCATTCACCTCGCGATTCCGCGTTACACCCCGGAATATACCTTCCCCCCCGAAGGGCGTCGGACCACTCCAGAGCAGGGGTTCCCCGTAAAATACGGGGCCAGAAGGCCCTCTCGACCGGTGGTCTGCGTTCGTGTGGCCACTTCTCGCTCATTTTGCCTATTAAGCCAAGGCAGCAGGCGTCCCGGCCGGTACCACCGAGTGTCACTCGGGGCGTTAACCGTCCAGCCCGGGGGGCTTCTATGCAGCACAAGCCCCCCGTATTGGCAGTAGCCTTAACAGCCCTCGAATGGGCCACGACAGGATGACAATATGAATTCGTTGACACCCAAATCTATCGTATGCCTTGCCCCCCGGTTAGTTCTTAAAACACGGGAGTGTCGGTTTCGGGAGTTTGTACCGTCTGACTAACTTACAAGTGGGCCAGTGAAGGTCCCCGCAGCGCGTGGC
>QVRM01005303.1:0-69072 GCA_003439945.1 Dermanyssus gallinae
GTACATGGACAAATCATTCTGTTTAAAAAACGTAAACATGCACCCTTTTGTCACAAGTCATATCCCTCTGGCTCAAAGCAATGGTGGCTCGAGATAACAGAGTCTAGCTTTTCTGTCTAGTCTCAGTCTGCAATCGCTAGTAATTGTGCCATTTCATGCATGAGTATATATATATATATATAAAGTGTGTTGCAAAAAATTAGCAACTCATGTTTTTTTGTGATAATTTCGGCTTGGTTTATTTGAATGGCTTGAAATTTTAAGCGCATGATGTACATGACGAAACATGAGTATAGTGTTGATTTCATTGCAATCTCAACATCGGTTCATACAAAAAATAAAAAAGTGTGAAAAAACAGTGTTGCAAAATATTAGCAACAATAGCGCCTTACAGCGTATTCGATTCTTAGCAGGGCTGTATGACTCATTTGAAACTACATATTTTATTCTAGAAACGGGTTTTTCGTCCCTTCTTCTGAATCAAATCGTAAACTCGGTCTTTCATGGAGTTAATGAGCTGTTGTAAGTACGAAAGTGGAATATTAGTCCATGCTTGCTGGACAGCTTCTTTGAGGTCCGACAAATGATTATATTGTCGACCATTTGCGTAAATCTGCTTTACCAAATGTCCCCAAAGATTTTCAATAGGATTCAGGTCTGGACTTAATGCCGGCCAGTCAAAAAGTGGCACTCCTTGTTCTTGAAAAAAGGCTATAGTGCTAGCCGAGGTATGAAACGTGGCGTTGTCTTGTTGAAAAACTGCGTCAGGTCCCCCAATTCTTCTGAAGTGGGCTTCTAACTGGGAACCGACAATGCGCTGGTACATGTCAGAATTGTTTCGGCCCACAATCTCGACTAGATCAGACTTCCCATTATATCCAAACGCGCCCCAATATTTCACAGAGCCACCACCGGCCACACGTTTCGAGAACCATTTAGGTTCCTTCCGTAAGTCGTGCCAATAGTACTGACAGCCGTCAGGGCCATCGAGATTAAATTTCTTTTCATCCGAGAAGACGATGTTTTTCCACTCGTTATCCCAAGTTTGGTATCTATGCGAAAATTCACGCCGTGCGACAATGTGCTTCGGTTGCAGTCGCGGCATAAGCTTCCTTTTCGCGTATCGCACGTTTTTGTCAGAACTTAACACTCGGTACACTGTGGATCGGTGCACTGGCACTCCCAAAGTAGTCCTGATCCTGGAAGAAGACATTTGGTCATGAGTAGCCAACTGTATGATCCTTCGCCGATCTCGAATAGTCAAAACTGGCTTACGCCCACTGTTAGATCTGCACCTTTGGTTCACTCCAGGGTGTAAGAACCTGCTGATGGTGCTCTTATGCCGTCCTAATCTGGTTGCTATAGCAGTTACTGTATGACCGAGCTCAGCATATGCCTCAATTCTTGTCTTTTCGTTATCCGAAAGATCCTTTGTACGACCCATGGTTTAAACATAAGATTCGTCGTTAGTTCGGAACAACGACTAAGCTGTAGAATATTTTGCAGCTATATAACGATTGATTTAGCTAGACAATATTCCTGACATTTGATCCCTGGGATCGAATATCAGCTGTAGTATCGACTATCCTTTACAAACAAGAGCTGTGTTGTTAGCATGTTATTGTTGCTAATATTTTGCAACACTGTTTTTTCACACTTTTTTATTTTTGTATGAACCGATTTTGAGATTGCAATGAAATCAACACTATACTCATGTTTCGTCATGTACATCATGCGCTTAAAATTTCAAGCCATTCAAATAAACCAAGCCGAAATTATCGCAAAAAACATGAGTTGCTAATTTTTTGCAACACACTTTATATATATATATATATAGAACGGTTACACATGGTTTACTTACGATTGCTTAGGCAGTTCGAGACCACCTTACACCAATCTACTAAGTCGCTAAATTGGCCGGTAACGAGCTCTACAGTTGGGGCAGTGTACTTTAGGACATTTACAAACCCTCACTCACACACGAGTATACAGAGTGACAACCTCGATTATATAACAACAACAACAACACCATCGTCATCATCATCATCATAACAATTGACGTGTTAGGATACTGTTTGCGATGGTGTGTCATTCTGCGATTGCGACGCTGCTTCCCTACGAAGTTCGGTTCGGCGCTATAATGCGGCGTGAATCCGTCCGGTGAAGGCGTCTGTGTATCCTTCGCGAGTGACGTTCTTCCGCCAGAACCATCGCTAGAGTGAGAGAACCCTTGCAGAACCTTGGCTCTTTCTGCCCGACGTGCTAACATCTCCGCGTAGCTGGCGCCTAAGGTAGTACGGGTCACGCACGAACCCGACTTGCTGCGAGTCGTCGTCGTCGTGGGTCACGTCGAGGAAACACCTCGGAACAGCGAGCTGACCTCGCTGTTCCGAGGGTGAAGTGCTAAAGATGGTGGCGCGTGCGCTGAAGATGGCGGCGGTAGTGCTCGAGGCTGTTCGTAGTAACTTTTGTTTACTTGCGACAGCCTACTACGGGAGCAGGGAGAGGGGAGGGAGAGGGAGAGAGAGACACACATTTGCGATATCACTGCCGAACCAGCTCGCTTCGAGGATCCGATTAGGATCATTGGTAGCGCGTAATCACATTGCGTATATATATATATACTGGGGAGAAATTGTGGTCGGCACTTAGATACAAAATGTGTTCGTGTTTATATCTATGTTCACGACATGAATGTGTAGCTGTGAATCCTAGGTTTATAATTTAACTGTATAACTCGATATTACTTATTGTAGAGCAATAGCAATTGAAAGAAATTCGAATGTGCAAACGTGGGCATTCTCGAGGACTAAGAATTACATAAAGAAAATTTTAGAAGACTTTTCAACAACACCTGAGAAGGTTAACTAATTTAAGACACATCTAGCGTAGCGTTCTAAAATTGAATTTCATTTTTAAGCAAGGCCTCCGTTTGAGCACTAGGACGTTCTACTCCAGACAGGCTCTTATTTAAATACTAAAATAAAATAATTAATGAAAACAATTGGGTTAATGTTTAGGTGTACACCTTTTAAATGCGCTTCAATGACGCGGCATGAAGTTGCTTTCTTACTATGCTCTAACAAGCGGATACAAGGTTTATTATATATATATATATATATATATATATATATATTAAATAAGGCTATATTAATTAAGGTGGACCGAAATCAGAGCGACTAAGATAGGTCTTGCGACCTGTGTCAACAATTGCTTTAAATTGGAACACCTAGTCTGCTGTCTAACGCGCCATATTAAGTTCGAAACGGTACAGGTGGCTTTAAGTAGAGTAATATACTTTTGATTCGAACTAGCAAGAAAATACAGTAAGAATGAATGATTAGACTAAATAACAATTAGATTTGCATGCGCATCTACAGATGTTTTATGGTTTTTAAGTTTTAGGTGTTTGCAGTAAAGGCTGATAGAGAAGGATTTCCTGTGTTATCTGTAATCTGCAACATATTGCTTTAGTTAAGCGACAAAACGGCCATTTATATTGTGATATAATTTGATAAATTAAAATTATAGGACGCCGTAACACCAAACTGGGGATAACGTAATGAGACATATAGTGACGCAAATGTAATGTCCGGGTGTGATTGTGCGCTTGACGGAGGCAAGAAGCAGGCAATTGTGCATACCGCCTAACTTCGAGCCAGATACAAAGCGGGCAGCATGCAATAATAGAAGTATATATACCTCGTCAACGTCCCCTAAAAAAGATCAAAAGCGCTTCAACTCAGACGACAAACTGAACGGCACAGTGAAGGACTGGCTCTTGTCACATCCAACAGCAAAAGATCTGGGAACAACAAGGAATCTTATGGCTTTTGAGACAGTGAAATAGTTGTGCTCAGGCCTCTGACGATAATTTTTGAATAAATACTTTATTTATACCTACAATGTCATCTCTTACTTTATTTGAAATTTAAATCCACGCTATATATGTATATATATATATATTTTTTTTTTAAATAATTTTTTGTAAAAGTAGATCGATAAACTGGTCAAATGCATGATGCACGTCGGGAGTCTTTTTTAAAAACCAGGGCAGTGCGGAACTCACAAATCCATTAAAATCCAGTCGTCCATCCAATCCAAATCGTGTCTGCTCGCGTTTTGTCGCGGGACTGGCCGCAATACTGTCTTCGTAAGGTTACCTTACTGGCCGCATAAACTTGTCATTAAGGCTGCTTGACTTTATGCGACGGTTACCTTCGCAAAACAAATTCTGCAAATCTCCTTACTGTAAACCAGGACTTGTCCTTAAGGGCTTGTCAGAGGACTCGCTAGCCTTAGACTTAGTCTCAGTAGCAAAAGCTCGTAACTGTGCCTTGCGTCTTCAGCCCCATCCTTAGTGTTGTAGATAGGAGAGCATCAGAGGGGCAGCTTTGCTAACGCGGTGTAGGTATTGCTGAACGCAGCCATCGCGGCTCGTAACGCGCAGTTACGCGAATGGGAATGTGGACAGATTCTCTTTAAAGCTGTACTATGTTTTGAGATTACATAGTATTGACTTTATCCAGTATGGCCGGGCCTCATTGCTGGTTTCACTCGTTTAGGGTATATGCTGATTAGCCGTCCGTCCCTCCCGGCGTTGAGCCACATCTCAACCCCAGTACATTTACTCTCAGGTCCCAGGCAATCGGTATCCATATATATATATATATATATATATATTTATATGCCGCACCCCTATTGGAGCGCACGACGACCACAGCTACAAAGACCGTCTTCTCAACAAGTCGCAAAGAGCATTAGTGCTCAACATTGAACCGGCAAAGCGCACGGCATCCGCAACGGCCGTACAAGTCGTGTCTAGACGGTTTCATAAGCCTATGACTTGAAAAAAAATGGCCCCTCAAGATGCCTCTTAATCAGCCCCCGCAAGGGGGGACTA
Organism: Dermanyssus gallinae; assembly: GCA_003439945.1. Classification (NCBI taxonomy): domain Eukaryota; kingdom Metazoa; phylum Arthropoda; class Arachnida; order Mesostigmata; family Dermanyssidae; genus Dermanyssus; species Dermanyssus gallinae. The sequence goes on from QVRM01005303.1 coordinate 4,904, forward strand.
CTATTCAGCATTTTATATACTCTAAACTAGTTAGAAGCAATGCAGCCGGGCCACCATAAATACCAGATAAAATTAATATTTTTTTATTTTTTATTCTGCATATATATTTGTTTACGGCGGTATATTAGATAATGTTTATATTTATTCGTAACAATAGCATTGATGTAGTCAATCAGTCAGGGTGGGAACATGACATTTGGGTCCCTGCGAACGTGTGCACCGTTACGGGGGTCCAGTGTAGGGACCAGCCATTTCTGGAGAATGTTCCGAACCGAGGCCGCATTGCCCCGTTGCACTTTCAGCGACAGGCGCTGTCTGAGAAAATCACCCGCTCGTTGTCTCCGCTGGCTAGAATCAGGCGTTTCCCGACCTTCTGTACTAAACTTCGAGTGGATGGACCGGGCCCGCCAAGGGTCTCGAAGGCAAGGGGGTACGGGTACCCGATGTTCTGGTACTTTCTAACCTTGCCTGCCTCGGCGAGAGCCGAAGCATGACTAGCCCGGGCCGCGCCAGCACTGACCATTGAAGGGGCTAATGAGACAGTAACTGTTGCGTCCCAAACCAGCATGCATCCGCTCTCGAACGAAGTTAAGGTCAGCCCGTCAGGTCTCTTGCCGCCCTCCCTGTCTAGTCCGACGGGTTCAAGGACGCACGGCAGACCACTGGATCGTAAAGCTCGACTGAAGGTTTCATTCAGGGCTTGGTGTCTTGCTCGCCTACCTGCGCTGAGGATACAGGACAGCCCGTGGCGTCCGTCTGGCCCGACGACGTCTCCGCAGACGCAGGAATGAGTGTATACAATGTCTATTCCCAAGCGAACTTCGACAGCAATCCTCACCGACTCATCATCTAACAGGGTCCCGATCCGGGCACAGGGAATGGCGTGTAGCTATGCGCCCGCCCCCTTGAAGGAGACGGCGCGCAGCCTGGCCTTGTCCGTCGTGCATCACGCAATGAGGTCTACGACCCTTTGCTCATATAGAGCTGTTGACCATTCTTTCTGGTGTCCAGCTTCGGCGGGCTCGTGGCCGCACAGAGCAACTGCTCTACGGCGGCTTGTTTCCAATCGGGCTTCTTCTGAGGGCAGCCGAATCGAGGAGGGTTCTAGCCTGTTGCATAGACCTGTGTAGAAAAGCTGCCAGAGTTATCTCAGATAGGACAATCGCATCAGGTAACCCTAGACCACCCCAAAGAACAGGGAGTAGAGCTTGTCGGCGTGCACCCGTGGATAGACTGAGGTTCAGCAACGCCTCTACTGTAGCCAGCATGCTGTCGTTGAGTCGTTCAAGAAGTCCGAAAGCCAGTGAACAATCTGCACCTCGAAACAAGTGGTTGAGACGTAGGGCCGAAAAGGAGGATCTCAGAAGAAATAGGCCTCGATGAGAACCCACCAAGTGAATGCGTGACATCGCATCTTCTAGCTTAGCCAGCCACCTTTCGAGGGCAGCCGGAACTCCTTGCGGAAATAAGGGTACGCCCAGCAACTCTAAATCCAGGCCGCTCCGTTCAGCGAACTCGATGATTCTGTGGATGTCCCTCAGAACTGCATCGGGGGCGCCACCCAGTACACCGCCGTCCAAGTACCATACGTTTAGCGGGCACTCGAGAGAGTCAACTAACTCTTTGACAGCCAGGCAGAACAGCGGCGGGCCCAGCGGGTCGCCCTGCTGTACCCCAGTCTGCGACATTATGGCATCGTGCGGCAGAAGAAGGCAGGATGGCTTCTTATAAGCAAGTTCCACCTGGAACATGCTCGGGGCCCATGCTTTCACCGCACTCAACAAATGGTCCCTTCGAATACTGCTGAAGGTGTTCCTGAAGTCAAGTTTAACCGAAGCATTGCTTGAAGCAACTTCAGAGCATGACTCCAAAAAGGACTGAGTCGAATGCACTGCGGCCTCGCATCCTCCCGGTGTCGCAAACCCAAGCTGATAGCCACCAAGAGCACATGAGATCTCTGCCTTGTTCTCAAAGATGCCGATTTTTGCCGCTAGCCTCCGGATTGCAGATGAGCATGCGATGGGCCTCACGCTGCCATCTTTCTTCTTGAGGGCGAAAAGTCGGGCCCCAAAGATGAGCGGTCGCCATTCGGAGAGTGGCGAGCCCCAGCGAAGAAGATCAACGACTTTGGCGAGGGCGGCCGCAAGGCGGTCAGCGACTGCTTCTAAAGCGAAGGACAGTAGGTCTTGTAGAAGCCGTGGTCTGATGAAATCAAGGCCCGCGGCGGAACTTCGCGAAAACGTTTTTATGGCAGATCGAACATTGTCGTCTGATGTGGTTGAAGGCAAGGGCACTTGAGGAGGGCTGGGCCAGGATAGAGGTGACGGCGCAGGCGGGTGCTTATCCAAGAGCAAAACCGTCTCGCTAGGCTTCTGCGCCAGCGTGCCTTCTGAGATTAAGACCCTGGCCGCCGAAGCGACGTCGCCTTCCGAAAGCTTGGTAATAATCAGCCGGAAGGTGTCCGCTGTCGGGGACGTACGTTTGAAAGAGGACTGTAAATATACAGGGTGTGACTAAAAGAATTTTATAGCGATACATAAAATTGTAGAGCTCGTTAAAACGAATATTTTTTCCAATGGAACATGTGCTCTGAGAAGTCTTGTTTCGGAGTTACAGTGAAATTACTACAATTTGTGACACTGGTGTTTTTGCCCGACATAGGAGCACAAAATGTGCTGTTGCGAGACAACCAGTCCTTCTAGACAGAAACTAAGCACACCTTCGTGTTCCTGATAAAATTCTGCTCCATCTGAAGAATATGCAAGCCCGGTCAGAAGACGCGACATGGTCGCTTAAAAGAGAATTCGCCAAAAATAAAGTTCTTTATTAGCGTTCACGCCAAATACTTTAGAATCATAACCCTACAACCACTCACAGCGCTCAAAGCGGCACATATTCAGCCAATGCGCAATTCATGGCGATCATATATATATATATATATATATATATATCGTATATATATATATATATATATATATATATATATCCTCGTATATATATATATATATATATATATATATATATATATATATTTATATATGTATATAAATCGACTAATTAAAAAATATGTAAATTTATTACTAAACAATATATTATTGTTGTCCTCTAAGCACGTTGATCATTGGCTACAGAGGTGGATTGCATCTGTTGGTCGTGACTACGTTGACCGCAAGGTCGAATGCTAATTGACCGTGTTTTTTGTAGTTCCGGACCGGCGAAGTAATCTCCAGGTTGCTGATGCAGATGCCTAGGGCGTGGGTCGACGTCATTACTCTGTTGGCGACACCTGTGCTGTTCCATAGCGTATATATATATATATATATATATATGCATATTTCTCTATGGCGGAGGGCTCCAGGTGACGGAGAAGGAATCTCTCTATTCTCAAGTCACTGACCTATTATATATAAGAGGATGAAAAACGATTATATTTACCGATTAAAGAGTGGGAGAAAGCTGGGGGTGAAGGAAAGCCTGCAAAGCCAGAATCTTAATAGTTGAATTGATTCATCGAGTATCGCAGCCGTTCAGTCGCCTGAATTCGTTTCCATTTGATGTGTGTTTCCGCGCATTTACTAGTTAACTGATCTACCAGTCTATTAGGTTTTTGGGCATTCTACGTCGTTTCGCGTTTTATGTTCTCCTTCCGATTGACCGACTGCCGTAACTTTAGCGCAGGGTCGATATATTCAATTCAATTCAATTCAATTCAAACAGTTTATTCATTCCAACACACGTTCCTTACAGAACATCCGTGTTTCATACATTGTAGTATTTGTCATCCCAGTTTTCTAAAAATAATAATAATAATAATAATAATAATAATAATAATAATAATAACAATAATAATAATAATAATAATGATAATAATAATAATAATAATAATAATAATAAAATAATAATAATGATAATAATAATAATAATAATAATAATAGTAATAATAATAATAATAATAATAATAATAATAATAATAATAATAATAATAATAATAATAATAATAATAATAATAATAATAATAATAATAATAATAATAATAATAATAATAATAATAATAATAATAATAATAATAATAATAATAATAGTAATAACCTGCATGTCTTAAAATGTGTTATCGATCGGTACGTTGTTCACTGAGTAATTTTTGATGCCATCTCTTCTTAAATAAATTAAGTGATCTACATTCTCTTAATTCAGTATCGAGAGCGTTCCATAATTTGGCTATGGCTATATCAGGTGATTTAAGTCTATAGTTGCGATACGTATTGGGGATTCTGAGTGGTGGGCTGTTACGATTTCTGTTGGTGTTGGACTCAAAATAAAATGATAAATCTGGCGGTAAAATGCCACGGAAGTTTTTATATGCAAGAATACCTAATTCAAATTTGTAAAGTGATGGTATTTTAAGTAGTTTGTGGATAGCGAACAGATGAGTTACACTTTCATCCCTCCTATAGCCAAAAATTGCCCTTAAAGCATTATTCTGTGCAATCTGTATCTTATTTATGAGTGTTGCAAGAGTTGACCCGAATAGTGGCAAACAATATGTTATATAACAAAGAAATAACGATTTATATACAATCAACAATACATCAGTGGATACGCCAATGTTGCTTAGTTTGCCCAACTGAGGCACAATCTGTTCAAGTTTCTTAATTAAGATATTTATGTGATTTCGGATGGCAGACCGTAACAACATACTGAGTCGTTTCAAGAGTGCACATGGGGACTGAGCTTTAGGAATCTCCAAGGCGCTGAATGTCAACGTTTCAAAGCAGGCAATATTATTTGCAACTTTTGTAGAGCATTGGCGAAGTAGGCATTTATTTTTCGCGTTTATTGTGTTGTCTTGTAATTTCAGTTTAGACTTTACATTAGAAGTGCTATGAAACGTGTCTTGCCAAAAGTGTGTTAATCATCGCCATGGTATGGAAGTTTGCAGATTAGATACAAACAAACTGTTCTATCTGTGTTATCTGAAGATGTTATTTAACTACTATTTAACGTATTTGCTTATATTCAACATTAGGATGTGTGCACATGGGTGGGAAGGGCTTTAACAGCATCCATTGTAGTTTTAGGAAAATGCCAGAATACATTTAGATTGACAAGTTAAGCGTATTTTAATTACTACAGCTTTGTGTGGAGCAGGCGTACGTTTTAATATCTACCTGTTAAAGAAGAGACAAGGACGGTTGGAGACTATTCCCTTCAAAAGGTCTTAGCTCTTTTTCGGAACACATAAGAGGGATATCTATCAGACGTGTGGCTATAATACTTCAAGACTTATCAAGTCCATCTCATGGACAACGAGCCTGGTAATCCTTGTCATGCGAACAGCATTCGATGCAAAGCGCTCGACGCCTTCGCGGCAACCGCGGATTATTTTCAACCTTCAGCGTCAAGATTGGCAATAACATTAATATAAACAGGCAAATAGGGAGGGATCAAATACAATGTGTGCTTTGTATCTCCACGAATGACGTTCGCAGTGCTTAGACTACCGTTTCTAAGATGAATACCAAGGTGGTCTCAGCGTTATATATATATATATATCTGTACATCGCCAAGTAGCACCTAGCTTTGTGCAAATGTCTTCATTCCCCATGCCGCATGCCGGGGTGTGGTGACCTGGGGGGGACACGGTTCACCGCACAAGAGTCGAGCACAAGATGTAGCTCGGCTTTTGTGCCGGAATCGTCAAGCAGAGTCCTGACGGGAGCGCTGGGTAGCACGTGCATGAATCATCATGCATTAGCACACTTGGATTTGTCCGCCCGAAATCGCACTATTTGAGCTTCGTCCTGTACGCTGTCCTGTCAATAAACTGGCTATTGTGCGGTCAAGTAGTCGGGCCATCTAAGCAGAATCTAAGCATTATACAAGGTCGCCGCGTCAGGGATACTCGTACTGCTTTTCGAGTTTGGCAACAGAGCTTGCGTGCTACCTGGTTCTGGCAGTGTTTGGCACAGATAAAAACAGTTCTAGCAAATTCTCATAAATCCAATCGAGCAGGGCCACAAGATGCTTCCCAAGATCAAGAGATGAGTCACTCTTGATGTTCAGAAGCAGAATTTTTACAGACACAGGCCACTGTACGACCCTGTTTGGGTTTGATTCAAAACGTGGTTCATTATCAGAACTGCATTGCTTTACATTGCTTGAGTTCTCACAAGAATAATAATGATGTGATAGACATGTGATATAAAATAATTGAGTGAAATAATAAAGATGATATACTCTCATCGGTCGTATGTAACATCACAAGTGACAGATTCACCACAGGACGTGCTTCTGTATCAGACAACCACCGCGTCAGCTTTAGTCAGTAGTCCCAGTATAAGTGGCAATACGATATAGTTGGTGGCTATGCTCGTCTGTGTTAACTCTATTCTAAGCTGTGGCAAGCGACGTTATAAACCGAACTAACAATTTTGTTTGTCATAAACATGCTGGCGAGATGGCGAATCGCCAGTAGGACACGAGGTCGGCGGTTGTGGCGTTCCAATCATTCGGTCTCATGCAATGGCGCGCGGCCTCCTGCACTGTTTGGGCTGCTTTTGTCGCTAAAGAGTGTGCGTTGTTTTGATAGACTGATAGACTGCATTTAAGGCTGCTGCTGCTGGCGTTTCCTAGCAGGGTTCTTCTTTCTTAAAATGGTGGCTGATTTAGTGGAGGGATGGGCGGCGATTGTTTTTTTTGTAGGTTGGAGCCCCACACTGCGGGCCCACGCTTGCGCCGACGAGTGTTCTTCAGTGATGTCCGTGTATGCGAACCGCACTTGCTAGTTGGTCCTCTCCGAAAAAAAAGTTGCAGTAGTAGAAAATTTACCGCGAACATATTGCGTAGTTGTCCATCCACCCAACCGCCCGGCAGACTGGTTGGCTACATGACAATGTCGATTTTCCAAGTCAGCCGACGGTGCCAATATTAGTCTCCAGATGGTGGCAGTATGTGGAAGCCTTGTTTCTGATCTCGTTTGGCGTATAGAAAATATTGTGATGATTTATTCATTATTTACAATACGTTTGCACATTCGGCAGTGTTCGCCTCTATATATATTATATATTATATATTATATATTATATATTATATATTATATATTATATATTATATATTATATATTATATATTATATTATATATTATATTATATATTATATATTATAATGAATCTCGGCATGAGTGCTTCGATATTGGAGATGACGGTTCTTGAAAGCAACTAACAAAAGAAATAAAAATAATTATTATTATTGCAAATATATGTATAGAAATGTTAGTTCGTCTAGTCCACTTAAACACACGTAGCATTAGGTCAACTCAGAAATTTCAGAAAATTGCCTCAACGCTTGCTACCCTCCATGATATAATTTTAGTCAGTGAGACCTGGCTACGCCCGGAAGAGGTCGTCCATTACCATATTGATGGTTATGATAGGGTTTTGTGCTGCAGTGAGAAAAGAGGGGGGGGGGGGCTACTGATACTTTTCAAAAGCAATTTTAAGCTCATTTCGGTCTACCGAAGCCCGCTGACACAGCTGAGTCCATAACAATCGAGCTAGATCACCGCCCACACTCTCTCAAAGTAACTGCTGTGTACCGTCCACCCGACCGGCCTCTTACCGATTTTATTGATAAACTTAACGTCTTCTTAAATAACCACAAACACCATGTGGTACTTGCGGATATGAACGTACATCACACAATGGACGACGACCCTCACTTAATAAATCCAACGCTGGATTCATTTGGCTTCCTCAGTATAAGTCAAGAGCCTACGAGATTGACACCACCGCACATCTTCAATCACATCTACACCGATCTGGAAGTTGATACGTCAGCCACATTCGACCTCAGTGTTAGCGACCATCTCGCTGCCTAATGTCAAATACCGCTTGTCTTGAATCGCCGTTCCTCAACGAAGGCAATTCGAACCGACACAAAATAATTTAATGAGTTTCATGACCGTCTAATGGAGCTCATCGATACATGCTCATCAAGAACACACCGACGCCACAAAACACAATGCATACATCCGGAGCTGACGAATCTTATCGCCGAGAGAGATCGCTTGTGGCGCTCTTTGCAGTGCATCCGTAAACGATCCCCGAACAGCATAAGCGTACTGAGACTGCGAGAAGAGTACAACAAAATGAGAAATTAAGTGCAAAATCGACGCACCAAACTGGAACGCCATCGACTTCGGGGTATGGTCGACATGGACTCGACCAACGGCCGACCGATCTGGAAAGTTGTGCGGCGCGCAAAAAAGGTTGACAAAGTGCTCCCGGTACCCAAGCTGGATATGGGCGAAGCGATCGCCGGCGAAGCGATCTCGGAGCCCGCGAAGGTTTCAGAAGCCTTTAACATTTTTTTCACTAATAGTGTCGCCTCATACTTGCCAAATAATTCCATAAATGAGCGTGTTATTAAAGAAAATCTACCAGAACACACCGCGACGATATTCAGTTTTAAAAAGGTGACGAAATTACAGGCGTTAGCTTTACTTAGTGGTATTGGGGATCCAGCAGCCGGCTACGACGGTTTGCAGTCTCACATTATCCACCACGTAAGATCTCACATTGCTAATCCCCTGACACACATAATTAATGCCATGATAAAAGAAGCAGCGTATCTTAGCCGCTTAAAGATCGCCAGAGTGGTACCCATCCACAAAGGTGGTAGTATGAGCGACTCGTCAAACTATCGTCCAGTGAGTGTTTTACCTGTTTTAAACAAGATTATTGAAAAAACACTTGTTAGCCAAAAGACGAGGCATCTCGAAAGCAACAACATGCTCTCGGGCAACCAATTTGGATTACGCAAAAACCGGGGCACAGGTCATGCTGTTATGCGGCTAGTTGAGGGCACCCGTTTCGAGTTAGATAAAGGACTATTTTGTGTAGCACTTTTTTTAGATCTTAGACGCGCCTTTGACAGTGTTCGTCCAGATATTCTCCTACTCAAATTCAAGCACCTGGGCTTTGACGATCACGCCATTAAACTGCTATCGCGTACTTCCTCGGGCGTCACCAGTTTGTGGACGTGGGGGGAACCCGGTCGGAACCGCTCCCGGTTTTGCTAGGTATACCTCAGAGCTCGTGCATTGGCCCACTAGCCTTCCTCTGCTTTATAAATGATATGAAAAATATCGCACGAGGAGCCGCTATCATTTATGTTGATGACAGCACTTCTAAATATGTTGGGCAGTCTGGTGAGGAGGTACACCGGGTGATGATGCAGGATGTCACTGCTCTCAACGCTTGGTGTGCAGCAAACCGTATTGCTATCAATGCAAAGAAAACTCAAGTGGTGGTCTTCGGACAGGGTAACGCCATTGCTCGAATGTCACCTGTAATCATAAATGGCCACCTGATACAACCCAGCGACTGTGTCAAGGTCCTGGGTGTAACAGTAGATGCAAAACTCTCTGGCAACGCGCATGTAAAAACCCTTATCCGTCAACCTTAAAATCCTTAAATAACTTCAAGAATAATTTAAAGTCACTTCTTTTCACAGTCTTCCTAAATTGACTCTCGCATAGAGGTAAACACAAGTAATTTCATTCCGGCTGCAACTTTTTACTAACACAATGGTAACTGTAGTAGGTTTAAATTACTATAGATTCCTTGCAAATATTTGTAAATGTGTGAAACAACATACCATTGTAATTGTAACCATATATATATATATATATATATATATATATATATATATATATATATATATATATATATATATATATATATATATATATATATATATATATATTATATATATATATATATAATCTTTTTCATGCTCTGTCTGTATGCGCCAAGAAAGCGTCCGTGCATCTATCTGCTGTCCTTAAACAGGCCGCCGCAGCTACCGGTGCATGGCCCGATGTTTTCTGTGCGCTGGCTGTGTTACGGTTGTACGTATGTGCGCTCTAGGGCTAAATACAAAGAAACGTGCTGCTCGAAGTCATACGAAGAATGAGCAGAGAGGCGGCTACGCCGTTGCTGTTTGGTTGGCATGGGAGCTGAAGGGTGGAGGGGAGGCGTCGAATTGGCGTAGAGGTGACTAGGATTTTTTCCTTTCTCCACGCTCGCTTCTTCGCGTTCATTTTCCATACGCGTCGTGTAGTCATCGTCGTCTTTGCCGCACCTCGCAACCTTCGCCTTGCTCTGCGGTTGTTCGTCTCTCGTTGAGCGGCACAACAATGGCATACACAACAGCACATGGCCAACGACGCCATCGTGCTAAAGTTTTGCGCACGTCGTCGAGGCCGGCAAGGGTTCGTTGGCGGACACAATGAAGGCGAATGGTTCGAGCCGAGGGGAAATAACCTACGAAAGTTAGACGACAAGCTATCGCCGCCACGGCTACCACTGCTGCTGCTGCTGCCGCCGCCGCTGTCGTAACAGCCGTTCATGTTGTCGTCTTTGTTCTTGGCTTTCTTTGCCCACGAGTGGAGGTGGAGGTACCAATCTGCGTTCTGCCACTAGCCTCGGTTACAGCCTCTGCTCTGGCATCGTAGACGGATGGCGGTGGCAGCAGCGAGGTGCGGGCGATGCTGGCATTGCTGGACTAACTTGTCTTCTACGACATAGGTCGTCGTCAGGCTCCGGCTGGGAACCCCCGTGTCGGACTCGTTGTACTCCGATCAACTCCCGAGGCCAACTCGAGTCTCAACCCCGAAAGACGCAAGCGACGGCTGATTACTACGTGGATCTTTTTTAAGCGGTATGTTTATGTACCCCAAACACCTATCCATATATTTCCGAAGGTATCGTCGCCAGAGGTGAAAAAAAGCGCTTTTTGGAAACAATTCTCTAAATCTCCTGACTCCGGACGTCACAATGAGTGCGATAGATAACCAGCACCGCAACCAGCCCTGTACTCCTATAAGTGTAGACTGCAAATTGCCGATGCAAACGACGCTATGCGACTTGTTTTCTACTCTTAGTGTGTACGCACTGAATTATTAGTCGCATTGTATGTGACTTCTAATATATATATATATATATATATATATCGTCGCTTTTGTTGGTTGCGTTTTTTGTTAAAGGATTGCGCATAAATGCAGTTGTAGGTTAATTGTTTCTGTTTTGTTGTCCCGTTTCTATTGGTTCCTATATTAATTTTCAATATATATATATATATATATATATACTCTGCACATGGATCGCTATAAAACATCCCAGCACTAGGCTGACTGGCTACCTACGAGTCGGTCGTAACTCCAAATACGTTCTCCCCCTCTTTTCGGCGGGAGCAGAAGCGAGGCGCTTAGACACGCCGGACGTCCACAACAAGAGGCGTGGGGACTATACGAATCATCATCATTATCATCATCACCACCATCATAGCCATTAGAGGCAGCTTGTGCGTGCGGGTGTAGATGAGTCTGCCGCTAGTTCTTCGATTTCGTAATATCACTTATATATATTTTGTCGGCCATCTCACACACAGGTTAGAATGGTGCACGATATGGCTGGGCTTCTTGGCCTCCGGCTGTTGCCGGACTGCCTTACGGCGACGTACTCCCGTGAGCGCGTGTGTCCCGCAACCAGTAAAGGCGCCCTTTAGCGGGTCTCTCGTTGCCCTGATCAAAACCGCTCCGCGAGGCGGCTAGCGGGGGAGTGGCGACATTGATTTGACTCCTACGTAAAGTTAACACATGGACCTCCATCTTTCTATGCCCCTCTCTCTCTCTCTTCTTTTTCGTCTTCCCTTCTCTCTTTGACAAACATACTCTTCTTAGCAACGAGAAAAGCCAACTCGGATTGCCGTAGGTCGCAAATGAGAGGTTAGAGTCTCCGAATACAGATGGACACACACTGTACCGGGTGGGCTGCTGCCCCTCTTCTACGGACTTGCTATATATATATATATTATAAGTCGGTAAATTTGCCGAGATTGACCTTCACGCTGCCCTGGTGCCGCCGCCAATGGGGCCCCTCCCGTGCGCAGATAAAATATGCCACTTTGTCGTGGCCGACATGCGGATCTTTGGCAACGATCGCAGCGGCAGCGAGGCCACCACCAGCACTTCCTTAGCAGACATCTACTAATTGGATCCTCGTCAGTCTAGCACTTATCACGGGAGTCAGTCGGCGTCCGAAGCAGGTGACTGAGGACTAATGCAGGAAGCATGTCCAGGCGATGAGTCTTTAGAGATTCCCGCTAGGAATGGAAAAGAAAAAACAACAACTAAATTACTTGATGGGAAAACTACACAACGAAAGGAACTGACAGGAGAACTACACAACAAAAGAATTGGGACAGAAAGTCTATGCCTCGTGTTCGTCGCATTTCGGAATCTACGCTACGTCCACAAATAGCACACGACAGTGGCGTCAGTTGGGCAGGGGTCGCTCTACCTGCATGATCGGCATGCAGGTTTGCTTTGCCAGGCTTTTCTGTTTCTCCTTCTTTACTTGTTCTTCAGGCCATTGCACCTGGTTGCTAAATCGGTTGCCGAAGAATGCCGCCCTTGCCGAAGTAAGCGGTTAAAGCATCGGCTCTATCTAGGTAGCCGGCTCCTTAGTGAATCCGGGTTATGCTGCGGTGCGGCGGGGCAAGACAATGCTAGTCTTCACAACCTGCACCACCGTGGGGTAGCGTCAACTAAGGAAGACGTATTGAGAGCGGTCACTGGCCGCCTCGCCTTTGCCGCCCGTTGTCAATGTCGGCGGAAAAGTGCGCTTTCCAGAGACGCTTTCTGAGAACGTTAGGCCTCTTTTTTCTCATTTGCTCCCGTACTTCTACTGGTTCTCACCGGTTTCGGTTCTGCCAAAGCCCGTGTCTCATTGCTGGAGCAAGCGGCGTTTTGATTCGTGCGAGTTGCTTCAGGTTGGACACCTCTGAACGCCTTACGCACATGTATTCCTTCGCGCCCCCGGCTTCGGCCGGGGCAGGGCATGCCCGCTATGTCTGATTGCGATATGGTTTGCGCTATTTCTGTGTGTATAACCTGCTCTATTTCTGCTCACAAAGATGTCGTTGGCAGGACGAGTGGGTTTCGACTTTGGCGGGACGCACGCTCGCGAGCAAGACCGCAGCGCTAACACCAACCCGTCCTTCGCGGTCGCGTGGAAGGAAATTAAAGCATTGGCCCGATGCCAACTATAAACTTTAGTAATGATTGGGAGCAGGAACAGCAATAAACACTACAATCAAAGTACCAGTAGTTGCCAAATGTAGGTTTTTATGACATGAGAAGATAGCGTATATATGTATGTGAACTTACATACATGTCGTTTTCATATGTCCATACAAATACACCCTAGAACGCTTCCCGATTTGAACCTCATTCGTAAACGAAGACGCGAATGTTTTAACAGAATTAAGCGATACTAGACACATACGTGACATAAAATGAGATCAACAGAAACATATCTAGTAATACATAAGTAATAGTCACCTTATCATCAACATTGAGAGAGAAGTCGGTATATCATCTAGTTAGGGAGTGTGAACGACTAAAGGGGACTAGGATTTAGAATTAGGGAAAGCGTTAGGGTTAGGCATGAATGCAGAAAAGGAACAGGTCAAAATCAAAAGCGATCCCGACGGAAGGTGCTCAACCTATAAATAAGACAACCGTGGGAATGCAACATATGTAATTGTTAGCTGCAGCGTTATGCGCCGCTAGAATAGAAGGACGATATGTGTACACACCTATCAAGCAAATAATTAATTATGATATTGCCGGGTATACGCGCGAAGGCCAGTTTCTGAGGCAGGCCTGAGAATAGCTAGAGGGAAACCATTAATTAACGAGGATGGACACTCACACCTCACAATTATATTTTTCTTACACTTCTTAAATAATATTAATAATCAACATTGGAACACGGGTTTATTATTATTATTATTATTATTATTACACATAAGATTTATTTATGTGTGATAAACATTTAAAATTAAATAATACATTTGTTAAATTGCAAAAACATATATTACAATTACTAATATATGATTTATATAACATATATAGCTCACGATAATTATAATAATTTTAATTATGCTACCAATTCATGGTGAATAAACCCGAAACAATAATTATAATAATAATAGCATGGTGCCGAGCTCTCTGTGATCAAGAAGGCGTGTGTTGGTGTGTTGTAATAATAATAATAATAATAATAACAGATTAGGAGTTGATGATTGCGAGTAGACCTATAGGACGTAAAATAATGATATTATCGTGACCGCTCCGTCGGACTTGTCGGAGGTCGATGGGCAAAGTCTACGAAACGTGAGCGGAGCTGGTGAAGAAGGAGCAGGGGGTGGGGGGGGGAGTGCGGGGAGAAACGAGGAATTCTTCCGCTGCTTCACCTGCTGTCGCCGGTTCTGTCGTTGCAATTGCTGCTGCTGCTGCCGCCACCGCCGCCACAGCCGCAGTATAGAGTTGTCTAGCACAAAATTGAAGTGAAAAAGAAAATGTTCCTCATCTACATCTGCCGCTTGGCCATACGGCCGCTTGCCCAACGGCGTCCCCCACTCGCCCGGTGAATTGCGAGGACCGATTGAGCCGACCGTCGCCATCGCGTCAGTCGGTCAGTTGGTGGCGTTGGAGTGGCGATGTTCACCGCCGCAGCAGCCGCCGCCGCCCTGAGGAAGCCGTGAGGGCTACCTATCATCTACCATCGAAACTGCCCAGAAGCAGTTCGATGTCGCCGTCTTCTTCTTCTTCTTCATCTTCTTGTGCCCCTCACTTTCTCTCTTTTGCTTTTTCTGCTGCTGGTACTACTGCTATGTATTTTGTCTTCACATCCAATACGTACACCTGGATTCCGTGGCTGGTCTTTTCGAGGAAACGGCGAGGCGTGAGTTTGGGCAAGATATCAGTTCTGAAGCGGCGAAAGCCAGACAGAAAGAGAGCCAAGAAAGCACGTAGGAACATAGAGAAAACTGAAGAGTGAAAGAAGGAAATAGATCGAAAGTAAGAGATAGATAAACGGAGAGACGCTAGCTCGCTGTAGTCGAACACCACAGACAAAGAGACCGTGTTTTGTGGCCTTTTTTCGTCGTTCATAGCAGCTCTGGGGGCAGTAGGCAGAGGAGCAGTACCTTTGCGGCAATGTCGCGTTTTCGTCGTTGTCGAGAAACGTCTCCGGGCTGCTCTATTATTAGAAGAAGAAAAACAAGATGAAAAAGAAAAGAAGTTCAGCTAGCGGTCTGCAGCACTTGCGGCTACCGATGTTGTCGGGATGATGACGTCGTAAGAGAAAAGTCTGCGCACTGCATACGGAAGTTCTCTGGTGGTATGACGACGGTGTCAGTTTGTCTGTCTCCCGGTCCGTATATCTATCGGTTCGGTACTACCGGATTTCCCGATTCGAGGAAGAGAGTTTCTAGTTTCCCCTTAGTCGAGATGCCCTCAATACTGCTGTCTCGACCAGCCATTCGTTCCTTTCCTTCTTCCTTCAATCCTGTGCCTTTCTTTTCCACTATGTCTGCTTTCCTCAGTGTACACAAGTCGTGTCGGTTGCTTTATGCCCCTCTCTATGAGGAGTCGCAGCAGCAGCAGCAGCGGCAGCCGCCACCCCCGCCGTAAGGGGTTTCGCTATTTCTCTCGCTAAAACTCGACGTCGATGGTGACCAATGTGTCTGACGACAGAGGCGGCGGGCGGAGGCCGAGTGCCGCGCAATCAGCTCTCGGCAGATGAGGGAACGTAGCCCACTCTTGTGCAGCTCATACTTTCTTAAATAGGATAGCTACAACCACGACAACAACAGCAACAACAGCAATAACAACAACAACAACAGCAACAACAACAATAAGAAGAATAACTCAGTAACAGCAAGCTTAATATTGATAACAAAATAACGGGAGCAACATCATTCAATACTACTAGCATTAGCAGCAGCGACCACAATGATGGCGAACGTGTTAATAAGAACGATCTCAACTTGCAATAACGGTGGAAAATGGTGAGAATTTGCCGTTCGCATTTCTAAATTGTTCGTTTTTGTTCTACTAATGTTTTAGCTGCAGTTTGAGTAAATAAAAAGTAATAGTAAAAGAGTTGGCTATTTAAAGTTTCTACTCGCCGGTGGTTACTCGAGGATAGGCTATGCGGCAGCAGAGAGAGCTTAGTCCGACGCATGTTCGATTATACAATTCTAACCGAAATAAACATCTTGCGCGAGTACCCTAACTCACGACTGCACGACGATGTGCTTAGTTTTTTTATTGTTGATAATTTGTTGTCTCGCAACATCACATTCTATGCTCCTATGTCGGGCAAAAACAAAAGTGTCACAAATTGTAGTACTTTAACTCATTCTCCAAAGCAAGACTTCTTAGAGGCAATGCTCCATTGGGAAAAATAGTTGCTTTAACGAGCTCTGCAATTCTTGTTATTGATTTTTAGATCTCACCATATATATATATATATATATATTCTGCCTCTTTTCGCTGGTCCATCCGAGCCCCACAGCAATACGTTCGCTTGCTCGCTCAGCGGCAGGCGGCGGTAGCCTATCTACCACAAAAGATTCGTCGAAGGGCGTGCGCCACTCTGTCTCGACCACATTGTCACTGCGGAGACAACTGTGTGAGTTTACGGACACAGCTGACTTAGTTGTACTACGAGCAAAGCCAAAGAGCTAGAGAAAATAGAGAGAGGCGGGGGGGGGGGGGGGAGGAGAGAAGACGAGGGAAGCGAAGAGCAAGAGAGAGAGAGAGCAAAAGGAAACAGGGGGTGTGGGTTGGCTGAGTGACAGACTAGAGCTGTCGGCAGCCGTGGGTGTCGGCGGTTGCTGGGCGGTTGCAAGCGAAGATTGTCATGACGAGTTTCTTTTGTCTCACAAATTCCACACACTAGACAGCAGCAGCAGCATCAACAGCAACAGCAGCCGCTAGACTAGGCTATGCTATGCTAGTATAGTGGGTTCTACCATGCTACGCCAGGCCTTTTGGGTAGGCGTGGGCCGGGGAGAGCGAGGGGGGAATAAGGCAGTAGCAGCGACACAAGTATCAGCAACATCAGCATACACGCACGAAGATGGCCCCACATACATACACGCAGGCAGACACACACGCAAATTCGCCCCTACAGTCCCTACCCTACAAATACAGACACACACACACACACATTCAAAGACGTATATACGTACCTACAAACACGTTCTTCATGATGCACCACTCACTACTCACATAAAGGTGGGTCGAGACAAAGAAAGCTAGCAAAGTTGTCGTCGTCGCTGCCGCTATTGCTGCTAGTCGACTGGTAGCTGGTAGCTGAGTCGTGTGGCGGGTGGCGTGGCCGCTCTGTGCGTGTGGAGATGGTCGGGAGATGGCGGGCCGGTCTTCTGCGGTGGTGTTGTGCCATTCGACTGAGGAAGCGCGAGAACAGAAGTGCAGGAAGGGCTACGAGGAATAGGGTAAAGGAGAAGATGAAAAAGCAACAACAGCAGCAACAGCAGCAGCAAAAGATGTGTAGAGAGAGCAAGAGAGAGAGAAATAGAGGTAGCGCTGGTAAAGACCTGAAGTGAACAACAAACAGCAAAGGAAATAGGGAGAAAGAGAGGTAGCGCTGGTGGAGACCTGAAGTGAACAACAAGCAGCAAAGGGGGATACGACGACGACGACGGTGTTCTACACTCTGCCGAAGTAGTGCGGACTCCGACGCCAAACGGGGGGCCGGGCAAGGACATACGCTCCCAAGTCCGGGCCGCAGTGAATGACATAGGGGAAGGCGTGAAGCAAAAGCGAGGTACTGGGTTGACGAAAAAGGGATGGCTAGGGAGGGCATAAGGGGCACCGGTTGTCGGGGCTCATTGTGAAGCGTTCGCATGGCAGTGAGGTACAACTATAGGCGGTAGTAGTGGTGGTGAGCGTATGAGTGGCGTGTGTGAGTTCGTCGTATGGGAACGGAACAGCGGGCGGCCGAGCGGTCGGGCGGCGAGCCAGCCAGTCAGCCGGCCGGTGACGACACGACGAGCAGCTAGCGAACTGTCAGGATGGTGACAAACGCCGTTGCCGTAGCTCCCGTCACCCACCTCTGCCTACCCACTACCTTGCACAGTTGCACTGCTGCTGCGGCTGCTTCTGGAGCTGCTGGAATCGCTGCTGCTGATGCGTTTCTTCTGCTGCAGCACCGTTCCCACACCAGGAGAACGACAGTCGTCCTCGTCGGGACATCTGCGTTCTTCTTTCGTTCGCTCCATCCAGCCGTCCATCCGTTGGTTCAGCCTCTCATCGGTTGCTTCTCGCTCGTCGCTGGTCGTCGCGTAACCGTCGAACGGCACATCCCACCAAGAGAGGTGGGCTGTAGAGCTACGTAGCAACGAGAAGGACGACGCAGGAAGAAGGAGAAGAAAACAAAGCTAGACGAGAGGAAAACATCAAGAGAATCGAGAGGAATAAGCGAGATAAAAGGATAAACAAGACGAGAAGCAGAAAAAAGAAGAGGCTACGTAGATTTCGGGGCTGGAATTCGCCGGGTCACGGCTCCGCTAGAACTCCTCTACCGGCCTGAACCGGCACTGCTTCAGTTCCTGCTGCTGCTGTGTTCAGTGGCAGTGGAGGCGGCTGAGACTGCTTGTTCTTTGCTGCTGCTGCTGCTGCTGCGTGACAGACCCAGGCACTGGGCTGCGGCGTCTGTCTGTTTGTCGGACTGAAATCGGCCTCGCTGTTGGAATAGAACGGACGGTCAGACGGTTGAATCGGGCTAGATTGGGGGGACGGGGGGTGTATAGGAAACATCGGGCACGCGTGCGTCGCTTTGCACTTGAGCCACCACTACCACCATCCCCATACCCTACCTCAAGCCCAGCTACCCTCTAGTACCCCCAAGTATCGTACCACAATCGCTGCTGACTGGCGTTTGTTATTCGTGGAAGCGCTCGGTTCTCCTTCATCCTTTAGCGGATCTCGCCGTTGTCGTCACAGGTTTCCGTGTGGCGCGCCCGGCAACTGCGTAGCGTGCCGAATAGCGCAACTGCCACTGTTTCCGTCGCTGTTGCTCCCACCAATGCCATCCAGCCAGACACCACTTGCAGCCGCACCAGCACCATTTAAAGCATTCACTGTTAAATGTCGCCTTGCGTTCAAGGTTATCAAGTGCTAGACGGACCTTTTGGAATTTGGCACTCGTTAAGGCGATAGGTCCGGCAAAGTGGCTCACAAGAGGTAATTAACGCTCGTTGATCAGTCGGTCCTGACGTCAGCGCATCTGCTAGCTGGATAGGAGACAATCAACCCGCTCGATAGGGTCCCCTGACTTATTAAAGTCCAGTCGTCCTCTTAGCCCATGTATATATATATATATATATATATTTATATATATATATATATATATATATATATATATATATGTGCGCTAGCATGCTTTTTTATGTATTACTACGAATAGATGCATTGTACGGATCCGCAGGTAAAAACATATGCTTTCGTTCCAATTTGATTTACCATGTCTAAGTGTGCTTTGCGTGTCGTTATCTCCGCCGCCGATTTTTATTGCCGTGGTAAAACGCAATGCTATTCATTAAAGTCCGACTGTTTTTCTGCTATGCCATCTGCGGGGTGTGCTTCGCCGTTTATCCCTGCGGTTGGAGTCTAAAAATTCATCCATGTTAGGTCAAACGCCATCGCTACCTACCTAAAGTAAGCCTACAATCGGTCTCGTTTAAGTCCATTTTTAGGGGCTTAGCTTTAGTGCGAGAAGAGGTCATTCCCTAGACAAAGTCAAGTCGAATAGATACATGCCCAATACCGTGGCCTTTGCCAACTGTAGGGCACAGTTTGTGAAGGCGGAAGAGAGAGGCTACCTACATACAACATTGCTATATGCATATAGAAACTGAGATCTAATAGACAGTCTGCAGGCGTTATTGAAATTAGACGCGCATGCCCAACTGCGATACCTACGGAAGCCTATGTCTATGGCGGATTCGTAGATGTAAGAAATAAGCCATGTGCCATAAGCAAGTTTTCCTTAGGCCGCAAGAGAGAGAGAAAAATGAAGGAAAGAAAGGTACAAATTTAGAAGCCGTACAAATACCCGTTGGAGGATACTAGCTGCTTACTAACCTTTTACTTACTAGCACAAATATAGCAAATAGGTCAAGTTGAAAGGCCGACATATATATATATATATATATATATATATATAGTGGCTTCGCTCTAGACACGACGCATAGTGGATAGAAGCCAAAGCCTTGCTTCTTCTGCAACTTAGTAATTCCAAACAAAAGTACTCACAAAACAAAAAATTATTACAGCGGATGTACAACCTGCCGAAGACGACGGTTTTTAGAGAACACGTCTTAGACTGGGAGAATAAAATGGCTGACATCGACCCGCTGTTTTATGAAACGAAAGCAATGACGTGGGATTTGTGGAGAGCCTGCAGTTATGAGAACCGGCATCTAATCACCAGATTTGCCGTCCACGGCTTCCATCTGAAGATCTGTGCGCGCGAGAAGTTTCATGAAATCTCGGCGGAGTGTATGTGTAAACTTTGTGGCTGCCCGTGTGATCTATATCACCTTCAGCGTTGTGAAAGAGCAATTCCGCTGTCAACTCTGGAAATGCGATGTCTATGATGTATATTCGTAAACCAATCATTGGCTAATAAAACTACTACTACTACAAAAAATTATAGCATTTTGCAATAAGCTAGCCCCACTACAATATCAAGATGTTCTAAGAAATATATTTTTACGTAATGTTTTTTTGTTTGTTGTGTGTGTTTTCATCGTGTGAGTTGACGTGGCATAGCATATATCGCATCACTATTCAAAATAGGCATATTATTTAAAATAAAAATACTTTCGTATCCGAATCTAGTGTATTATGACAAGAATACACACGTGTATGTATGTTTTGATTTGAGCTATACTGTTAAATACTTACGGAAACAATTTGAGATTGAAAAGGTTATTTGCAAGAATGT
This sequence comes from Dermanyssus gallinae, assembly GCA_003439945.1. Classification (NCBI taxonomy): domain Eukaryota; kingdom Metazoa; phylum Arthropoda; class Arachnida; order Mesostigmata; family Dermanyssidae; genus Dermanyssus; species Dermanyssus gallinae. Next base: position 25,795 of record QVRM01005303.1, read on the forward strand.
TCTTAGTATACCCATGTTATTGGCACGTCTGGTTTTTATGATATAGTTATTATTATTATTATTATTATTATTATTATTATTATTATTATTATTTATTTCGAAAACTGTGTGTAGTACACATATTGTCATCGTCTATGTGGGGCAGCGTACCGAACAGATGCAGACGTAGGTGTCCAGGCAAGTGGTACTTCTTACTAGACCACGGGCAATAAACAGCAATAAACCAATCACATGCTGGCTGGCTGGCGGTCCCGTTGTCGTCGCACGGCGCGACTCCGGGTCGTCCCTGAGGCATGCATTCGATTGTACGGCCATTTCACTGGCTAAGTGCGGAACGAGACCGACAATGCCAACGGTCTGTAACCGCATTTGGCGAGTAAACGATTGTTGCTTCGAACTTGTATCGATCGATCTCCTCCCATAAGGGCAAGATACTAGTATATTGGGTTAATACGCAGTCGTTGCGTGCAAACTCAGGCGGCGGCGGCAGCAGGAGCAGCAGCGTCGTCGTCGCACATCTCTAGGTGCTAGGTGGAGGTCACCGGATACGATGTAATCTCCGTGGAGGCATTCAGCGGGCACCCCCGAAACACAAGTCCGAGTACAGGAACAAGAGAAACGAGACGAGCTGCCAAATAGACTCGGCAAGCCAGTGCGAAACAGAGGCCCACACACATTGCTATAGACTGGTGCACAGAAGACGGAGAACTTGGTAAGGGGGAGATCGGATGGCGGAGTCAGGGGTCTGGTACGTTGGTTGCTGGAACAACTGCTGCTGCTGCTACTGCTGAGGATGATGAAGCTATCCATGTGTCACCGGTTCCCTTTTCCCTGGAGAAAAGGCATCGTGTGTGTGTGTGCGTACGTAGAAACTAGAAGATGAGTTTAGCAGGAGTAAGGCTGGCGTATCGTATAGGTAACGCCGATGCGGCGATGGCACCAAGCCCGACGACAGGGATACCTCCGGAAGGGCGGGTGAACAAGCAGTTCATATGTTGGCCATTCGACCGTGTGAGCCCCGGGATAGCTCGCAGCCGCTAAGAAGTGGACCGCGGTATACTGGTTTGGGCTAGGGGGGGGGAGGGGGGGGGCAGAGAGGCGGCGGCGGGAGTGGGGTCAAATTGAGATAAAGTGTATGTCGACTGTGTTGTCACATCGAAGGGAGGAACAGGCCTCGGGGGTTGTACTCGACTAGTGTCGAGTGTCGCCCACCATTGCCCAGCGTTGTCGCCGGATGCAACTCAGACTAATTGAAGGTGACACGGCTGTTATCTGTTGCTTGCCTGTTTGCCAGTTAGGCGGCCAGGCAGCGGGCGTAGGCTTGCAGCTTTTGCTAGCTGCAATGGGATGGGGAGGCGGTGTGTGTGCTGCCGAATATGTGTCGGCGGGGGGAGATGGCCGCTCTGTGCTATCATAGGTGAAGAACCGACGAATAGACCAGCTAGCTCGTAAGCGTTGCCAGGCTGATCCGTTCCACTGCCGACAGACTCGGCACGAACTAACTCGACAACATGGCTATGCCATACAAAAACTATGGGACCCGGTCAAGACGATCTATAAAGCGTGTGCAAGGACAAGTCGTTTGACGGGCTCAACGACCACACACCCGCTCCAGGAGACCTAACGAGCAGTTGACCTTCATCCTTGGACGACGAGTAGCTCGAGGTGCAGCTCTAAAATTGTTCTCATATATATATATATATATATATATATATATGTCGGTGGTGTTTTCGATGTGGGTTCTGGATAAACCATTGCAGCGGTTTGAAAGTTGGGCAACCGTGGGAGTTAGGGTAATTGTTTTGGAATCGTAACCGCAGTTTCGCTACCCTAATCCGTTACGCCCGAGTAAGTGTTGGCAGTGCGTTCTGCTATTCAACTATACTGGCAAGAAATATGCATAGTAACGTTAAAAATGGACAGTCATAGTTCGACAATTCTGGCGATTTGTCCAACCAAGAATTTAGCCCAATATATGCGACTGTTCACGCAGATACATACGAGTTGCTAGGTTTGAGAAGGACTTCATTCAGGTGATCTTTACGCTACTTTGACTCACACTGTTTCGTAGCTTGTCAATAGCCATTGCAGATAGTCCAATAAGTGCAATTCGACCAGAAGAAGTTATTTGGCGGATAAAACTCGTATTTGATATTTAGCCAAGAGGTTAACGTCACGTAAATAAATGGCTTGCACTTGCTTGCACATTAAGCAATAACGCATCTGGAGCGTTTTTTATATACAATTTGTATGATGTTGTCTCTGAGTTTAGATCAACTAGGCAGCAGTCGGTCAACCGTCGCCCTGCATTTAGTTGCTCATAAAGATGATCATTTTTACTGACCACAGCTCAGTGCCTATCCGGTATTTGACCACTATACGGCATATCTTAGATCCTGATGCGGCATTTTCTAAGTTAAGGGCACCACCTGGCATGTTCTCGTTACTCTGTCTAGAGGCCAATCAGTTTCACGTCCTATTCTCTCCTTCTCATTTTGTATTTCTTTTTCTATTCCTCCTCGTATGTCTTTTTATAGCCTTCTCTGACTTCAGTTAGCGACTGTCGAACACTTCGCTGAGTAAACGGCTTGATCCGTTAAAATTTCGGCTTGACTATTCCACGGCCGGCGTACGTGAGGTGGCGATAGCAGCGGGTTTGCTGAGAAGTTTGCTCATGAGCGCCGACGGGATCGCTGGCGTGATAGGGGTAGTAAGCTGCTGGTAGTGGTGAATGGTAAACGAATGGCCTTTGAAGGCCAGTCGAAAGACGGACGAGGTCTAGCTTTTTTTTGGGGGAACGGGAGAGGAGTCCGCGGTTAGGGGTACGGAAATACAAGGAGAAACCGAACCACAGCGTGCTGGCCGCAGAGCTGCTGGAAGCCGTTGTCAGAAAGACTCAGAACGACGCAACGAGTGCGCGAAGGGGCGTCTGGGGTCGGCCGGTGGGTGGTGGGCTGTGGAAAGATTGCTCACTTGGTGAGGCTCACTCACGCGTAAAATCACTCGGGAGCTTTGCCAAGCGCGGACTCCAGAACTTGGAACTCTGGAGCGACACAGCTTTGTGAATGATATCTCCAGCAGCGACGCTCGCAGGATCTGTGGCCACGCTGCCGCCACCAGCGCCGCCGCCGCTGCTCACCCCTTGACTGTCCGGTCCTCCTCTGGCTCTCATGGTCGTGACTTGCACATACGTCCACGTGGCACGCTGGCACAATGACAATAAGCTCTGCGGACAGAAAGAGAGCCAACATGTTCGCTCTGAACGCTTCTGCTCGGCCTCGTCGCCTATCCCCGAGATTGCTGCACTGTCGACGACTGTCGGGCAGCCTTCTTGTAACGACAAACATGAAGCGCCTAGAAAACAATTAGTATTATTATTAGTCTGGAGATTGAGTATATATATATTTCCAGGATGTGTGGGGTCGACTGGAGGGAGATAAACTATTGAATTTTTGTACTATATGCTAGTTGGGACAATGTCGTTGTTGCCATCGTACTGCATACATGCGTGTGCCTGCAGTGCACACCTTGTTGTCTAGCGGCAATAGTCTTGTTAGTGTCACAACTAAACGTGCTGTTATCATCATGCAATTCATGTTATCATGTTTCTAAAACCCACGTAGTCTAGAAACACGTGATCAGAGCTGGTCCATATATATATATATATATATATATGTATGTATGTATATACATATATATATACATACATATATATATAAATGTATATATGTATATATATATATATATATATATATATATATATATATATATATATATACAATTAAACACAATACGGCCACTGAAATCATTAGCGGCTGTTCCGCGGCGCAACTGCTTATAATTTCAATATAAAACAGCAATATATATCGAATATCAAACAGACAGCAAAGCAACGGTGGCCGTGGCTAGCTCGGCATATTTAATCTATTTGCTGTTGGCTTTGCCATGTCGCCATGGGGACGACGACGATCGTACCTGTCGTTCTGAACATTTCCAGATACACACACACACTCAGGGTGGCCATCCTGTACTCATCAAGCTCGTAATCTAACGAGATTAGTTCACAGAACTACTTTAACTCTAATTAATATTCCTCATCAACATCGCCTTGGGACGGCTGTACGCACGGACGGCTGGCCGGACGGACGGACGCACGAACGAACGCTGTTAGTGCACGTTGTGCAAGCAGAAGACGCTCTTGCCGCAGAGACGCTGTCGGCGATGCGGGACCCAAAGGACAGGAGTCGTAAGTTGAAGTCGTCGTAGCAACAGGCTTTATTACGAGTGCCATTTCCATACAGTTTATGATGTGTCCTGCGCGGTCGTTGCGGCGCCGATCTGTCCGATCTAGTCCGAGTCGTCTCCCGTTCTAGGCCGATTGCGGTGGGCCACGACGGAGCCAGCCCTTAGGTGGTGGTGGTCGTGGTGGTGGTGGTCTCGGGTTGAGACTCGGAAATAAGCTATAGTATTAGCATATTGCCTGCTCCTCCCAGGACGAGCGGCCCGTCCTGTTTGCACGTATGTGCGTATGTGTGTGTGTGTGTTTCTTCTCCTGATTCTGCTTCTGCTCTACGTCCGTGCGTCTCCATTCGTCCATGGAGCGGATTGAAGTCGAAGGAAAAATAAGAAGAAGGAGAGGGATTATATTCGGAGAAATATTCAGCTGAGCTATCAGCTCAACCCCACCCCCTCCCCCCCCGCGCGCCGCCGCTAAGTTCGTCGCAGGTAAGCATCGTCGAGTTGAGGACTCAGCCAACTGCTGGTGCGCCTCGTTTTTGCTCCTTTGCTTCGAACTCATCATGGTCATCGTCATTATCACGGTCGGCGTCCTCATCATCATCATCATCATCATCCTTACCCTCACTACCATCACTACCATCATCACCACCACCACCAACACCATTACCACCATCATCATCTTCTCCTCCATCTCTCGTCTTTCATCCGTCTCCCGGCCCGTCCCGTGCCGGAGCACAGGGGCACTCTCAGAGACTTTCCGATTCTTGTGCCGAATGGAATCTCCTCGTTCATGGAAATCAGACCCTCGATTTCTGCGGCGGCTCAAACAGACAGACAGACAGGCAGACAACATACAGAACAGGCCAAATCTCGCCAAAGACGACGATGGAGACGACGAACACGACGGCAACTAGAGTAAGCGCGGGAACAGCAGCGCAGAGAGTTGCCTTTTTGCTCATCTTTGTGTTGTACAACATCCTGCCACCACCACCCGCCACCACTGCAGTAGGTCGTCGTTATGCAAAGTGTACGCCTACGTGGCGGCACTCGAAGTGAAGCGCGGCGTGCGTTTTTATGTTCTTCTCCGTCGAAATTGTCAATCGTGTTTTGTGACATTGCAAATATTGTCAAGACACAGAATTGCATGCGACGAATTTGGTGAACTTATTGGGGTGGCCTGCAATTCGTCTATTGCGTATGCGCCATATTTCAGATTTATGTGTATGCATACCTTTGTTCTTAAAACATCTATTGAATATGCGTATATATATATATATATATATATATATATATATATACATACACAAGCAAAAAACATTTAGCGCTTATTGAACAGTAAAAACGTTTTTTGGCACGGTACACAATCAATCGTTTTAGTTTATATATGCTTATGGTATATTAGTGTGAATGCAGTGCTATAGATACAAATCGAAAATTCGTATACATATATATATATTTATTCGACATTTCCGCCCTCTTGTCCCATTGAAAACAATACTTTTTTGCTGAATTGTACCAGTCCCTAAAGTCTGTTGAACGAATTCTGGGTGACCCTGTATATATGTATATATAATATATACAGGGGTAACAAGACTTATTTGCGAGCGCTTGTGAACCTCCATTGAGACCGCTACACAAGAGACCGATTACTGGTCTCAACAACTACACAACACGTTCGATAGGGCACATTAAAAAAAGCACACGAAACGCCCTTTGTACATTACTGGATTAAGGGTATGCCCTACCTATCTGGTAAGGAGTATTTAAACATACTAAAGCTCAGGATCAACGCGCTACCAACGCGTGACAGATTGGCCAGGGGACGCCCGGGCTACAACAAACGTTGTAGGCACGGGTGTCATGCGCCTGAGACGTTGGCTCATGTCGCTCAGATGTGCGATACAGCGCACAAACAAACTATAAAAAGGCATGACGACGTCTGTGATCGCGTGGCGCGTCTTTTCCGCGAGAGGGGGATGAGGTGGTTCGTGAGAGAGTATTCCGTCGACCGGGCGCACCGGGTCCAAAGCCCGACCTCGTCATAACAACACCAATCGAGGTCTGGGTTTTAGATGCCGAGTTTTGCGGCCCGGACAGGGACTTTGCAAAAGCGCGGCAGGACAAGATCACCAAATATGACGTCGAGTTCCTAAGAGCGGCGCTCCCCGACCTCAAAAACCTCGCAGATTCGGATCCATCACTATCTCTATAAGTGGTGTATGGGACTCTGAATCTGCGAGTACGCTCTTAGGGCTCGGCGTCACGAAGAGGAATCTTATGGATCTTACTGTTTTGACGTTGCAAGGAACTTTTAGGATATACCGCTCGCACCGGGTTCATAAGAGCGGGGGCTACCATCAAGCAAGGACACGGACAGCTGATTCTTAACCTCACGTGACAACTTTTTACTACCATTTTTATTAGGGCGAGCACTGCCAAGTGTGCAAACGTATTGTAAATGATTAATTAATCATCACAATATGTTCTAATCAGTCATTCACTGTGGGAGCATGACGTTTGGGTCCCTGCGAACGTGTGCGCCACTTCGAGGGGTCTAGTGTAGGGATTAGCTAATTCTGGAGCGTTCTACGAGTCGAAGTCGCATTGTCCCGTTGCATAATCGGCAACAGACGCTGTGAGGAAATCACCTGCTCGCTTATATCCGCCGGCTAGAACCAGCCCCTTCTGTAGAAAACTGCCAGTAGACGGGCCTGGCCCGCCAAAAGTCTCGAAGGCAAGTGGCTAAAGCCCGTACGTGTACCCGATACTTTGATACTTGCTAACTTTGCCTGCCTTGGCAAAGGCCGAAGCATGAGTAGCCCGGGCTGCGGCAGCACTGGCCATTAAAGGGGCTAATGAGTCAGTAACTGTCCCAAAGCATGCATCCGCTTTTGAACAAAGTTCTGGTCATACCGTCAGGTCTCTTTCCGCCCTCCCTGTCAAGTCCAGTGAACTCTAGGACTCACGGTAGACCACTGTTTCGTAAAGCTCTGCTGAAAGCTTCATTCAAGGTGTGGTGTCCTGCTCGCCTACTTGCGCTGACGGTACAGGACAGCCCGTAGCGTCCGTCTGGCTCGACGGTGTCTCCGGAGACGCAGGTATAAGTGCACGCAAAGTCCTCATGATGCTAATTTCTCGAGGATTATTATTCGTAAAGCTGTACTGAAAGCCGCTTGATGTCGCCTCGAAAGAATTCAAAGGTTACAGCCAGCAGTAAGAAAGTTACGTTTACTTCGAAGAGCCATTTGAATGCTCATAAGACGAACAACGCAAGTCGTCATCGTAATCTCTTTCGCCTTAAATCTTTTTGCCGCGGTGCTCCACTGGCAAGCGCCTAACACTTAAAAAAATCCTAGCTAACGCGCTAGGATATCAATGCAGGCGGAACTTTGAAAACAACACTCTTCTTTGCTATGCCACGGCACAATGAAGGTGTCGATAAATCCCGGTTTCTCTGTAGGTATCACACTTAAGATGCTGACCTTCCATTCTTCAAGCAGGTAGGACGTCTTCATAATTCCATGCAAGAGAGCAGCGAATAATAGAGCAGGAATAGTCGCTTACCGCAAATGTTTGTTTCGGACAAGGCCTATTTCCGCAGCTTTTTCTGGCAGCGTCTTCAGTATCGCGCCCACTACCTCCGATATACCAAAAGGGCGAACCAGCTCCTGGTGGATTTTTGTTGCCCATTGGCTCCATACGGAGACACAAATAGCAGTAAAACAAAGAACCGTAGGAAAGTTGGCTCGTGTGTATCGAAAATAGCTATGTAGCCATTTAGGGAATACTGTTGGCCACGAGCCCAACAGCCTGCTTAGTATCCCCTGAAAAAGTATGGCACAGTTTCATCCTTATAAGAACAGTTTAAGCAGTATGGAGAGAGCGAGAGAAACAAAGAATATGGAAGAGCTTCCCTCCATCAAACGGACTCTAAGCCAGATGCAGTATAAAAACATACAAATCAAACCTTGGCTGCTAATTAAGGAAGCGTACTCCAACTACAAGATTACTTGTTGTTTTAGTCGCTGGTTTGCTGTATTGATGCCCCTACATCTAGTAAGTGAGTAGTAGAGGCATAAGTAGGCGTCAATATTGGCGTTACGGTTTTATTATGACGGTGCTTCCTGCGGACCTTGGCTTAAAAACTCCTTGGGGCTGACGCTCGGCCAAGATTATAGCGTTCACAGGACCGTTTTCGCATTGCTTCGTAAGACGGACCCTATAAATACAAATGTGCAACAGTGGGGCTGGAACCCGTGCAGCACCTATGCGGTGTCTCCTCCGGTCGTGAAGCGCATGCGAATGCACCGCGCCACCGGGTTCGACTGGATTACTTAGCTGCTGCTGACCTCCTTGTTATTTGGCTCTGTGCGGTAGTTCTTACCGTACAATGTGCTTCACTAAACACGGTGGCTTGTGTTGCCGCCAGTTGGAGTTGCACGCGTTCAAAACGCGGACGGAAATGCTTCTGCTGCGAGTACGGTGTAGGCGGCTCAGGTAGGTCATGTGTTGCTGGCCACCGCTAACTTGAGTACAAAAGTACATTAAACAAGTCTTAAGTTCGGCATCTAATTAAATATGTCTTAAAACTCTGCCGAAAACGTTGACCAATCCAGTCTGACCCCACTCAGCTCAGAGGTCGAAAGCGACAGGTAGTTGTTAATCTTCGAGCTAAAAGAACAGCTGTAAGCAAGCAAAACGACATCACGTGTAAGCGTATATTGAGTAAAGCATGTACTCTCAGCCGGCGCATGGAATTGTATGTATACATATATACATACAGACACATTCTTATACACACCCCTGAATCTTTTGGTGTGAAAGTCCAGCAGCAATATTGCCGTGACATAAAGCAATAGGATTTGTTTGCATTGTTTGGCGTTTGACACAGAGAAACCGGCGGCCGCAGCCACAGCAACAGCAACAACGACAGCAACAAATAGTATCCAGCAGAGACAGAATGGCTGAGCGAAGAAAGAATTCTCGTATCGAAAAAGACTATATGCACTATACGTATGCCCGTCTTTTCGTAGCAAGAGAGAGCAATGCAATGCAAAACGGGCTGGCACGAGAAGGACGCACGCATTCTGCTTCGCAAACAGGCCTACGACAAAAGCTGCGGCAGTGAAACATAAGGCTGGCCGGACATGAGCGTGAACAGGGTAGTCAAGTTGAGGCGTCGAGGCCAGGGTGTCGAAATTTGATGGCCAACTCAAAGAGTAGAAGATAGCGGCGGCCAACCGGACAGGCGTAGCAGAGAGCACAGAAAGATTGCAGCGACCACCTACAAGGGCGACACAACGCGTGTAGGGGAAGCAGCGGTTTGGAGAGCTGCGGGGTCACTGCGTTGCAGCGGTTGCATTTCTCTTACTTTGAGGCTTCGGCTCGTGAATGTCACTCGAGGGTCACGCAACCATGTGCTGAGTTGCTATTTCTGAGCTATCATTGCCAACATCACCGCCACAATCGGCATTATCACGTCATTTTCTTATTTGTTCGATGTCTTGTCCTGACACATTCTCCTCTAGTTTGGCGTTTGCTTTCTTTTGTGCGATTCCGGCTTACAGCAACAAAAATAAAGTCTGTTTTTAACGGAGCGTCGAAACTCATGGCAGGCTATCATGGAAATATGCGCTAAGCATAGAGTTAAACATCGTTATTGGGAACTAGATCATTTGCAGAGGTAAAATTTTGTACTAATTTGTTTTACTTGTTTTTGTTGTTTTGGCGGTTTGTGTCGACATAATTTTTGAAGCATTTTGCCACCAGGCGCAGTTTAGTTTAAGCTGCCTGTGTGTTTCTCGCAAGCAGCGTACGCTATGCATCAACCCTGTACTCGGCAACGCAAGTAATAACCTATCCGGTAGCATATTGCTTGTTTATATATTGCCTGCAAGCGTAAGTCGGTATTATGAAACTTAACCCACTAAAACCCAGTCAGATGTTGTGTTCCAGTAGAAGAGCGTTTCCGTCATTTTCCTGCAGATGTAAGTTAGAAGTCGGTGTCTTCAAGGTGCGCGCTGCTGCACCCGGCCGCGCAAGTTTTCCCCGGCCGGTTCAACTAGTTTTTGTTCCTAAGATTAGGATGCGAATACTGGCGTCTGAAGCACCCTCTTGTGGGCTGTCCCACTCCTTCTGCCAGAGGTCGATTTTATGCCAACGCTCTTCGTCCTTCTTTTTTTTAAACAAGTAAAAAATATATATATATATATATATATTTCTTTAAAAGTAAGAAACGCTTAGCTGCCTTCAGTCCCCAGAGAATCGTTCCAGCAAAAACGAGAGCCGCCACTTCGCTAACCGTTTGGTACTTCGCAATTATCTTGAAGACTCCGACCTTTTGGGTTCGACGCAGGCGGGTTCTGTTAGCGGTGAACTTCAAAGCGTCAATAAGCTAGACCGGAGCTCCGGTTGTTAAAAACGTCATCAGAAAGAATAGCGAGGTAGAGGTCTCGGCTTCGAGGTGAAGACTCGTGCAGGATTCCGGTCTGCGCCTGGATCGGCCTCAAAAACTTTTTCGGGATGACTCTCAGCCAACATTCAACGACCACAGAATTACTGTCGCATTGCTTTGTAAGACGAAGTCCATAAATGCAAACTTGCAACGATGGGAATCGAACCAGTGCACCTATATACATATCTCCTCCGGTCTCAAGGCGCACGCGAATGCATCACGCCACTGGACTCGATCAGATTCGCCTTGTGGCGCCGATAGTTGAATTGCCCTCATGAAACCCGTGCTAGGCGTCCGACAACAGACCATTCCTCTTTGAAAGGCCACGGAGCCGTGCCTCCATGGTGGACTTGAATAAATTGACCAAAAGGACACGTTGGAAGATAGATTGGTAGCAGCCAGAGCTCTTAATTAAAAGGGCCAGGCCTGCGGCCTTCCATGCGCCAGGAAACGAGCCCAAATGAAGCATCCCCCGTCACCGAAGTCTGTACTACTTCCACGAATTCGTTCGTCAGGATCGTAATCGCGGAGACCGAGACACCATCTAGGCCACATTTTTCTGTTTAAGGCCTGCCGCAGCATCCCGCGCCTTGCAGAGTGACTATTGGGCTGTTGTCTTTTTTCTCCCCTGGGCCCTGCAGGTAAGGGTCGAGGTTGAAAGGTGGCTTTTGGGGGAAGAGCGCTTCAAATGCCTTTAGCGTCCGAAGGTCTCAGCGTCCGAAGGGCTTTGCCTTATGCTCAGATTGCCGGGGGCCAGTCAGCCCTATCGGTTCAAATCACTAGTTATGACTAGAGGAACATCACTTTGGTTAAAAGAGGAGGACAGTGGAACATTAAGGCTGAAATAGCAGGAATAAAAGCGCTCCACGTTTACTACATCAATTGCAGGCGCAGATTGAGTGCCGCGGCGTTGGAGCTTTTTGAGATGCTTCCAGTACTTCGAGAAGCGACGTTGGCCGCGTGTTCCTCTTCGCCACAGTTGTAGCAGATGGCGATTGCCCAGCATTCCCTGGAGCTGTGCCTTAGTGTCCCGCATCTATGGCAGCGCTTAGCTGTAACTGCCGCGTTAGTACACGAGGATGCAGAGTGGCCCACACGTTAGCCTGCTGACACGTTGTCACGGTGATTCACTGCGAGATGGGGCACAAGGACCATTCCTGGTAGATGCGTTTAAGTTTCAGAAGTCTGCCAACGTCGGTTGAGGCGGAGGAGAGTACTCAGACCGCGGACGTCCACCGGTCGGTGGCCCTTGTTTAAGAGAGGTTAACTGCTAACGTTGCCTCTATCAGCAACGCTCTGCAGAGGGCCTTCTCGATGCCCTGCAAGGTAGTGCCCTCCATGACGTCTATAACCAGGCACCACTTTAGGAATGAACGGCTTACGGTGGCGTTTATTTCCCTAGCTGATTTCAGGGCCCGGAGAAAGGAACTCGTTTCTCTGCCGCATATCGGCCACTATCAGCCGCACGTCACCGCTGGGTAGTTGTTGGACCCGGACGCGATAAGCGTTGGGGTCCACCCCGGAGCCCAGCTCCGTGACCCTGTCTGCGTAGGTTTTGCTTTCCAACTTTTCTAAAAGAAAGGTTGTTTTCGCGTTAAGAGCGCTCTTCTTGCCACTTTCTGTGAGTGATCGTGAGGTACAGGTCCTGTGCCTGGGATAGGCACACAAGAAGCACCGACTCCGCTCTGCTCACCCCGGGGTTGTCATATGGCAGGGTTTAGGGTCAAGGTTTTTAAGCCAAAGAGGGCTTTGGCTTCTTGCGTCGCCAGGTCCAGGATATCCTTATCCTGTAGAGACGTTGCATTCTTATTGAGCCGGAGCAGGCCACGTTCTGCCAGGCTGTTCTGTCTGAAGGGTTGTCCTCCCGGGCTACCAGGATCCGAAAAGGGCTCTACTTCAGACTGTTAGCTTCGAGCTGCGACACATTCGTAACGGCAGCTGCTGCCCATTCTAGAGAAACTAGACGCACTAGCACGTACACTGGCGGCCCAGGTCCACGGTCTTATAAATAGTCTGCTTGGCTCCTCCCTCTGTGTCCTTAACTTTTTACAGTGACACGAAGTTTCTCCGCCTGGCTTTTGTTATTGTGTCTATGTTCTTCTGTTGGCAGCATGATTGATAAGCTTTCAGGTTATAACAGCTAGCGTACCAAAATAGTTGCTTAAGACATTATTTGGGGTTACCTCCGCCTGTTTTGTTGCTTTCTTCATATATCATCATGGGCCGACATACTCTTGCTCGGATCTTTGGCCGGGAAAACATAGTAACATGTGCTCTTAGACTTAAAATGAATCAATTAATAAAGTTGGTGACTTGCGCTTATTAAATAGATATCAAAACAATGAATTTGTACTCAAACCGGTCTTCCTTAGGGCTGTACTTTTAACAGGAACTCTGCCATCTACTCCCTGCGAATAACAGTATTTCTAGAGGAACCCTGCCACTGGTTGTGGTACTTCTTGGTGGTTATTATGTACAGTCGCATTACGCTGCGTGTGAGCGCCTATTTACACTCACGCACAGACAGTGGACTATAAGAAGCTAAGCTAAACAAAACCTCCTATCGCTCCCTACTGCTAAGGCCGTCGAGTGTAATTGTTCAGTTTGCTCCTCAGGTAGCTGCACTCTTTGACAAAGCTTCACGGAGCGAAGTCAAACACGACCGCACCAGACGACTGACAAAGGTAGACTTATGTAACGCACGTGAAATCTCTAAATAGCTGCCTACTCTTCGCTTCCGAGTCCAAGCCTTAGAGGCCGTCTTAGCACCAAGCGTTTGAGCTGCCATTTAACGTAATGTATCGTGTGACAGGCATTTTTCTAGACTACCTCTCGTATCAGAGAAGCCCATCAGAGAAACAGTAACAAATCGCGCTTGTTGCCGCCTTTGTTGTTTTCGGGTTGAGATCGACAACGATTGTGCTACTCCCCTACCTCACTTGTCAGGCGAAAGCGAGGAGCACAGAAGGAGAGGAGATATAGATGAGATATAGAGCATACAAGGAGGAGAGATAAAGATAGATATAGAGAACAGTTTTATGGGCTTTTGGACGGCAGATGCCGCATGGGGAGCTGTCTGCGATCCCGCCGCTTGCACGATTCGTCGCCGTCTGTTAACTGTCGGGGGGATGAGCACACGAATGGCACGTACCTTACAATCAGGTCAAGATTAGCCGTGTAAAAAAGGAAAAAAAGGGTGCTAGGCGACCAATGCAACCAAGTTGGCGGAAGGACTGAACCCGGCTCTGGTCTGTGTGTGGGGCGCTGAAGTAACTGCGCCGCATACAACAATGCGCAATGGCATAGCGACACAGTAGCGGTTCCACCAGGATAACTCTTCTGCATCAGCACCCCCCGCCGCCACGAGTAGCTCCGCTTCGCTCGTCTGCACATCTGTGATTGAAATCTAATGCGCCCATAAGTGGATGACGTCTTCGTCAGGAGGAAAGGTTGAAGCACAAAAGCCGGTGGTAGTGTTGCGGCGGTAGCAGCGGCCACTGATGCCGCTACTGTAACGCTTGTGTATGTTGCACGTATGTTGCACTGCGTACAATTGTGCCTCGCGTCTCTGCTGCCCCTTCACTTCACGAGAGAGCGGCGAAATGCGTCACTATCAAGTCGATAGCCGGCGAGACGTATTACAAACTTTGCGAATGCGGAGCGTGGATATAGATTACTGTTATTAGCATTGATATGAGGATGAAGATCATGATGGCGGTGATGATGGTGGCGATGATGATGATGATGACAATGATGATTTTTATTCTCATACCACTATTACCACTGTTGGGGAGCTGGGCTGGTTTTTGGACGACATGCGATCGTACAGCGTAGGCCGGATTATTTCGCAGCGGCACGAATTGCCTATGGCAGAGCGGCTCACAGTGCGCATCGCCCTTTGCCCTTCTACGGCCACATGGGCGTATCCATGGTTTTTATCTGTGATGATGCTGCGTACAAATGACCCATTATTCCAGTGATACGACGTGGCGTGAACACCTTGGCGGCGATCACCCACGCCGTTGGTCGCCGCTTATGGTCACACCACTCGTGCCACGATCATCGTGTTACCATGGTCACTGATGCTGCCACCCACATGTCAGTTAGCCACCCCTCCTCTCCTCATCGTCTGTTGTGGGTGGTCGGGGGGGGCTTCTCGACCCAAGCTCGAGCGGTGTAAAGCCGCCAGGAAAAAGCGAACATCACCATTACCCCTCTCATCACCACCACCACCACCACAACGACAATCACCCACTCAGTAAAGAAACGCGATTCAAAGAAGAAAAACAACCCGGGACGCTCCTGAGGCGCTCGTCGACGCCAGCTCTCGCGCGGCGGAGATCTTAAGTTCTGTCGAATCTGCCATCCTCATCGTACGTATGTGGGTGTGGGTTGCTCTCCCGTGTTGTTCGTCAGGTTCGTACACCCTGCCGCCTGCTGCCGTTTGCTGGGGTCAGGTGAGCCTCAGGCAGATGATCACCGTACCGTACGCAGCCTCTGCAAGAAGTGCACAAGAACAACAGCAACAGCAACAACAGCAACAACGGATACACAACAGGTATCCGTCGTTGTGAGCGAACGCCTTTATTCTACTGGACGACGCGAGGCGCCTGGATGGTGGGCGAACCCCACCCACCACTCTCACGAGATGGCGCTCTCGTTGCCTGCCGCCGCTGTTGAATCTGTTGACGTTGGACAAGAATTGAAGGCGTAGAGGAAGAGTCATTGCTAAAACGTGTGCCCGTTGCTCGTTGCCTTCGATCACCCCCACAACCAAATCGCCAGATTCGCCTGTCTCTCTCTCTCTCTCTCTCTCTCTCTATCTCTCGTACTCTCTTTCATGAAGCGCGCTCGATTCTTGGCACAGTTTTTTCTTCGCGCAATTCTTCTCGCAGCACTCTCGGCGATACGATCGGCCACAGCCGCGGTAGCAGTATCCGTATGTATGCTCACGTGTTGCTGCTGATCGGCGACACCCACACACACACACATGTATACGTATGTATCCCTCTCTCTTTCGCTCTCGTCATCTGTTTCTAGCGCAATACCAAACGCCGGGGAACATAAGAACACGACCAGGAGTCATTCTCTGCGCAGAAGTCGAATTTTTGCTTAAATGGGCACCCCATTCAAGGCCTTCCTTCCTTCCTTCATTTACTTTTTGTGCCATTGAGTCAGGTAGGTAAACTACCGGTAGCGCCGGCTGGCCTGAAAAGCTAGCTAAACGAAAGCCCGTTACTACGGTTGCCTTAACAGTCAAACCGATGAGCCCCGAATTGATGCGTTCATACGCCATTGTTCGATGTCTTACCGCTAGAGACGCATATGCTCGTTGTTGACGTTATGGGCTAACGAAACCAAATATTTATTTTCGCGGCTTTTAATAAATAAATATATATATATATATATATATATATGATGCTAATTTTTTGTCGCGTTCTATAAGCATCTGATTTCCCATCAAGACTCATAAAGAAAAACCGCCGATATATAGCACACTAGCTTAATGATATACATGTTACATTTTTGCTGAAACGTGTGCTTATAATAATTTTTTCATTCTCTACAGGTATTTCATTGGATCCATTTTGGGCAGTCATAAAACTCGTTTAAAGCAAAACCATGTTTTTTTTTTCTATAGGAATGAGAAACGGAAATGTTTTTGGTTTAGCAGCGATTGTAAAATTTTAAATTAAATGTATATGTTGGTCTAGGGATTGCTTTTCAAAATGTGCTGTTTCACGAGAATAAAGTGTTCGATATAAAAACTAAACACTCTGACATCTTCTGCTGCTAGTCATGTAAAGAAAATTCTTCCAAGTACTCGTAGCATCGTTTAGCTTGCATAAACACAAAAAGAACTCCCTTGTACCCTTAATTTAAAATATTTATTGTTGATAGCTCAGTGATAATAATAGCTCAGTCATTTCACTACATGTCCACACAGTTCCCGCTACGAGATGATTACATACGCTTTAAGTATGAGCGTCCATTTCCTGTATTTAGAACTAAACAAGGCCAATTTGAGGCCGATTGGACAGAGCGCCGACTTCAGATGGAGTAGCTGCGGCTTTCGCGTGTCAACAGCCACAGCTAGAGCGTTTTTTTCACCCTGTCGACGATGTGTCCCGTTAAGAAGCGGCTGTTGAATGAAATTATGATTTCAAGATATTTGATTATGTTAATTTAGTTTAGATTGTTCGGGCGTGGCGTCGTGGTATAGGGGCGGGCTAGTGCGCTTGGTCATTTACCGGGGATGTTGTCTACGGGTGCGGTCCCTAACGTAGATCGAATTTCTTGGAGCATACTCATTGGGAGTGTCTCTTCTCAGAGAGAGACAGCGGCCATGCTGCTGCCACAGGGACTGTTGGAAAACTCTAACTATCGCAACGTGTCAGGCCCTCGGTGCATTGAAGATAAGCCATACGGCGATTTCAAGCCCTTAGAGGACGGAAGATGGTCCCGAATTAAAAACAACCTCTTTAAATGTTTTTTTTAATTCTACGACATTTGATCACAGCTGGAGGACGTCGTTAACTGCAAAGCGCCCTCTCCTGCCAAACTTCATAGCTTTAGTCTTGTGAAGATGTATTTCCATTTCAAGCTCGCAGACCCAGGCAGAGAGTCTAGCTGGGGACTTCTGCACTGAAATTTGATGTGCCGTGTATAACAATACTGTCTGCGTACATCCAAGTCTGGATCATTTCCCTTGTGCCTTCGAGTATTTTAAAGAGATCAAATACAGCGTATACATAGTAGATACACTACGTAGAAGAACCCATTGGACATCATCGAGTAGGAATCTGCAGGCAGCAACGGTGGAGCCGTCTGCTCGGAATCTACGTTGGTCATTCGGAATAATCCCACGGGATTTCAAGCACGACGTCAGCCGCGCCGACAACATCTATTATACGAGCTTCTACTTACCTTAACATGCAGGTGCAATACTTGAAAATGCAATAATTTAAAAATGGCATACAATACATGTTTGTTTCCAGTGAAAAAGTGCTCAGGTGCTACAGTGGTTGGCTTGTCCCCACTTGAGCGCACTTTGCGCAAGACCTTTTTGCAAAGAGCTATTGTTCAATCCAGATAAGACATAGTACACGTTTCATAACGCGCATTGTCATACGAAAAAAAACGTTGGACAAAACTTGCTCACATATTTTTCTACACTTAAGTAGTCGGTTCTCGCAAGCGTCTAGAAGGCTGACCGCATTAATGGTCAAGGCGCCTCAGTCCTCCTTTCTCCACGGCGGTTTAGCAGAGACCGCGCTGGTCGAGAGCGCTGCCGAGCAATTGCTCCTTATGGGGGTGGCATGCACTATAACTGTCGGAAACAGATTTTGAGCTTTTGAAGAATGAATGCGTGGTTGGAAAGCTAAATGTCTAATTCTGGAAAACGAGCCGACCATACAAACCATTTACCGCCTCCTGCTTCACCGCCATCTTGCATGTTTGCTTATGGACAGCCACCCGTCGCTGAAGTTTTGCATTTTAGACACGCACATATATATATATATATATATATATATATATATAAACGCTATTTATTATATTATACACGCTTGCAGTTATAATATCCGTACGTGCACATATATATATATATATATATATATATATATATAGTGGTGCCGTGCGAAGGGTTGCTGAACGACAGACCGACGTGATCAAAACTTTCCAATCTGTAAGAAAACGTGCACGGAATAAAAAGTAAGATTCAAATGGTGACGATGACTCGGTAGATTTGAACGAAGTGAGTAAATGGGGGGGGGGGGAGCGAGAAAGCTGTTCCTTCCTTGGGAAGGTTTTCTTTTATTGGTGTCGTGACTGTTTGTCGATCGCGAGGGCAATCCGATAACCGGCGCTGTTAACCGCGAGGCCGTTGATAACGTCATGGAAGATACCTCAGCGGTCGTCGCAGATTGTCATATATCACCAGGCGAGAACAAAATAAGGCCATCTGTACTCCAGAGTCCATCGAGAGTCTATCCGAAACCACTTGATATGCAATGTAAACCTAAGAAAACTATAGCCAGCACGATAAACCCAACCACAAATTTGACCGGCAACAACAGTACTAGCGTTGCTTGCAGTACGAACGGAGCCGTCATAGGGCCAGTCTCTCAGCGGATGGCTGGAAACGCATGCGATTAACAGGACACTTCCAAGGAGCTTAACACGGGCATTCAGTATTAATGTTATTATATAGTTCGCAAATTCTATATAATAACAATAGATGTGCTGGTTTAACCTGCATCCTTTTGTAGAATAAGACGACGTGTGTACTAATGAAAACGTTGTAGGTATGAAATTATGATAGCGGTAATATAAATGAAAATACAAATAATAAATACAAAATAGCAAAGGATACTGTAATTAAAACGCACTTTTAAAAAAATTAAACATTTAGCAGCGTGGTACCTGCCGTACTTTGCCGGATCGTTCGTACATCGCGTGGTGGAAGCAGTGCACGATAACTGCCGTTGCCCTATCTGCCGTTTCAATTTTTTTTACCCTGCTCTTGGCCAAGCATCATTATCTGTTATCGCCCTGGTCTTGTAAATGCCCGGATCTACGTTTTTTAGCGTCATCTCCCATTGTCTCGAGTGTTCTAAATGCATTCATTCTGATTATGCTCTACGCGACTAATTTGTTTGTTGTTTTTTTTTCTTTTTTCCGTAAGGATTTACTCTGTTAATAGAAAATTCTTCTCCATAACAATTTCAATTCAATTTCAATTCAGACGTGGTTTATTTACGGAACTGCATACATTCACATGCTTAAGTTCTCGTTATGAAAGTGGTACAAGGGTTTGGGAATAAAAGGAGAAAAAGAAGAAGATAAAGCAGCAGATAATACCTATACCATATTATTGGCGATACTGACATACAAGGCAAAGGAGCACACTGAGCTATAACTTTATAAACATTATAGCTCGAAATGACAAGTGAAAACTAAGAAATTAGATCCTCGCCCTCAGTAGATTCCCTTTCTCCGTCATGTGTTCCTATTTAAAAGCCATATTTTGACGTCTCGGGTAAAGCAGGTCAGGGACTTCGAGTGACGGATTTCATGCGGGATACTCTCCTACACGACGGGCAGTCTATATACAAGAGATTGGGTACTAGATCTTTTCTGTACCCGAGGTATCACAAAAGTGGTGGCCCGTCGCGAGGTTTTCCGCCGCTGAGGGACTAGAGGGAAGGCAACCTCAACAGGTACTAAACTACGACTGATCTTGAAGCTGAAAGTACCTACTTGAAGACGATACAGCGAATCGATGGATAGGATCTTATAATCACAATATATATATCTAACAGATTGGCTACGTCTCATCCCAAATATAGCCCTCAGTGCATCGTTCTGCATGACCTGAGCCCGATGCAGAACGTGATCATAACCACTTCCCCACAAGAGAATGCCGTAAGTGAGTACCGGCACAAACAGCGTTTTGTAGATCAATATCAGTCCATCCAACGGAACTCCCACACGACGCAAACGTCGCAAGGCCGATATAACTGCATAACATTTGGGTGTTATATGATCAATATGAGCGCGCCAACTTAAACCATCGTGTAAGATGAGGCCTAAACATTTAGTAGTTGACGAAAACTTCAGACCGAATTCTGAAGAAAGCCGATCAAGATCCGCCAGCAACTTTAGTTGAGGAGAGCGAAACAGAGTGAGACTAGTCTTGCTAGCATTAACAACGAGACCGAAATAATTAAAGATTTTGATTACCTCCTTCACTTGAGATAGTGACCGCGGTATATCAAGGGCTGGAGAGTCAACCCTAATTAGAAGTGAAGTATCATCGGCAAAAGCTAGCGGTTTACCAATGCTCTCTTTTTCAATATTAAGCAAAATGAAATTAATGAGAATCAAAAAAAAGAAACGGTCCTAGTACCGATCCTTATGGAGTTCCAATATTAACAGATCTCCACGAGGAAACCACTTGCCCTATACGAACGGACTGCAATCTAGAGGATAGAAATGAATTAAACCACTCTACTGTACCTGCAGAACACCCAAGGTTTTGCAAGATTTGAAGAATGAAAGAATGGCGAACAATTAAAACAATTCTGTTTCTGCAAGTATTTGTTAGTCCCATAACCCTTTTAAAAAACTGACCCTATTAAATAGAAAACACAGCTTTTCAAACCCTTGTTTTGATCACATTGTTGTATCCCGTAAGTGGAGGAACAGTACAAACGATGTTTTCCTCTGCTTACGGGGAAATAGGTGACGTCAAAAGACTCTTGAAAGTTTTTTCAGCAGTGAGGCTCTTTATGCCTAAGATTGTTCCGGGGTTGACAGACGGGGTTCCGGGTCTTGACAAGGCATAGAACCATCTCACGCTCGCAAATTTTTACCCGCTTAAAATGCGTTACTCACATGCCAGACTGTCCACTAGCTACTGAAACAATTCAACTAAAGCTGAAGGTGCCGCGTGTAGCACTATACCAAGAAATCGAAAATCAAAAATTAATAATAATGTCGTCGAGGACTGCTCCAAGAGGGGCAATTGAAAGAGCGTGCAGCGAGACTCCGGCGTCCCTAGCTGACCTCTCAGGAGGGCTCTTGTCATTACGAGCCGAACTTTCTATCTATCCGAGCTCTTGCACATCCGTATGTCTTCCTACTAAGAGTGCCGAATGATTGGTGACATTACCAGTGATTAAAAATGGGCACTACAACTGATTTGCGTTCCTGTTGGTGGTAGACCGTCCCTGAACGCACTGCGCGGGTAATATCTGCGTTATAATTATCGGCTTTATCTGGAATCGTCGGTTATTAAATTGTAATAGTGTACATCATATGTAATGTGTGTGGTTGGCCGATCTTTTAAACCTGGCCTACTATGTTTTACGGGAACAGGCTACGTGTATAAAAATATATCTGTATTGTGCTGGAACAGCTTTGGCACACAGTTTGCTCATTATATTACAAAAGAGTTGCCGAAACGCAAAATAGTTTATCCATCAATTCATAATTCGACATAAGATTCTAAGGTAGTTGCTGGGACCAACAACTGGATGAATGGATGCATTATTCGTAAATGTACCTAAATACACATATTACCCTTTTCACTATATAACGGAGCACCAGCACAAGCAATTATGTTGAGATATCCAGAGTTTCCTTAACAGAGCTTGTGGCACCATGGTTGCTGACTTTCAGCAGTATAGTTTATGATCTATTCTCAATGAGCAAGGAAAAACATTCGATTAACAACGAGGACCGTATCGGTGGCACCCCCTATAGACGACAACTATGACAAGCGCACTAGCTTCCTAGCCGCTTCTAGATAACGGGTTGTGACTTAAATATCTGGGGCATGAAAATGTTTATCCGAAAATGTGTAAGACAGTTCCGCATCAATTACATGCGTAGATTTGCTAGAGTTTTGACAAACCTAGCATTTTATGAACTTTAGAGAAAGCCATACGCTACAAGCAGTCCAGGCCGACGTATGCAAACGTAGAACCTACTATATGGTAAATAGCCAGCCGCAACTAAAAAACATTCCAGATGAATTATTGCATAGACTGTATAAAATGTGTTAGCTTTGAGCGCTGTGAATCGTCGTAGGGTTATGTTTTTTTGTTGTTGGTGGTAGTGAAAGCTAATAATAGAGCTTTGCTAATAATAGAACGACGTTGTAGGACCTAGAGAAGCAGAATTTTCTCGCAAACACGATGATGTGTTTAGTACTTATGGCTACACTTAAAATTGTGATTGACTATAATTTAATGCTAAATGTGTTAAAGCGTTCGTAGCAGTTCGTGCAGTAGATGTTTCGTTTTTCGGTCAATGACTACGTTTAGTTGCACGTACGCTACAAGAGCTGATAGGCCACTCTTACCAACGCTAGCAATTAGGTTTCTTATGTTCGGTTGTCTTTTACTAGAAAAGTACAGAAGACAATCTCTACTGCGCTTTGAACTCAACGCAAACTGCTACTTTCCAAAACGGAGGGCTGGTAAGGCAGCCCCTTTCTCCAATGACAGCTTCGGTTCTCTGGGAGACAATTCAAGTTCAGCTGTTCGCTGCTGAACTCACACTTTAGATCGAATCTTTGTTTCGTCTTCCCGATGCTTCCGATTGAGCCGTTATCTTTCTGTTATCTCGCCTCTGTCCGTCCCGCTATATATCGATCTACCTAAACATTTCTCTCGTATTTTCTTTTCATATTCCTTGTTTTTCTTCCTCTTCTTTCAGACGTCTATCTCTTTCCCCCCTTTTTCTCTCTTTATATTTCTGATCTCTTCTTCCGTCCATGTTTAGTACGCGTGCGTACAAAGACGCTTCTCCCGTTCCCCAAATCCCATTTGCTACTGCTGCCCGAGCAGCGAACTCCTCAGCGCAGAAATGCGCGGCGCAGATGGTGCGAATATTCGAATAGCGGGTGCGCGCACGCGGCGATCTCAGCGCGCCCCGAAACCACCTCGAAGGGCGGCTAGCCACCGCCATGGTTCGATCAGTCGACGCGGCCAAACTCGGGAGGAAGCAAGATATCCACGCACGGCGGGCGTTGGGAAAACGACGAAAGCATGCGCAAGAAGCGGCCCGGGCTCACGCCACGCCGTTCTTCGTTGAAACAAACCCCATTGGGTCGCCGCCAGTGCCCTGCTGCTACTCGCCGCACCCCCACTACGATCATCATTGCCATGCGCCACCACTGACCATGCATAGAAAAAACACAAAGGGAACGAGCAGACTCCTCAGTGACCGGCCAGTAAACGGCCGTAATACCTCTGAATTGGGGTTCTTCCTTTTAGTTTCCTCTTCGCTGGCCCCTGTTACTGGTGGCTATCCGAGCTGAACCGAGTGCGTAAGAGACAGAGAGGCAGGGAGAGAGAAGATGTAAGGGCGATTGAAGGGTACGGTGATGGGCAGCCCGATGCAGAAAAACGCGCCGAAAACTCAACGCGATCCTGAGCAACAAAAAAATAGAATCCCTTTTCGCAAAACTACCTCTACTGTGCTCTTTACCGTAATGGTTTGTTGGTGGTATCCGGTAAACTGGTCGGTCTATCGATGGTGTCTCTAGTTAAGTATAATTTGTGGTACTGGCCAAACCGAGTTCTCCACTTTCAGTCACTTATGCAATCATATTCAGATGTTCTGCATTATATATATATATATATATATATATATATATATATATATATAGTAGCACGTATGATAATAATTATTTCTAACTCATTAACGTTTGACTCTTTAAACAGACCATGCAAGACAAGCCTGCTACTTATATATATATAAACCTTCATTAATAACAACCGAATCAATGTGAAACAATGATATTGAACATTAAAGTATTAGAACATGATACAATTGATTAAGGTATTATAAATATTTTAGTTTTGTAAATTGAAAAAAAAGAATATTTCTTATAATTTCTGTTAAAATTTCTTTCTTCAACAAAATCAATCTATTATATATATATATATATATATATATATATATATATATAAATTATATCAGTTATGTTTAAATCATACATTATTTAATAGTAATTTATTTACTTTTATAATTAAACACATAAATCTTGCATCTAGATATTGTTTTTTACTTAAGTAATTCACCTATATGTTTTTCAATAATTATGGAATGCTACTTTTACGCAACTAACTAAACGACTAGACGTCACAGGTTAGGTTTTGTGAAAAGGTGGATTTGTACTGACCTACTTACGTTGCTCAATAATTTGATAGTTTTTGCATAAATGATAATTTGGTAAATACTACAAGTGTTGTCACTACTATATGATTTTGTCTTTCTAAACGTGGGCATACTATCACTAAGTTTTAATAGTTTTGTTCGGAAGCAAACAGCGGACTCTCAAAAACAAGTTTACAATACCACCATTCTTATTTCTCTGCAAAACTCTGCTTGATTTGTATTTATATATAAAACACATAGCTCATCTGCGCCTTTTATGAACTACAACACTTGTCCTGCTATGCTCTGTTATCTAGGCAGACAGCACGAGTAAGTTGTACTCGTAGCTAATATAATTAAATTATAGATATAGGTTTAGGATTTTAGCAGCATTGCACAGTAATTTCACTTAATTCAGATATGGCGCTTGCTGCTGCTGCTGCTGTGTACACTATCTCGTACAGACACAAATTTAAAGTTTGACCCAGTTTCTACTTTAGGCTCATGCTGCTGTTGCTGCTGTAAGAGCGGCTGCCCCGGTTCGCTGTTCGGAACAATCAAACCAAAGGTTCGGATGCGGCGGTCGCATTTTACCGGCGACGTTGTGTTCGGCAGCTGGGGGCCTAGGGCAGCTGGGGGGCCTAGGGCAGCTGGGGGACCTAGGGCAGCTGGGTGGCCTAGGACAGCTGGGGGACCTAGGGCAGCTGGCGTTCTTGTCGCTATCGAAAGTGTGGACAAGGACTACTACAGCTGCGCTGAACTCTGTTGCTGGAGCAAAGTAAGGAACGCAGTTGACAAAAATGAGAATAAAATGCAGCTCAGGTCATTGCTTACTGTGCACCTGTTTGTCGCGCATACAATCTACGTATTCCAAACATCTGTATACAGGATCAATGTATAACATTTACACTGCGGACAGGCTCGTTGTTTTTTTAATGTAAGTAATTAATTATTAATTATTATTATTGTAATTGTAAAATTAATTATTAATCTACCAGCTTTAGAGAGTCGTGAGATATACACACGCTTTAAAATCCACACGGAAACAAATAATATATAAGGTACAGGCATCGCAAAAAAAAACGTAAATCAATGCGTTTGGTGTTGCTTCAGAGTGAGAAGTTGCTCACTAACTGGGCCTGCTCCAGGAACGTCGACCAGAAGGGCTGTGAAGTTCTGTCACAAGTGGTCCTTTGCCAAGTCGTGTATGCCTTTATTGTGCCGATAAAAGATATGGTCATGGAGTTCGCGCTATGCTCTCCCAAGCATACACAACTTCTCCTCTTTATTTTAACCGGTGCTCACTCCCCTATAGGCAGTTTTTGTAGGTTGCTCTCTGTCGGTCATAAACTTCTCGGCATTTAAGGTAGCAGCCCTGTGTGAATCAGGGACACGCCCGCTTTTGTCTGTACTTTTTCGTAACTTGCAGCCGGTATGACGGTAGTCTCCAAAACGGGATTGCGCTGTTTAACGTCAGAAGTTAATCTTATCAACTTTGATTCGTGCCATAGTACACGAAAATCTAGCCGCTTAGACAACTAAGTTGTGGGCTGCCGACGCCAGGAGCGCACCCGGCGAAGCACGCACAGAGAGAGAGAGAGATGTCAGCAACGGCAGGTGCTTTCGTGCTGGGTTATTAAGAACCTCACATCCCTGAAGTTCCTACAAATGTTGAAAGTTGTGAAACAGGTGGTCGATGATTCCACCTAGTGTGAAAGACGTTCCACCTAGTGTGAAAGAAGAGAAGAGTTGCCAGGAGCCACCTTCATGTTGATGGCGCCCCTATCAATACGGCAGATGAAGTAACTGCCGGCCAGAGTGGGAGCTAGAGGTTTAGCTAACCCGTTAGGACTAGCACTGGCCGCATCGCCAACGTACACATCATTTGAATGAGGTGGCAGTAGAACAGAAGCCGACGCTGTAAATTGAGTCTACCTGAGTTTAATGTCATCCAACACTAACCTCGATATACGCATTGCATCTGGGGGACTCTACGTCTGCCCTTCCTGCTTGTAGAGGACGGCGCTCCCTGTTTGCGTTGGTATTGCGTTGTTTCGCTCGCGTTTGCTCTGCGGGCCATCGTTCTGCCTCGGCTCCAAATGTCCTTCCTGCTTTTCTAGGCTGTTGCTGGCTGAACCGCCCCCTCTCACTAACGAGTTTTCTCTCTTCCCTTCGTTGCGTTGTAACATCGACAACAATCCTGGTAACAGTTGTGAGAGACTGCTTCTTTTGGTTTTGTTTACTAACAGTACGAATGACGGTAGAAGCATTTGAAACGATCAGTGGGCGCCTTCCAGTTCAGGACGTCCAGGACGTCCACCTGGTTCACCCCTATATCGGTGCGCGATGCTTCACATGGGCTACATTTTCAAAACTGTAAGACTGGATCCACTCGCAGAGCACTTTGTCGCTGAATTGCGTACAAAATGCAGTGCACAGCTGGGCGCCGCCATCTTGCGTTTCCAAAATACCAAGAGCTTTTCATACTATCAGTCCCATTTTTATATAATCTGGTTGTTGAAACTTGGTTGTGTATTTTTAAGCTCGATTCTTCCGCCAAAAGCTTCTTATTTATAATAAACGAATAAGATTTTGAGATAACGTGCTGCAGTCATACTTGATCTGAGGATATGTCTGCTACAAGTCTGACACCTATTAGCATTGATAAATCTTAAAGGTCAAGATACGTGAAAGAGCTAACAAGCTCCAACGGTTGGTTGTTGCAAGCATCTAACGTCCCTGGTAGCCAATCGACCTCCACGTCTGAATTGCATGGATTTGACCTTCCTGATATTCACCTTTTCCCCCCTGGCAAGAAAAACGTCTTTATCATAGAAGTGACCCAGGTTGCAATGTGCGACTACGTTTACCTAAATCACCATCGCGGCTTCTTAATACACCTGTCGGACTTAACCAGGTCAACGAGGAGAAGTGTAAATGAGACGCAGCTTAGCGGGTTCCCCTGCGGAGTAACTACATTTAGCTAGTCTACATGACACTCACCAATGATGTGTCCGCATCAAAATAACCGGGAATTACACTCAAGAGAGAGCCTCCTATACTAGTCTGTAGAAATGTATGCACAAATAACAACGTAAACAAGTAACTCGGGTTGTCCTCTTCATACAAGATACAAGCTTACGACAAAACAACAAGTCAGGACATGATCCATGTTCTTGCAAGGGTGGACTTTTTATTCGTGCGTGAACATCGCTGGATTTGTTCGTTCCCATTTAGGTGGTGCTTGGTGCCGTTTCTCACTTAATAGGTTCGAAATTCTTCAAATTCTGATTTTTTTGTTGAATTGAAAACAAGAAACAAGATGTCATATGTAGGTAATGACACCGCAAAAGCTTGCCTGAGAGCAGTGCCAGCTAGGGGCGCGGGGGCCTGGCTGAACGGTCTCTTTAAGTGTCCCTCTAAGTACATTGCTCGACAACACTACTTACTCTGAGGATTGGTGTCGGCCTGCGACTGGTTGGTAGAGCCCCATCAATGCAAAAGTAAAGAACCGGCGGACACCAGACGGTTTTTCAAACAGTGTATGTCATGTTATATGAACAGTGTGGTACCAAGCACTCTTTGAGGATTGATGTTTTGATATTCTCTAGACTTTTCACTTGTCTCTTCACTCAGCAATCTTGAACTAGCTCAATCATGTAAAAGCTACTAACGCTGTTGTACATTCATGTATTTAAAATTGTACACGAATTCTATTGGCGCACTGCCAAGTTTGGGCCGTCGTATTGCTGAAAGGCCTTCTCCGTTCCGGATGTTTATAGCGGAATGCTGACTATGGGCCTGTTATTCCTGCAGTAGCACCCCAATTGTCCTTATAGATCTCCCTTGGATTTGTACAATACGACATTATTTATGTGTAGAATATAGAATTACATCTTTAAAGAGGATGTGGTTCTTTGGTGTGATTGGAAAGGTTGCTCAAAAAAACTACAAAAGTGGAATGGATTGCGATTGTCTCTGGCGGATATCAGTGTGTCAACATTGACCTTGTAAAAAAGTTTAGTAAGGAAACGTCTGAAAAGTCTTTTGACCTGTGTCAGAAATTGCGAAATATGTTCTTACTCTACGGGCTAACCATAATTGGTTAACCGTAACGTAGGTAACCGTGGTAATAAACCACGTTTACCTACGTTACGGTTTCTGTTCTCCATCTATTAGTGGTCAGAGACAAGTAGGTGAATAAAAATAATCCTACATAATATAAAATAGAAGTGCTGCTTGTAGAGTTTGTCTAGTTGATCAGCTACCGCCTGACAATTGTAATGTGTTTTGTAGCAATCCCAAAATCACGTCTATCAGCAGAAACAATCTGTTGCCATATGCAACAAAATATTACATTTTCGGAAACAGAACAGTGATACGTGGCGCACAGAACGACATTTAGACTTAAAAATGTTCGCGATAATGATTTACCTGAGAGACCGCATTACAGATCTTTTTTGAGAGTCGCATTCAATTAAGCCATATTGGGGATGACATGAAATAATATGTACACCGAATTATAGCCAGCAAACCTGGGGTATGGTGACGAAGTTAGTTGGGCAAAATCAAACGTAATATAATCGGTACCATGTACAGGTAAGCGCGCAAAGCATTTTATTGAACTACTAGACCCGACGGTCTGGCTAGAAGGAATACATTTTCGACCTTTTTTCGACCGCCGGATGCCTATCGGATTTTCGAGTTTGGCGCTGAGGAACAACGGCACCCATAAGGATCCGTAGGTACGAAAATAATGTAACTATACACACAAATATGACAATATGGAGACCTAAAATTTTATACCTTGACCAATCAGTAAAACGGTAAGCAATGACATGCTACAAAAGCTCGAGCAAACCAGAGTGTTTCTTATGGGACGTCAAGTGACAAGGGTCAGCAGCTGCACGGCTATATGGGGAAAATTATTTTGATGAGTTTGCTGTTAAATTTCTTACGGATACGTTTGTAACAAAACCAAACAATACTGTATTCTCAATGAATCAGCAATCAAGACGGGATGTCGCGGATGAACCACCAAAATCCTGTGTCACTAAAGCTGTGCCGCCAAACGTATGGTCGCAGGTATTATCAGCTACAAGCAGGCGAAGCGTTGTGGAGACTAATTACAAATGTTGCATATCGATAAGCAGTTCATCTGATAGCGAGATATTTTTAGTTTATTTTATCAACACTCGGGCTGGCTAATTGTGTTTATGTGTTTATATAGATGCGAGATGGTTTTCTGCCCACACAGAATGAAACACGAACCACTGTGATCACCGAGGATTCAAACAGTAACTCTCAAAACAACATCAACAAGGCGCATTACCTATAGAATGAGTTAAAAGCCAGGAATACAGATCGACAACCGTATGCAGGAAATTACGTATACGGCACGGAACGGCACGGATGTCGTTGGCATGGTAATGACGCCGGCACCCGCGCCAGGCGTCTTGTATCAGCAGCCTGAAGGTCGGCGTTTTTAGGTCGACAGAAAACACAGTCAACTAACATTCGGTCTTGCAGTCACGTAGGGACAACCAACAAAATGGCAATTAAACATCTGTCGTGACGGATCAGCATGCACAAACTGAACTCTAAGGGAAAGCCAACTGTTTGAACCACTAGGTTGTAAACAAAAAGTCAGGTTCGATCAAGAAAGCTGCACTAAATCAGTAATATGCCAGTGCAAAACGAGGTAGGGGGCGCAATCTAGGAGTAAGTTTTACGAAGTAAATTGGCACTCCACTACTAATACTTCGTCGTAGGACACCCTTATCTATCCGATTGGCCACTAGGGAAGAAACGCTTTTCGTCAGTCCTTCTTTGGCGGCTTCTGGGCAAGTTGGTAGAGACGCACCAGGATCATGTACATTTCACATTGTCGTAAAGGAATTATTTTTGGATCAATCAACGGGCCTTACTAAAACGGGGTTCATCCAGAAGGTTAAAGTTGCAAGAACGGGACTTGGGGGACGAACTGCACTACAACGTCATTGAAGCGCTGTCTTCGCTAAATACGCTCTGAATATTTTAATATAATAGTAAGAAAAATTCACAGGCCATCCAAAACTGCCCTTTACTAGAATGTTTAGCTGTTCTTTTTGACAAAATTAATGTATCGAAAACAATGGACGAGATCACTTAATGAAGCTCGTGATTCTACGAATCGTTTGCACTTACGTAGATATCTGTTTTATTGTCACAATGACTGTGAATGAAACCCTAGATATCTTGACATATTTTTGTAAGATATGCCTTACGGCAATTCCAAAGTTCTAGGGGACAGATGGACTAAATGTCTGTTCCATAAACATAACAGATTTCTTCGAGGCGTGATGGGCCTTTAAGAGTAACACTCCTAAAATTCGAGTTATATATATATATATATCTTCTTACTTAATCGTACTTTATGTTGCGTACGATGCTAACTTCGTCAAATTGAGCAAAGCTACACCAGCTGCCGGACTGCGGTGAATTGCAGAAGATGGTTCACCTTTTTGCGTCCTATGCCTGGGCATTAAGCGAGTCTCGCTAGCCTGATGCAGTCGAGCGGAAGAGCGCTGGTGTATATTCGATATAAGCACCTCTTAGAAGTACATTCGCAGAGAACCTTAATCTGTTTCTCCTAGCTGGTCTCACCGATAACTCTTCGTTCCCTCCTTTTTTCCCGCCTGTGTCAGCCGTTTTCCTATCTTGTCGCTGCCTTCTTTAGCAAGAGGCAAACTTCTTCATGTGCCTGCTAAAGGTGCGACTTGTACTCTTTGTTTCCTTGAGTTCTCCGAACAGAATCTGCCAGCCGTATAAGCTTTAACCGCTGCCTGCAGTTTTTGTTTTTTTTGGGTGTAATAAAAACGAACGATGTACAATACATGCAAAGGCAGTACAAACAATAAACACTTTAGCGAAACTTCGATTCAAGTGCCCCTTTATTACTTTCATAGGGTGGATAATTAAATACATGGTTATTTACCAAAAAATATATCTGTATTCAGTATAAACAATGCACAATATAATAGTCTTAGATGACACTTAAACATATGATAAAAATCGTTTTTTATATAATGGTACAGTTTAAAAGATGATGTCACGAGTTCGAGGTCTTTAACATTCTCACCAAAAACTTGTTGTTGATTCGGTCAGATCGTACAGTTAGTTGTTTTCAACGATATGGTTTAAATACTGCGCATATTGTTGTTGGGAATATCTAAAAAGAGGCAAAGCCTATTAGACTGAGAGATTTGTGCGTACATTTTAAAGTCTGCTCTCGAGTGCCGTTCGGAGACAGACACTGAGTCGAGACTGCTACGTTCTGCCTTACGTCTTAATGCAGCATGTCAAAGGAATTTGGACTGAACTATTTCAATTACATCTTCTTCTGCAATTGTTTCTTTAAATACGACCGCCAGATTTCACGGCTGAAACTAAGAACTACAAGACTATTGTTAAGGCGGACATTGGGCATTTCCATGCGTGCTTCGTTACATGTGACAAAGCTTTGCAGCAGCCGACATGTGATGAATTACGTGTGTACATAGTCAGCACTTGTTTGTGTGCTGTTTACTAGGTAATAGGTAAAATAATTTACCGAGCAAAGTGGCTTAGTGGCAAAACCCATGGCTTTGCTTTCGGGAGGTCGGAAGTTCAACACCAGTACGAGACACTTTTAAACTAGTTTTTATGGTTTTTGGTTCAGACAAAGTGAATGCCGACGTGATGATTGCCATGATCGGACAAGACAGCACGGTGGGCACAGGATGTCTCAATACAAGAGATAGCGCATTACCATCCATTATGATTATTACTAAATCGTATTAAAGACATTTTTTATCATCACATAAATCACATCATCACATAAGAAAACCCGGCATGGTTCGTTTCACCACGAAAGATTGATCGGAAGGCCGTTGGTTGAAAATGTGTCATTATTTACATTCGTTGCACAGGTCACCGTTATTAACAATGCTCTAATTATGGCTACGTGGTCAGCTGCTGACCGGCATCGTGGCAAAGAAACCATGGTTAATGTAATATAGCTATCGTTAATAATATTGTAATGTAAAAACGCTCTCCACAAATTTGCCTATCGAGAAAAAGTCATACAGGTGAGGCGGGGACGTGTGTTGTCACAGTGCAAAGCCAGCGCAGATGCTCAAACGAGTGTTCAGTCGTGGTGACTGCAACGCGATACGCCGGTTCTCATTCGACAACTCGAGGCGGAGGACCCGTTTTCGTGTACACTTCTTAGAACATCGTGCCTTCCTGGTCGTAGGACTTTGTCGGTGCTTGAATCTCTACTGGCCACACACTCCGTCCGGTCAGCCCAAACTAGCAGTTATGTTAGAGAAACTAGTACGAGCGATTCTTCTAATTTCGGCGGTTCGTCGGCACTATTTGACTCTACTCCCATAGAGCCTATGCTGAGCATCATTATTATACAAGCACTCATTAGAAGAAGTCGCTCTAGCCTTGCATTTCTCGAGTTACGTTGAACGTCCAGGCGTCCATTTGACAGCAGCAGAAGCACCACCACCACCAGCAGAACTTTTCCCTAACAGTAATTCTAGCCGCTTGATTCGATTCTATTCGACGGTCATCAACGTCACCTACCTTATACCAGCGATGACTTCTATCGAAAACGATTAACGTGCCATTGCTTGCTTACTACAGAGCCTGTAAAATTATCGAGTCCGTATGAAGACAGAACGATTTAAGAAGGTCTGATTTGGTTGCCTGGCCAAATAGATAATAAACTGCGCACGTGGCACTCACTCACCAGCAATATTAGTCCCGTATAGCCTCGATGTATTCGCCTCAATAAGTAAATTAATCAGACTAAAACGAATACGTTTAATGGCTGATCTGCACCCACTGCACCCCATCTTATTTCAAATATTTTCTTTCTCTTTATGCGTATATATATACATCATATAGAGTTCTTTTTATACGATATGTCTTCTATCATCTTGATCGCTTTGTTTTCTGTTAACATTTAGTATAATAATAACATAATTATTGGGTATTATAAGGCTACGTTACAGACCAGTAAACTATATAAGAATAGGAAGTATACTATTTAACCGTTTTCGAAGCAGGAGGGCAGTGATATGACCGTAAGCAGACGATACGATCGTAGAAGTGTTTGCAAGCGGAGAGGACAACGTACAACCTTAGGATTAGCCAAGGATGGAGAATTCCGACAGGCAGGTGGGTTGTTACGACGTCTACTGTTGCTGTTATTACTACCCCCGCTGTACTAGTCCTAATCCTACTGTTACTACTACGAATGCTATGCTACTGTGGCCCTGTTACGTTCCCAGCAACATCCCCCCCCCCCCAATAAGCAACTTGGTATCTCCCTCTTTCGCCAGCCTTCACTGTTCCTCGTAACCCCACCTCGGCCCAATCCCACCTCGATCCTGCCCCACCCCGATCCTAGCCCACCCCTATTTGCACCCCCGAAGGATGGGCAACCAGACGACTGGTTGCCGGCGACGGCGACAGCATTAAGGAATAATTGGCAACCGGAGCTGTTTTCTCGCCCCTTCGATCTCTGTCCTTGCGTCTGTCAGCCTATGTGTCGTCCTGGGGGGCTGGGCGGATGTGTGGCTGGAGCCGAGTGAGGAGCGAGTGTTGTATTATACCTCTTTTTGGTATTGTACACGTACCCCCCCCCCCCCCCATTTCTCCTCTATAGATCTCTCTATCCACTCGGTCGCTTCTTCTCTGCCGTTGTTTGGCTCATCTGTCCCTTTGCCATCTACACCGTCTACACATTTCTCTTGTCTGCCCATCACCCGTTAGGGGTAGCATCCTCCAGACAACACGCTTCCACCAGCATGCTATTTTTCTTCTCTCCCTCTCTCTCTTTCTCTCGGCCTCTTTTGGCCCTCTCCCCCTTGCTTCCTCTAGCCCGCTGTCTGTACGTCAAAAGGCAGGGGGTACATTTCGACGTAGAGCAACGATGCTGTTCTTTGATGCGCGCTCCCAATCAGGAAATTGAGCTGAATCGACCTTCCTGACATCGGAGTCGTCGGCGGGACATCCGATCCTCCCTTCGGCTTGTTGGAGGGAGGGAGGTAGGGAGGGAGATAGGGCCGGACACTAAACGGACCTCGGCGACAGACGCCAACAACCAGACACGAGTCAACCTCCTGCCAAGACCTGAGGTCCTGGTATGAACTCCTCCCGGCTACCCCGTTGGACACTGCCTGATGGCACGTTGCTCGTGCATCGCGACAACCACCCAAAAATCTTTGCCGAATCCTGTCCTTAAAGTTGCCCATTACGGGTTTGATCTGTGTAATGTAAATGTGCCTTATGCAATAACCGTTCTGTCAATGGCACAGGTCAGATAACTGGCTTATCTGACCTGTGCCATTGACAGAACGACCAATGACTTTCCTGACCGAGCTCTGGCGCCAATCTTGAATACAATCGAAACAGTTATAGGGGTGTACGCGATGAGAATGTGCAAAACAAAAGCAGTTAGATGACTTTGTAGATCGGCATTATGGCTGTCATAGATCGACTAATTGGCATTCAAAAAATTACATGCATTTGTAGCTAAGCGGACTAGACGTCAATCAGCAAACAATATCCCGATGTGACGCAGTCGATAACGAGTGCGATCTTTTGCTACTCTTGAGCAATTCGTGCGTACGCTCTGTAGACTGATTGCATGTGCCTATGATTTTATATATTAATACACTAAGTAGGTCAATAAGTTCATAGCATTTGTCTACAATTTCTAATAGCTCATGCCGGCTACAGCGCCGGAGAGACGTCCTTCTGTAGTAAAAGAAATAGGTATCATTAGCTTCGAATTGCGTTTGCAGCTGGTTGCGCAACTGCAACATGTCGGACCCTTTAGTGGCAATGAAGCAGGGCAAGTACAGTGTAATATGTACAAAAAAAATTAAAGGTTTAACTGCAGCGGGGATTAGAGCTAAATTAAATGAAGTTTACAAAGATAATCCACTGGCGTACAGTAGTACTATTTTTAAATAGATTGCTTCATTTGAAAGAAGTAGTACGGATTCCGATAATGTATCACCAAAACTAAAATCAAAGTGGCTACCGCATAAGCTAATCACTAGGCGAAATATGACACGCATGCGAATTTTGGACAGCAATTTGGAGTTATTGCGACAAAATCCTCAGGATTTAAGGGTCCAATATCTAATTGCTGACAAAACCCGGATCCACCACTTCACTGCAGAATTGAAACAGAATGTCATTAGGAAGTAAACCACTTGCGGCGAAAGGCTTCTCATTTAGGTGAAGACATAGATCTTTTGCCTGGTGCGGTTAGAGAGCGACCGTTCTATGGAATGCAGCACAGAGTATTTTATTAATTGGCACTTCCAGAAAGAACAATACGATTGAAGGAAGAGCGGTGGCCGTCCTACGCAATACTCTTGGACCAGCTGAAGGAACGCATCATAGCACTGTGCTGTTTCACTACGACAATGCGCCCGCCCATACGTTTCTATTTGCCAGTAGCCAGATTGCACAAAATAAAATTCCAAATGGTCGAGAATCTCCCATAACTTGTTTGGAAACCGCAAGAAATATCTCATCATTATCTCATCTACCATTAGACTAGATAGCACTAAAATGTGCACGATCCCTGTCCGTTTATTGCTAGCATTTCATGCTACGAACCTTACGATCCCCATAGTATATATGTTTGTAGATAAGCCAAGTAATATTGTCAGTCCTTTTCCATTGCGAGTACTGTCTCTGCTCTGTTGTGGATCAAATAGTATATGTACAATAAATAACTATAAAAAAATTATATATATATATATATATATATATATATATATATATATATATATATAGTCATTATTTCTATATTTAGCTACTGACAAATGCACTATTAGGTAATATCTGTTATTTGGTCCCTATAACCCTTATACACAATTTTCTCCTTTGAGATGATGTGCTTTCCCCAACATAATCGCTTTAAAATGCTGTAGTAGCTTGCTCCTACAGGACAGTGCATTCGGCACAGGCCGCCGACAACCACTTTTACAAATAGTTTAATGTCTAAGATACTAGTTGACATTCTCTTTAAGGATAGTATTTTTCTAGTTTCTTTTTTTCTCGTTTTATATCGTGCGCTTTTTACTGCACTGCGTCGTCCATCGATCGGTTTGCAATCTTCGCTTCTCTGTATCATCTCATGCTCATTAAATAAGATGTCTCCCTTTCAGCTCTCGCCTCTCGCGTCTAGCCAACAGTGTCGTGGTGAGCAGGTTTACTAGCTCATGCTTGTAAAGATCGACGTGAAGTGTGCCGTGCTGCGACCTTCGCTTGCCCGAAGAAATGGGCGATACGCGGTATTTCAATCGAAAACGTAGTAAAGTGAATCAGAGAAGTGAACCAATTTAGGAAAGCACATAGACCCGAGTTCGTAGGGATTGAACGCCTGCGGGAAGCTCTAGTACATGCTTTATGTGATGACAGGACTTATTTGACCGACTGTATTAGATCGGGCAGTATTCCAAGTGCTTGGAGCAAGGCAGCACAGGTAATAATTCACAAGACATGAAACTGAGCTAACGGCTTGAAGGATAACAATAACAAAAATTGTTTATACGTTATTTTTGCGAATGGTGGCAATGAGGCTCGTTATATTTCTGAAGGACAGGGGTATAATGCTCTAATAAATCAATTAAGTTAATATATATATATATATATATATATATATATATATATTTATATAGCTACTTCTAATAAAGATTAACCTACCAGAAGTGCTGTAAATAATGTTGTACAACATCCATATACAAGCCTTGTGACAAATTATTTAATGCTTAGTTATCGCCTGGTAAACTTTAATGCCAGATTTCCTTATCTGTTTAGGTGTGTATTATTATCTACAACGGAATGCAAAACCAGACTTAAACAACATATTTGTTAAATTTTGCTGGGTATATTAAAAACGTGTGTATTTGGATAAGTCTTCCAACACACCGTTTTACTAAACACCGTTTTATAAAGTTACGGATGTTGACACACTAACAAGAGCATGCAGACACGGGCGATAACCTTTTCTGCAAAATGCCCAGAATAACTACAATTGTTGGAATTGTGTAATTACGGATATTTCAAGATTAACGAGTAAATACTGAATTTAAATAAATTTGCGGTCCGGAAAAAAAGGGTCGCATAAAAAATATATATACACACTTCATAAACAAAGTTGTCCTTATAAACGTTTATCTTTGCTAACCTTCCGTCGAGTGAAGTAGTTGCAACGGTTTACGTTTCAATGCTGCGCGTTCCACTGCATGGTACTTGGCACACCTCCGCAGGGAGAACCGGCAGGTGCATAACTCGTACTTCTTGTGAAAGGCGGCGTTTCAACATACCAGGTAGTGATTACCGTGCACTATGGACCTGTTGCATACATGGCGACTGTCACACGCAGGACTAAAGTCCCATATATGCAGATGCGAAAAACGGATGGACGCTATCGCACATTCCGTCCGTTACCATGCATCCATAACGGTGGCCGTGCGGCGAGACATGCTGGGATTAACGATGCTGCTAATGGCAGAGCCCCTTCTTCGGCTAGATTGCTAGCGATGCTTAAGCCGCATCGTCCTCTTGTACGTTATCCTTAGACGCTAGGCTCCTTTTAAGGCTCTATGACAGAAGTATTGCTTAATCGCAGTATGCGCTAAACCGAGTAACATAAATAAAACGAAAAGTTGTTTGATTCACCGAGATCTCAATTACTCTCTTTCAGGCTAGAAATATATATTCGTACGAATAGGTATTCGCAAACGAGCCTGCCTAATCGAATGTATTATAAAACAAGAGTGTTTACGAATTTATGATTTAATTTATGATGCAAGTAATAATATAATTTCTAATGAAATGCATTAACGGTTTGCTTGTGGTTATTTTTTTGTTTGTTTCTACAAGCTGTATACAAACACCTATTTTTTTTACCATTCTCACATAAATCAGGCTTACTTAAATTAATGCACGTTCCAATGTTACTCTTTAGTTCGCTGACTGTCGCAAAATTATAGTGTCTATTTTACTCTTTAAGAAGCCTCACAGAGACAGTGTGATAGCGTTAAATCGCAATCGATTTTGAACGCCCTCGAGAGTCCGTGCATGCTGTTGGCCAACATGAGCAATATATAATTTTTAAAAGTGCACAAACGTAGCCAAGTAGTCGATATTAGTAAAATCGAGCTATCGTTGCAGCAGAGTGTTCAGCTACATCGGTGCAAACCGTCATTACGTTAGGGCGTCAACGAACCCTTTGTTGTGTAGGGTGCAAGCAGATCTTGATCTGCTGGCCTTCTCTGAAGGAAGCTTGGTCATCTGATTCTTGCAGGCGGGGCATCGCCTGCCTTTCTCCTATCCTCCACTGGGCCACACACCAGCTGCGTGTACGGCTGGCGCACGTCAGTACACTCACCTTTTCAGAAACGCCCTTAGTTTAGACAAGTTTTCTCTGTCTGTTTTCTCTACATTGGGCATCACCAACGGACTGCTTGCCGCGGTCACCAGCTCGTCCGCCGTCTATCTCAATCTTCTGACCAGCAATTATTGCTCTCTGTGTGCAATCGTTGTTGGGGTTCTACAGTATCCTGTTGACGAAAAGAAGCGGATATCACAACAACGACGATACGCTCGATACACCCCCAAGTTGAGTTTGCTCGACAGACACATAGCGTACTAGTGTTTAACCTGATTTAACCAACGCTTTCCTCTCACAGTTTCTTCGTTTTCGTCACCTTCGTTTGTTTCTTCCTCTTCCAATTTCTTCATCCCCTCTTCTTCTTCTTGTTCTTCTTCTTCTTCTTTTTCTCCTTCTTCTGCTTTTCCTTTTGTAGGCTGCAATTTGAGCCAGAGCTCAGCTGGCGTGTTCTGTGCCTGACCTGACGCAGTGTCTAAACGCCGTGCAGCGAATTCATTCGCCGAAGGGGTGTCATCAAGGTGTGTCCAGACCAGACGCGAGACGTCCGCGGGCGCATCTGAAACGGTTCCACCTTTTCTCCCCCTCATGAGTTGCACTGGGCCATTGAGGTAGATGGATTGGTAGATAGATTATAGTTCGCTAGCCAGCTAACTAACCAACCCAGTAGTTCGTAGCAGACAGGCAGACGGATATCGGATCGGTCTCCTGGGTAGGAGGTGGTTAAAGGGGTGGCACCGCACACACACACACACTTCGGATGACTGCGAGGAATACCCCAGGGAGGGGCGCTGAAATCTTGTCGTGCACAACGAAGGGGGTAGGCGGTGAAGAAGGGTGTGGTGACGGCGGCAGCAACAGCAATGGCAGCAGAAGCAGGCAAGACAGAGGGGAGGAGGGTGGGGTTTGGAAAGGCTACCCTCTTGGCCTAATAACTTCATCAGGGAAATGAAGAGAAGAAGAAACGACAAAGACCAACAACTTTGGCCTGATTAATGACGACGGTCGCTCAGAAGACGGTGGCGACCCCACAGACGCCAGCGCTGTTGATGGTAGTGGTTGCGGGACTGGCGGCACTGCAGTGTCCCGTCGTTGTTCGCCGTGACCCTTTCTGACCCGTTTCGATTCCCGGCTGATGGAGCGCCTTGAAGAACACGAACGGAATGCCCATGCCACAAAGCTTCAGGGGGCGCAACACCAACCCACACATTTCGGTAGCGCAGAGAACCTTGCATTGAGGTTCGCTATTTTGTCTGACCTCTGAGGCGGTCGGCTCAATTAAAAGACACCCACCGATTAGAGAAGTTGAACCCCGTCGTATTTTTGTATTTATTTATGCACGTTTGGATATACGCGCTGGCTTAAAGGTAAAACAAAATAAAATTAGACGTTGGCCAACGTATGCGACACCCCATGTCTATATTTCAAGAATTACATGCAGGAAGATTTCCGATGCAATTTTCGAAAGGAGTCGTTTCTTCTGTATACTAATAAATTCGAATCAAGTCACGTGCATGCATATTCGTAATGAGTTTGTAACTAATTTTTGTTGTCTCTAAAAGTCTCTCTGCGGTTGGAGATTATTCTTTCTTTTATACTAAACAATTTAAATAGAGTCATGTATATATGTATAATGTTATCGTTATTCCGTATGGCTAATGCCCGTATACAAAATTACTCGTACGGAATATTAATTATGTTACGTTCATCGTAGATGTTATCAATAAAACGCACTTGAGAATGATTTATATATATATATATATATATAAATATATATATATATATATATATATATATATATATATATATATATATATATATTAGAGTATGGAAAAACAGTATCATATTTTTTAGGACGCAAAGAGTCAGTTACACACTCGTAGCGAAGAGGCAGTATAAGACTATAAAAAATTGACAATCCACTAAAATCTATCTTTAGTGAACTCTCTGACAGGGAAACATACACTGATACGTGACATTGCTTTAGCTGTTTTTGGTGACTAGATAATGTACTTCTCGAAGGGCATTGCCTTGAGAGCATTGACTTTAGCTTGAACTTTTAGGCCTGTGGCGTAATCAGCTCAACTTTTCAACCACGCGTCGGGAGAACGGATGCTTGAAAAAGAAGTTTCTATTATTGGCTTGTTTATTTACTCAAAATATTGTTGGTAGGAATATATTGGCTTAGCTTATCAACTCATAGCCATTTACTGATATGTCCGTTTGTCGCAAAGCATATGAGAACATCAAATATCGCATGTTTCACGTAAGTTACAAGCACAATAATCTTTGCTAGCAAAGTCTGAGTTCGTATGAATGCTGTGGTGACCAAAATAAAGCGTGGTTTTTGGTAAAGTAACCAAGCCCACGACCCCTGTTGTCTAAAGTGTGACTAACTGCCCACCAACTTGATGTTGTAGTTTTTCCATTTGCATGTAGAGTGCATTATGCTGAAAATACAACGCCTTTCTAGGCCGTCTTGTGTTGTACTAGGTAAGCAGGGCATGCTCGATGCTTTCGTTAGCAGTATATCCGCTCAACGCAGATCTACGGAGTGAACTAAGAAATGCTGGTGTTTTATCCACTTTTACCTAGTGCAGCGCACCAGCCGAGATTCTTCCTTTATGGTCATGAAGAGATGAATCTCGCGCGCCGAGAATGAAGGAATGCTTTCGTTTTCTTACTCCCGGAGAGAACTCATCTCGCAACTTTGTTCTACGGGTAATCCGGCTTAAGTCAGCCCCACCTCAACGCAGCATTACGTTACGTTTTTACATCAAGAAGCAATGTTCGTAGGGTTACTTATTGGATTTATGCAGTGGTTGTTTTTACACATATTTATTTATGCTCTCTCGAAGAGAGCTAGAGAAGCGAGACTACAAGTTAGTTGTCCTAACTGTAGGATGAAATGTGTCCGTTCGTTCACTCGTGTGATTATTAGTGTTGATGCTACTACCGTGACAGTTTGCCCAGCTGTTGCTGCTGTGGTTGCTGTTGTTGTTGCTGTTGCTGCTGCTGTGTTGTCGTTGTATTGCTGCTGCTGTGTTGTCGTTGTTATTGCTTGCTTGTTATGCTGCTGCTGTTGTTCTGTTGTTGCTGTTGTTGTCGTTGTAAACGGTCATTTTGCCCTTATCTGCGTCGGGATTATTGCTGCTCATCATTGTCCGGTGTACAGACGTGCGATATTTGTCGGCGTACGTCGCGCACATCGTCAATTTAGCAACCGAAGCAACAGCAGCAGCTGCAGCAGCAGCAGTCAAGGTGGCAGGCCAGGCGTGGTCGCATTCTCGTCGTCGTCCCACCAACTCGGGCCGGGTCGGGGCCAGCGTGCCACCCAGAACGAGCCATCGATCCCTCAGCGCGCTAATGGAGCGTGCCAGGTTAGTCGGCGCTACCGTTACCATCGTGCCAGGCGCCGCTTCTGGTGCTCCGCCTATGTCTTCTCGTCTCTCATGCGATTTTGCCCTTTCAGCGCTAACGTTGGCTTCCGTGTGGATATGGCCAAGTCGCCTTTGCGTTGCGTTGCCTGTGCAAGGCACCGGGGCGTTCGTTTGCCCCCTCTCTTTACTCGATCCGATTAATGCTGGCTGATGCTGCTGCTGCTGCTACTTCTGCTGGTCTTGGTGATTGGTTGGTGAGGTCGCTATTGAAGTCGTCGCTGAGGCCGCCACCGCCGCGGCTACCACTACTGCTAAAGACTCATGCGTCAAGGCGGAAAGAAAAACTCTTTCTCGCGAAAAGAAAGACTATTGTTCGCTGAAAGAAAAACTCTTTTTTTGCGGAAAGATAAACTCTTTCTCGCGGGGTCACGTCGCGAGGGCCTCCACGGGTAACCACGAATAACCATTTGGCAGCGCTTTGGCGTCAGATCTGCCATCGCTACTTGCTGCTGGCAGATCTGCTTTAAGTGTTGTTTTCTTTGAATCCAGTGTTTGTATTTTGGGTCCTTCTCGCTTTTTCTGCTGCTGCTCTCTCTGCTGTTTATCTGCTTCCCACTCCCTGTTCCATACGACTCCCTCCTAAAAGAAGACCACGGTCGCATCTATAACAAGTCCGGGTATG
Organism: Dermanyssus gallinae; assembly: GCA_003439945.1. NCBI lineage: Eukaryota > Metazoa > Arthropoda > Arachnida > Mesostigmata > Dermanyssidae > Dermanyssus > Dermanyssus gallinae. The sequence continues at coordinate 68,673 of QVRM01005303.1, forward strand.
ACGTGCGACACTCGAAAAAACGCCCGGTTACTTAAACCCTACGTAGCTGCTGGTATGACTGATGGTGTTGTCACTGATGCACCTACAGACGTCCGGTCAAAAAGCTGACAAAAAGCTAGGCCTGGTCGATCTGTTCTGTTGCACCGTGCCACGATAAAATTAATTTCAACGGCATTAGTCAATTCATAGATAGCCATCAGTGATCTGAGGAAAACTATATGCGACTTTAATTAAAGGTCTTTAATAAGAAAAGCTATATATATATATATATATATATATATATATATATATATATATATATATATATATATATATATATATATATATATATATATATATATATAACTTCATCAGTGTGGTTTTGACTCTTTATACAAAGCTCATCGAAGGCTTCCCAGCA